>CM076985.1:43315499-43562999 GCA_039105355.1 Benthosema pterotum
CTCTCTCTCTCTCTCTCTCTGTCTCTCTCTCTGTCTCGATCTCTCTCTCTCTCTGTCTCTCTGTCTGTCTCTCTCTCTCTCTCTGTCTCTCTGTCTCTCTCTCTGTCTCGATCTCTCTCTCTCTGTCTCTCTGTCTGTCTCTCTCTGTCTCTCTCTCTCTCTGTCTCTCTGTCTCTCTCTCTTTCTTCTTTTACCCAACTCTGTGAGAGTGTGTACGTAACCAAACGGACCCCTAAGGTCACATTCACACGTACTGTAGGTTAAGGCCTTAGGCTCTCAGACTCCCCTTTTCACTGGCTGGGAACCGGTTCGCTTTAGAAACAGGTTTTAGTCCTGGTTTTAGTCCTGGTTTACTCTTGGTTCTACATTCTTACACTCAGAGTTACTTTCTGACTAAGCTTTTTGTTACCGTGTTGGCGTGACAGGGAGGGAAGGGTGTAAAAAGAAAAACTTGAGGGGGTCTCGGGGGGTAGGGGGGGCTAAACCCGAAACCATGGCAACGGTTCACACTGATGGCGGGGAGGACGGTGGGGGTCCCCAGGGTCAATCACTCAGCCAGGTCAAGGTGAAACGGCTGGCACGCTATGCCCACACCGCACGCACGGTAGTGTGTGTGTGTGTGTGTGTGTGTGTGTGTGTGTGTGTGTGTGTGTGTGTGTGTGTGTGCGTGTGCGTGCGTGTGCGTGCGTGCGTGTGTGCGTGTGTGTGTGTGTGTGTGTGTGTGTGTGTGTGTGTGTGTGTGTGGTGTGTGTGTGTGTGTGTGTGTGTGTGTGTGTGTGTGTGTGTGTGTGTGTGATGGGGGGATGATAAACAAAAAGGCAGAGTGACAAAACACCTCAGAGGAAAGTAAACAAAAGCTTTGCCCCCACCCACGCCCCCACCTCCTCCTTCATTTAATCCAGGGGTTTTCAACCTTTTTGGCACCAGGGCCCACCATTTATTCATAATTTGAGCCACGGACCACCATTTGAGGACATTTTAGCCCCACAGACCCCAAAACTACAGATTTCTTTTGCTTTTGTCCATCTCTAGTTGTGTAGACTCTGGGCTAATTCACATGATGAATATTTTAACTCTTGAGAGTGTAAAAATGAAACCAAATGGACCCGCAAGGGTCCATTTGGTTTCATTTTTACGTTCTCAAGAGTTACATCTGGTTAACCAACTTAGCTGGGGACCACCTGGAATCCTCTCAGGGACCACTGGTGGTCCCCAGACCACCTGTTGAAAACGCCTGATTTAATCCATCTTGTACTGGGGCAAAGATTATCACTTTTTCATTCAAGGAGCTCCAAAAGTATTTCAATTTGACCCCCATGTGAAAATATCTAGTGACCTAAAAATGTTGTCCCTGGAACTAAAAATTGACTAAAAAACAAATGTAACAAATGTACGAATTTTGTCCCTAAACATTAGGTCCCTGTAAAATTTTCATGATTAAAAATGGCACATCTACAGGCTTGCAGCGAGCTTGTAGAGCTTCTATTTTTTTAAAATCACCCAAATCACTGAATCACCTAAAGGGTTTTGCGGTTCAGAATGCGTTAAGTCCTTGGCAGGAACCCTTAATGAAAACGAACTAAAAACACTTTCCTAAAGAAAAAGGAAAAACAACAGAATCCTGGGGCATATTTCCAGTTTCTTACAAAGTGGTGATTGCTTGAGGGGTGGGTTAAGGGGTTCAAATCACCAGCAATCACTCATTGGCTTTTGATTTTTCTGGGGGGTTCAATCCTCAAAGGCCGAACGGCGGACCAGGTCGACAGGCAGCCCTCCGTCTCCCCCCCAATCCAACCCATGCTATCAATCCCTCCTCTTAGCTATATTCGGGAACTTGAAATTATGCAGATTCCCAAGCCCTCACTGCATTCCAGACTTGCAGACCTTGCAGGCTTGCAGATCGACATTTTTTTTGTGGGCAGGCCAGGGCTGTGTTTTTTAAAGAGGGGGAGGAGGGGGGTGGGGGGTCTGCTATGATGAAAAGTCCTCCCCACCCTGATGTATGGTCCGGGCATTGGACCGGCGGTGTGGCCCCGGCCGCTGAGCCAGCGAAGGCCTCTCCTCTTACAGACGGGTTAACGTCTGGTGTCAACCTTTTGGCCGGCGTTGGCTGCAGTTGTGATAACAACGTAATGGCTTTACTCTACCTCTGATTAACCAGAGTTTAGAGAGGGAGAGAGAGCGTCAACGCAGCGCTAGTGTTGCCAACTTGGCGCATTTGTCCCTATATTTAGCTTTTTTTCCAGAGCGCCAAAATTTGTGAAAGCGCCAAAATTTGTGAAAAACTCCTGGCGGAACTCCTTTGCTGGTGAGTTGGGGTGAAATAGGTTGACAGGTGTCAGAGATAAAACCCTCGTTTTTCACCATTTTTCCTCCTATGATAGAGTCTAGAAAGAACCAACGGTAACCAAATGGACCCTTGTAGATCTGTAACTCTTGAGAGCGTAAAATGAAACCAAATGGACCCTTATGGCTCCATTTGGTTTCATTTTACACTCTCAAGAGTTAAATCATATTATACATCTGAATTACCTAATTTTCAAGAATCTACACATTTAGACAATGTAGAAGAATTGCTATTTTGTCCAACATTTTGCCTGTTATTTCTCCTAAATTAGTCTGTATAAATGGTGGTCTGTGGCTAAAATGCAGAATAAATAGTGGGCCCTGTTATAAAAATGGTTTGAAAACCACTGCTCTAGTGCATTCTATTAAATTTTGGAAGTGCCACTAATAGTGCATTTTGGCAGTTGGCAACACTGCGCAGCAAAGCAACACTGCGCAGCACAGCACAGCACAGCGCACGCAGACACACACACACACACACACACACACACACACACACACACACACACACACACACACACACACACACACACACACACACACACACACACACACACACACACACACACACACACACAGGATCAAAGTAAACAAAACAGAGTAGCACCTTCAGCTACAATAATAAACCTCCTCAGAAGTCCTACATGCTGCAAGGATTACTCATATTTTCTCATCTAATTAGCACAATACATCATTTCCATTTCACATGAGCCACAAAAAAAGAAGAAACAGGGAGTAGGGGAGTAGGATCAGAGGCGAAACGGAGGGTGGCCCGAGGTTCAAGTCCACACCTAGGACATGGAGAAATGTAGTAATGTGGATGGAAAATGTATATTTTATATATATAGATATATAGGCTGGCGGTGGATCAGCGGTAGGTAGAGTGGCCGGATGGGTGAAACGTAAGGTTCACAAGTTCAAACCCGGGTTCCCGCCAGCGTTGGTGCTGAAGTGTCCTTGAGCAAGACACTGAAACCCTAGTTAGTCCGGATGAGTACTATATACTAGGGGTGTAACGATACATTTTAAACAGCGATATGACGATACGATACATGGACCATATTGGGTCATTCTGGGATACGATTTAATAATTTGAAATCAATACTATTTAAAATAGTTGTATAATGATATAACTATTTAAAATACATCGATAATGTCTTAAACTAAGTCATTAAACCACTCTTTCTTTTAAAAAAATATTTTTAAAATTTGATGTAGTATGCAGAAAAAAAGAAAAAGATTCAGCAGCCATTATTTGTAGGGCTGGGAATCGATCCGAATTCCCTAGATCGATTCGATTTCGATTCACAAGGTCACGATCCGATTCGATCCACGATTCGATCCACGATTCGATCCGATTCGATTCGATATCGATCCATTTACAGACATAATGGAAATAAATACTGTCCAATAGACAAGACGGCCCCATGTGTTGGTGATTGTATCTGTGTATGTGTAAGAGGGACACAGAGAGAGAAGAGTCAAGTATCAAGTAGGCCCTACTGTAATATCCGGATTATAAAGCGCACCTGAATATAGGCCGCATCGGCCAAATTTAGGGAAAAAAATCAATTGTGTACATATACAAGCCGCACTGGACTGTTAATTAATTACCATAAGTAAGGTAGGCTAATTACCATATGTAAGGGTTCTTGCACAGATGAGATTGTCGGCAACGAAATGCTGTTTGAGAAGCATCCTTTTTATTATTTAAACGACTTCAAGAAAAAAAATGCATTTGTAGGCTATAACTCATTCAAGTGTTTTAATCTATAGTGCACAGAACGTGTACTGTGCCGTGAACAGTGTTGGGGAATATTACTTAGTAAAGTAATATATTACTTATTACTTATTACCCCTTTAGAAAAGTAATAATATTACACTACTTATTACTTGGATGCAAAAGTAATATGTAGTATATTACATATTACTTTTTTATATTACTTTTGCACCCAGATCCCTGAAAAAAGGAAATTAGCTACAACTACACAATCTGTCAGCTTCTTTTAGAGCTGAATCTAAAGAAGAAGAATAACAAGAGTCACCAATCAGCCAAACATCAATTGGGTGACTGTTGCCCCCACGACCGACTACCGATAAGCAGGTGAAGATGGATGGATGTATTTAGATAAATGTATTTAGATGAATGAATACAGACATCCCACCCTGGAAAAAAATACTAAAATATATTAATATTTATATGCCACACATGATTAACATATAGCCTACCATAGATTACATAGTTGCAGTAGGCTGTTATTTCAGTCAGTGGATTGTTATTTAGTTAGTTCTGTCTGTCAAATATGTTTTAATGCAAAATTAAAATGTATGATAAACATACATAAGCATAAGATCTTTTTGATTTAATATTGAGTATATGAGGGCTTATAGCTCCAGTGGCTTAATTGATGATTAAGCCACTGGCATCGTGTAATCAGAACAGCTGTGTAGCCTATGGGAAATCCCCTGACAGACAGCGCATACAGACAGGCTTCGAGTGTGGACATTTCCCCCATCTATTGTGTGATAAACTCATATTATAAACGCATGACTTATATGGCAAATGAAAATATCCTTGGACATACTTGGACCACAGTTGGAATTATTGCAATCGGGTGAGAATGGACTGAGATTTTTTCGATTCAAATCTCAACAAAAAATCACCGGAGTGATTAGGTAAGAGCAGCGCAGAGCATTAGCGCCAACTCCGTTCTCTTTAAGTGGCTAGTCCAAGCGCGGCTCTTCTACATAGACTTCTATTGAGGATCGGGACAATAAATGGGGACAACAAGCTGCACAAACAGCTCTCCAGCGCTACGTTTCTGACGCCTCAATGTCGCAGCTTTGACACCAGATGTCTTTGTACTCTGCCTAATAAAAATACGCTGCTCATCTTTTTTCCGATCAAGCTAAAGTGACATTAGCTCATCTCCCTTCACCAACGCAATACTGTTGAACGCAGCAGCATGACAAAAGTAACGAAGTAATATTAGTAGAAGTAACTGTAATATTATTACTATTTTCTAGGAGGTAGTCTCGTTACACTACTCGTTACCTGAAAAAAGTAGTAATGTTACTCGTTACTCGTTACCCCCAACTCTGGCCGTGAACTGTATTGTTTCAGTCATACACGTGTAACATTTAACTGCACGTGCTGTATGTAATTAACCGCTACAGCCATAGACCAGGGATGGATCTAGGCATAGACATGGGGGGGCAATGCCCTCTAAACGCCCTGACTGCCCCACCAAACATGACGGAATGCAAACAACAAAAACTTCAAATCAAAAGCTTATAGCGGTAGTTAAACATTGACTAACTACAATTGTGGCACCACTAAACCAACTGCCATTTTCGGCTGCCCCCCCGATTGAGAAATATTACATCCAGGCCTGGCAGTAGCCAGAGATACGCAAACTCCGTTCACTTCAAGAAACCAAATGAGCGCTTGCGGGTCCATTTGGTTCATGAAGTGAACGGAGTTTCACTTTTACACTCTCAAAAGTTACCGTAGCATACATCTGGTTAACCAACTGTCTATCATTTAGCTGGCGACCACCAGGAATCCTCTCAATGCGCTCGACGAGGCGACATCAATGTAATGTGACTTTTTTTAGGTCTTTTTTTCGTCGCCGCCTCCTCCTCCTCATCGCGCTGCTGCTGCTGCCCAGCCTTTCGAAACCCGTTCGTGATCGTGGATGTTTTGACACTTTTCCACGCAGTCAGGACCCACTGCCAGACTTGAGAAAAAGTTGCTTTCCGCATGCGAAGATTTCTCGCCGCTAGTCATCCAAGCCTCCCACTGAACGCGAAGTGCCACTTTGAAAGCACGGTTCACACTGATGTCCAGGGGCTGCAGGTGCTTCGTTGTGCCCCCAGGAATCACGGCAGGAATCGAGCACGATTTCACAGAATCTGTTATATGGGCCCTCATGCTGTCCAAAACGAGCTTTTTTTGGCACGTGTTTTTTTTTTTGCAGCGGCGGCGACGCATTTAGTAGTGTCTGTCTTTTCTATGGTGCGCCTCCGCATAAAAGAAAATGGTGCCAGTCGCCTGGAGAAGATCGATCCACACATTTTTGAATCGATGTCGTGTTTTTGAGCGTGAATCGATATCGGATCGCTGGATCGATTTTTTTGAACACAGCCCTAATTATTACATGGGATCATTGCAAACCGATACGATACAATACATGGTCTATTTTTCGATGAAGTTACTATATTGTGACACCCCTATGATGTAGGTTTGGTGCCTTGCATGGTTTCCTTGATCACCGGTGTATGACTGTGTGGGTGAATGCACAATGACCTTGAAGGCCTTATTTACTGTGAACACATCATTTAAAATGATATGATGTTCTGTGTTTTATTGCACTTTTCAAAAGGGAGTGCTATACACTTAAAGCCAAGGTTGTCACAAATAATGGCGTTACGTGAGCAGAGTGAGGGCAAGTAAAGCGATCGGTTCGCGGTCGTCGACCGTCCGATGAAGTTTGATTGGATTGTACTCTGATTGTACTCTGATTGGCTGGCTTGGGTGATGACGTAATGGTGATGTAATTAAGAGAAGTATTGTCACGATCATCTCCTGGAGGTGTTGGGGAGGTACTTTCTCTCTGGTCGCTCGCTTACTCATGCTAAAGTAAGCCATGGCCTACTTGTGCACAATATGCAGGTTGGCACTCTTTTGAGTGCAGATCTAGTTCATTTTGTTGATTAATCTGATTATTTTTTAGCATAATTAACTCATGTGCACATGCAACCCACTGAGCATTTTCTCAGTGACAAAAAAAATCGGCAGAGCATAGTTTTATGGACATATATAATGGTAGCTTCTGTTTTTTAAATGTTCAAACCCTACAGGAAAACATGGCATATTATGGACATAGTTTGAATGGTGATTAATCATGATTAAATTGTTTTTTAAGCTGTGAGAGTGTGTGTAGGGTGCTATGAGACTTGCAAGATACGGTGGTGCCATACCTTTGGTTGCTTTGAATGCAAGCATCAGGGATTTTATACTTAGCCAAAACTTAGACCGGGATCCAATTGATGGAGTGGATGGAATGAAATTGAGTGAGTGCGTGCTATATGATTTTTATATGACATTTTAATTGACTTCCCGTATTTTGAATGTTAATATGGCCTGCAAATGATAAATTAAACTGTAATGTACTGTCTGTGAGGTTGAACAGAGATTAGGCTGCACAGTGCAGTATTGTCAGGTTTGTCCAAGTTGTAAAGCTTTCTCCATTAGTCTTACTGGCATTGATTAGGAGTGAGGTCAGAGCATTGGCCTCCATTCTATACCCAAAGACCAGTGGCTTGACTTGCACGCATACCGTCTGATTCATTCCCATCACTTTTAAAACCACTAAGACTGTATCGTTAGCAATCCCAGTCCAATTTGGCAGACATAAACATGGTGGGGAGCTTACATAGTTGAAGAGACCAATTAAAAATATCTGTTTAGTTTTGTGGGGGGAAAGGGGCTCTGACCTCATGTTATTTGATCATGACGCGTGGATCAACACTCTGTTTCATAGCAGTGGGGCAGGAGGAGGTTGACCCCAGAGCCTGTCTTGGTTGTTCTTGGTTGCGTGCCGACGTTCCCAGTGCCAGAAATAGCCTGCCTACATGCCTGTGCGACACCGACGGGCGTAGAACCATTCACCACCCAGTGGAAAGCACTTCAACACAACCCCCAGCAATGACTCTTCTCAGTATGAGCCTTGCAGGGCCTTGTGGCACGTATGGCATGAGGCAGCTTGATGTACAAGTACACACTTCCTGGACATGATGTTCAAGTACTCCACCCTGGACATGATACTCTATTACACTCTATTATGTCAACAGGAACGTAACCCCCAATCCAACGTTGATGCTACAGGGCTTGACACTAACACTTGCCCGCTTGCCCGGGGCAAGTAAAAAAAATGGTGGGGCAAGTGAAGTCTGCTAGCTGGTTGCCCGATCGGGCAAGTGTGCAACTTGGTGCACTATAACACAACACAAGATAAATTTGTCTTGAAGGCAGTCATTGCACTCTGCCTCTGTGTCTTTCCCTGCTTTCTAGCTATCCACAATTCCAGGCTGGATTTGGGGAAACAAAACAGGCAAATTAACATACACATCAAAATGCCATTAATCTTCTACATTCTCTAGTTGTGTAGACCTGGGCTAATTAAGATGATTAATTTTAACTCTTGAGAGTGTAAAAATGAAACCAAATGGACCCGCAAGGGTCCATTTGGTTTCATTTTTACGTTCTCAAGAGTTACATCTGCAAAATTTACAATTTATTTTTGGGGGGCAAGTGACCATGAGCTGAGGGCAAGTAGAATCTGACTTGCACTTGCCCGATGGGCAAGTGTCTCCGAGACCTTAGTGTCAACCCCTGTGCTATAAGGGCCAAGCAAGACAACGGGGTGTTCTCTGTAATTTTAGTCTCTGCATTTTATCGGGTATTTGACCATTCTGGGAACTAAAATCTTACCAAGACCTCTAATAATTGAAATTCAACTCTGATGGATAACCTCATAAAAAACAGGTCAAAGTTGGGATACTAGTCAAATTGCAAAATGTATGTATGTATAGCAGGGCATTGACTAAATATTCAACTAGTCGACTATTCGACTAGAAAAACACTATTCGACTACTAATTCACTATTCGTTATTCGGTAATAATAATTTCTGATATATGTTTCAATTTTCTGCAGCAGGCATTGTGGATGTGTGCTGTGGTGTTGGTAGTAATTGTAGGTTGATTGCTCATTTTTCATGTCAGTAGTGTAATAGGCATGTATTTTGTCAATGGAAAGTCCAGAATCACACATTTTATTGGCTAAAAAACAAATATGTATATCACTATAGACTAGTCGACAATTATTCGACTACCAAAGTATTCGATTCGACTAGCAAAAAACGTGTTTGGTTAATGCCCTGATATATAGCATGTGATATGACTAACTAGATGGTTTTCCTCGTGCTGAATCTATTTCAAGCATTAGTTTTGCAAAGAACAAAACAAAATCAACCAAAAAACACATTTGGCCGTAGCACTTGCCCCAATCTCCTGACTAAGCACATTTATGGTGACGGGTATGTCCGTTGTTTATCCAAGGAGTGTTTCTGTGGATGTTGTTGAACATGTCAGAGCAGAGATACTGTACAGTAGAACCTCCGGTGCTGGTGGCGTGCACCTCCAAAATTATTCCCCCTAGTTCCCTAGTTTTAAATTGTTTTAAAGGGTAAGACCTCTTTCGTTTGGGGGGAGGGTCAAGTTCAATTAAAATGAAATGTTCCAGTAATTGGAAATTGATAATTCTGTGACTTACATACTACGCCAAAACAGCTATCAAAGTCACTCTTTTAGTACATAACCCAGCACAAATTTGATTCAGACAACATAGATCATCAAAACTCATGTAGTTTTAATTTTACCTGTTAATTTTACTATCTGAAGATTTGGATCCACAGAACCAGTCCATGTTTTTTTCCTTTTTTATAAAAATAGTAAAATCAACAGGAAATTAACATTTTTGTTTAAAAAAATCAAACTACATGAATTATGGTGATGCTAATATATTGTCTGAATCAAGTTTGTGTTGTTTTGAGAGCCGCAATGTAAGTCAGTGAGGAGCATATTTTATTATCAATTTCTAATCACTGGAACTTTTTTCCCTTGTCCACATTTCGAATTAAGTCATTGATTCCTTCCTTTCTGTATACTAATCATTTGGTATAATAATCTTATGGCGCAACTACCAAGAATAAACTGATGGATTTGCACTATGTTGCAGGATCCAATGTAGTTAAAATGATGTTTTACGATTCCTCATCCCATACAGAATCAGGCAGAGTTCCAACATGTTTGTCTCATGACATCTGTCTGGGGAAACCCTTCACCGGAACATCAAAATAACTCATAAATTGATCCCACAGGAGAAATGAGCTCAACAATCTGCTGCTCTGTTTCCTTATTATGTCACGTTCTCTGTGTGTGTGTGTGTGTGTGTGTGTGTGTGTGTGTGTGTGTGTGTGTGTGTGTGTGTGTGTGTGTGTGTGTGTGTGTGTGTGTGTGTGTGTGTGTGTGTGTGTGTGTGTGTGTGTGTGTGTGTGTGTGTGTGTGTGTGTGTGTGTGTGTGTGTGTGTGTGTGTGTGTGGTCCCTGTGCTGCTCCTAACGGTGGTTAAGAGTTTTTTGAGGGTAAAGGACGGCTCTTAAAGATCCGTCGCTCGCAGGGTTAATATCTGTTTCCCATCTTTCCCAAGTGGCTCTTGAGGTGCTGTGGTAGTAGTGGTGGTGGTGGTCCCCCAACCCCCCAACAACCCCCCACCCCATTTAATTTCCACCCCTTAGAAAAAAAGGGGGACAAAAAAGTCTACACTTATGAAATTACAAGCACTTGAAAAGATCTAATGTGGTCTTAATCGTGTCGCTGCATTGACACAGGTTGTGGATGGAAGTGGTACAGGAACAGGGGCTTTTCTCCTGCATGTTTCACATTACAATGGAACACTCTGGAACACTAGTACACAGGTCTGATGGAAACCTCGTATGTCACACTAAAACTGGCCTTGAGAGTTCCTTTGAGAAGCTTCAAAAGGAAACATCTTACAGACATACACCTGAACATGTTCTTTGTACAGGCCCATTAGAATATATTCTTATATTTACCCTTTTTGCTCTGTGTATAATTTCATGCAACCCAGTTATTGATAGTCGTACCATTTTGGAGATTTGTTTGTTATGCAAGCTATTGTATAGGTTTCTAGAGGTATGTCCTAGCCTGGATCCAAACCCATCGATGCAGTAGCAGTGTTTTCTCAATTGCACTTTTCATTTATTTGCAAAATATTGTTTATTTGTTTGACTGCAACCAGGGAGGGCGTACCGGATGCTACATCGTCCAAAACAGTATTTTTTCAAAATAAATGAAAACTGTAAATGAAATTCCACGGCCCTCTCACGTATTAGGAGGACAATATCAGTCACCAGAAAAAAGTGTGTGTTTACGTTCATCATGGCTAAAATGTTAGTTTTAAATTATAATGGGTTTGTATAGGAAGGGGGGTGGGGCAGCTAAAATGAACATCAAATATCTAAATGCTGAATGGAGTAACTTATAAACTGTGTTCACATGAGACTGAGTAGACCGAAGGCATGGGGAGATGGAGATGTTATATCAAATAACTAACTAAATAAATAAATAAAACAGTTGAAGACACTAGTATAGAACCCTGAGGGACTCCTCAGGTTCAATAGGGAAGTTTTAAGTGGTTAAAAAAAGGTGGAGTGGGGGCGTTGGGGTCTTTTGTATACAGAGAAGAATTGCGTTGGAAGTCTCAGATCTTCAGCGGCTGAAGTGGATTCATTCTAATCAAAGACCGTCTGCCAGCTCTAGGCCTCCATGCAGCCTCCTCCAGGTCTTCATTAGATGTTTTCATGCTGGGTTTGGTGCTCTGAAGCGTGTCTTTGTGTGTTGCTTCGCGGCACGCAGGACAAAAACCCCTGCAGGCTCAAAAAGCGTGTCCTCAACTCTCTCTCTCTCTCCTCCAGCACTTGTGTGGAGTGTGATTGTGTTGTATGAGCTGTATGAGGCCTCGCACTGCTCCATATGGGACAGACCTGGACACTGTCGGAGTGGACACCTTGTATGTCCACATTGCACCTAGAGGCTAGCGGTGCTTCCCAAACTTTTTCATGTCAAGGACCCCCGATACAACACTAATTAGCCCATGGACCCAGGGGGAGCGAAAGCAATTCCCGACCGCGGCAGGTGTCGCGGCATGTCTCGCAGCAGTTATAAATCTGTCACGGCAGTTAAGGGTTATGGTTGGGTTTAGTAAGGAACGGTTGCAGCAGTTATTAAAACGGCCAAAACGGTTGACAGTTATAAAACTGCCACGGCAGGTGTCACGGAAGTTTGCCAACTGTCACAACACCTGCCGCAGTCGGGAATTGAGGTAATTTCTCCCTGTTCTATTTGGCTTCAGTACCAGAAATGTCCACAAAAACAGCCCTCCGCCCTCCTCCTCACTGCCCCCAACGAGGTTGTTGTTGTTGTCTCATTAGAATATGCATGATCTGCCTGGTTTCAGTCGCTTTCATTGGGCTTCTTTGTTATTGCCATACCGATATTACCAACAGAACATTTGTGAAAAACAACCACGCTCTGTCCAAAAAGTGCATTTTATCCGTGTTTTGGGGGGCTCAGAGTGTTTTTACTAAGGAAAGTAGGCAATGCAATAACACAGGCCATGTTTGTTTTGGTGAGTTGGTTAAATGTTCTTCATATTTTCTCTCCAGAAGAGAGGCTGGTCGGAGGTTACGTTGTCTTTCACAGAGCTCCACAGTAAGGCAGACTCATAGAATCAGTGGAGCTATGGTCCAGAGCTAACTATATTTAACTACACTCTATTGCTTTCTTCCTCTCAATCAATCAATCAATCAATCAACTTTATTTCTCAGACTCAGGGTCCAGTACAAACAACAGACAACATACAGGGACACCTATACAACAGAACCCCCCCCCCATAAAAACATCACTTATACAGTAAACAGTCATACCAGTGCTTCCAATAAGCAGACCGATACCTTACAGTGCTGAAGCTGGGGTTACATAACAATAAAATCACAGAGTTTTGGGACTCATTTAGGCGACACATAAACTTATACATCAGGTTTCTTAGTAATGCTTGAAGAGTACACACTCCAACACTACAGAATAACTCACTAGCACTGCACCACCTTGGCTTTTTCAACAGGATGCGCATGCAATCATTATAAGCTTCCTCTGTTAAAATGATCTGTTGCCATTTTCTTTAACTAAGCTGTGTCTAATTTGATAAGAGCTACAAACAGACCACACACACAGAAAACCACCGCAGCATGCATTCTGGGAACGGATAAACAAAAGCAGAATGAGTGGTCAACCCAAAATAAGGGAAAAAGAAAGGGAAAAAATGTTTTAATTGTTTCCTCAAGTCGCTAAATAAGCGCATTAATAATTCGGGGGTGTTTTTTCTTTTTTTCTTTAATGTTTTGTTTTGATTTTTTTCCACCCAGCGCCAATTAACTAATGTGATGCTGGGCTCTACACACCCTCCACCAACCCTGCAGTGGACTGACCTCCTGCTTCCTTCAATGCATGAGGAGTCCAAGCTGCCTTCTTTTCACCTGACAGGGGGGAGTTTCCCTGGTCTGACTATCGCGTGGAAGGAACACGTTATTCCAACCAGTTCCTGTACCCCTCCATCAGGCGCCCCGGCTGGCCAGGGGGAGGCTGTCTAGAGCCCAGGATTACTGTATGTTTTTGTGAGGGTATCTGCACTAGGGGAGAACATGTTTTCAACCAAGGTTCATTTATTTTATTTATTTTTATTTTTTTACATTCCTTGCTTTCTTTAGTTTTCGGGGTTTTGGCTATGCGAGGGGGCATTTGAACGTGGTTGTAAATACATTGGCAATATTTTAAAGCTATTTCTTTTTTTATTTTCTACTACAGTCCTAATAAACCCCAGAAAATTACATCTGGCCTCAAATGATCTACTGAATGTGACAAACTGCCATATTGAGCCTCTAGGTCCTGTGAACTTCCGTGGCCAGTTATAATTTCCTGGGGTTTATTAGGACTGTAGTAGATAATAAAAAAAAAATGAATCACTTTAAAATTTTGTAAAGAAATATGTATTTAGGACCATGGTCAAACGATTCTCGCTGGGCGATTCACGTCGGTCTGTAAAGCCCTTAACTCTAATGTAGGTGCGGACCGTGGTAAACTCCCTCCCTCCTATAAACCACCCCTGGGGGTCCCCGTCCCAGGCTGTAAGAGCGCGTGCAGCGTGCAACATGCAGCGTGCAGCGCAGCCCGCAACATGCAGCGTGCAGCGCAGCCCGCCGTGCCGGCGGTGCCAGATTGTTCCTGTGTGTTCCCTCCGTCAGATAAACCACCGCACTATGAAGCAGTATGAATGAATGGAGTCCCACATGCTCACCATATGCACATCTGCACCAGGCTGCATGGAGGGATGGATGGATGCATGGGTGGGAGATCTGTGTGGAGAGAAAGGAGGGGAGGGGGTTGGTTGGGCGCGACACCACCGCTGGAAATTCACGTACAAGTTAAGAACACATATTTTATGATATGGCAAATCTGGAGCGGGCTAATTAGGCAACAGCAGTAAGTGGAGGAAACAACCGGCGTAGCGTAGCGGGTGGTAATATACGCTACAGTATGTATGACTGGCGGTCCTCTGTGGTGGTAATATACGCTACAGTATGTATGCTGTATCATATGGCTGGCGGTTCTCTGTGTTTGAGCGAACCGACCTCCATGCTGTCATGTTCTGTGGTTCCACAGCATCCTAGAGAAACAATTAGCTCACTGCCTTATGATGAGAACATCCAGATGATGTCAACTTTAAAGGAACTTGGCGCGCAGTAGACTATATACTGTTGGATATGCCATATTTCCTTCTTTTAATATCGTTGCTGTCGGGAGGGAAGCTCCTAACTAAATTATATTGGAGGTTGATGATTTTTTTGGGCATAAATCAGTGCCCTTGAAAGCCTGTTACGTGGACAACAGTCAATTGGACCCTCTAATTGTCTGTCAAAGCCTTTAAATGTGCATTTCTACCACTTTTTCGAGTCACGTGTTCAAATACTGGATTGTGATTGGCTTAAAAGAGTGGTAAATAGGACAACTCCACTTGGAACTTCAAATTAGATGCAAATGAGCCGCCAGCGGTTCAGAACGTAACTAAAGTTACTCAGTTACAAGTGTGTTTCTTGCATTTATATGTAAAAAGTGGTAGAAGTGTGATTTACCCACTGTTTCAGGGTCACTCCATGGTAAATTCCTTACTTTTAGTTGTGATGGCTGATTTTATATCCTAATGACTTTGTTATGACAAACTGCCCTGGCTGGAATTGCGTGCTGTAGTATGCTCCATGACAAACAGAGGATCGAGTTCGAATCCAGTCAGTTAACGTATTTACGTTATGTAGGCCTATTTATTCTTTCATCCATGTGTGTACGGTATATTGACGTATAGGGGCTGCGTGTTGTATGCATGTGGCACGTGTTTACTTGTGTAGTGTACGTATTTAGGACCATTTGACTGAAAGCCTGCTCCCATAGCTAAAATCCCTAAAACTTTCTTGTAATTTAAAATATGACACGGGTCCTGAAGGAAGTAGTTGTAGGAAAGTAGGACCAGTTTTATTTACAGAATGGTGCATGTGCCTATCAAGCATTTTGGGGTGCTGCCCATAGGCCTATAGCCCAAAAAGGTTTGATAGTGAGAAAGCTTGAGGGTTGGAAAGGCTCTACCGGTGTGGTCTTCACTCTTTAGGCTCCGTAACCAAACTGCCTGCTACATCCATCACACTTTCACACGGTGCCGAGCCTCACATGCAGGGGCGGATTGGCACATATTTTCCCACCGGGACAATTTTTCCTTTGCCAGGCCACCCTGGGGGGGCAGCTGGTTAACCAGATGTAACTCTTTGAGAGCGTAAAAATGAAACCAAATGGACCCTTGCGGGTCCATTTGGTTTCATTTTTACACCCTCAAGAGTTAAAATATTCATCATGTGAATTAGTCCAACTTAGTCTACACAACTAGAGAATGTAGAAGATTAATGGTCATTTTGATCTGTATGTTCCAGGCGAGCATCTACCACATTCTAGTGCATTTTGGAAGTGCCACTAGTGCATTTTGGATCTTGGCAGTTGGCAACACTGCCTCCAGCAGCGCGAGGCAGTGCCCTGGCGCACAGGAGTGAACGGGAATATGGCAACTCTCCTACTTGAAGGCTGGTGTATAGGACACCTTTTCTTTTTTGAATGATAGAAACACTAGTTTGCCTGATCTGGGCCTGGCGCCCTGCATGGCCTGCCCTGGACTTTTCAAAAAGAAAAAAAAAAAAAAAAAAAAAAAAACTGTACAGGCCACTAGGTGGCGCAGGCCACCGGGAAAACTCCTGTACTCCAGGTTGCCAATCCGCCGAGCCTCACATGCTGCCCGGCTGCATGCGGTGGAGTTAATGGTATTTAATGGTAAAAAAAGAAAACCACAATCTCAAGACCACTATCAGTGGGGATATAATTTGGGGGGAAATTGTTCTTGGAGGAGGAGGAGGAGCCCACATAAAATTAAATGCTTGTATAAATCAAACCAGAACCAGATACTTGGGGTATTTCGGTATGACCGCCTTTAAAATAATAAAAAAAAGTCTAATTACACTATCGATATATAGGATAGAAACGTATTTCACTGGGAAGTCCCTCCTGTCCCGCCACCCGCATAGAGTATATGCAGGACAACAGGTGGTCCGGGGACCACCAGTGGTCCCTGGGAAGATTCCAGGTGGTCCCCAGGCTAAATGATGGAAAGTTGTTCAACCAGATGTAACTCTTTGAGAGCGTGAACATGAAACCAAATGGACCCTTGCGGGTCCATTTGGTTTCATGTTTACACTCTCAAGAGTGTAAAATATTAAAATATTCACCACCTGAATCAGCCCATGTCTACACAACTAGAGAATGTAGAAGATTAATGGTCATGGTAATGAATGATCAATGGTAATGTCGTCTCTTCAAGTGGTTCATTTTCAGAATTTGAAATACAAAAGTATAAAAAGATCGAAAGAACTCAATAGCACATCTCTTAGTTTTCATTATTTTTTTGTGATGCTGTAGTCTAGTGTGATCAAGTAAGGGAGTGGTTTTCAACCAGTGGTCCTTGAGAGAGTCCAGGAGAGTATCTTATTAGACTTGAGTTGGATTTGTCCGCAATGTAATCATCTTTACTGTATATATCATGGGTTTTCAACAGGTGGTCTGAGGACCACCATTGGTCCCTGAGAAGGTTCTAGGTGGTCCTCAGGCTAAATGATGGAAAGATGGTTAACCAGATGTAACTCTTGAGAATGTAAAAATGAAACCAAATGGACCCTTGCGGGTCCTTTTGGTCTCATTTTTACACCCCCAAGAGTTAAAATATTCATCATCTGAATTAGCACCACTTAATTAAGAAGTCTACACTGTTTTGTTGGCAAAATACTGCCTGGAATTGTGGACAAAACCAAAAGAATTCTTTAATTTTAGGTCTTTAGTGTGAAAATGTAATCAAATGGTGGTCCGTGGCTCAAATGCTGAATAAATGGTGGTCCCTGGAGTCAAAAAGGTCGAAAACCCCTCGTATATATTAAACATTACATCGCTTGAATGAATGCTCCAATCAGAAGCCGGTGTTCTGATCACATGAGCGCGTAGATAATTATGTCACATCAGATCGCTCCGCTCAACAACAGTTCTCCTTGCGCAGACACATGTATCCTACACAACTGCAGATAAATAAAAACAGCCTTATTGTGTACTATTTCTGTCAATTATTAGTTATTTCTTCATGTAACAAGCGGGATAACACCATTTGTAATGAACTTTATTTCTTTGCTAACAACTTAGGAAAGAAATTGGCAGTTTATTGGGTGTTCATTTCTGGACCCGGGCGGTGACATGAAAGGGGTGGGACTGCTCAGCTCTATTGTGGACAATGTCTTATCCAACAACACCAGAATCTTCTTTTAGTTGTGGGTCTGAGGGGCTGTTAATGTCATCAAATGCTGGTCTGTGGCTCAAATGACCAATACATAATGAACGCTGATGTGAAAAGGGTTTGGAAAAACAACACAAAACAGTGGGTTAAGTGGTTAACATGTCTGAAAGACAGCAGAGAGTCTCAGGGGTCTGTCAGATGTTAAGAATGAGTGGGGGGTCTTCAGGGGAGCACACACACACACACACACACACACACACACACACACACACACACACACAACTACACACACGGTCCCAACATGGCCCAGCGCACCAACACTAAGGTTGGGCATGGTGGTCTTTCTTCATGAGGGTGCCATGGTGGTCTTCTGCATCATGAGGTGTGTGTGTGTGTGTGTGTGTGTGTGCGTGTGCGTGCGGAGCCACTGAGGTCACCGCCCAGATAACTTAACGAGACCCCCGACCTGTTAAGAGCGCTCTTTTCTTAAACTTTGTGGTTCCATTTGAGTGTACAGGCCTATAGCGTAGGCCAGGGGTTTTCAACCTTTGTGATACCAGGGCCCGCTATTTATTCAGCATCTGAGCCACCGACCACCATTTGAGGATTTTAGCCCCACAGACCTAGCCTGACCTCAGTCTGAATTGTCATTTCGTTCCACTTCATTATTCAGACTGAAGTCCCTCTCCACCACAGCAGTTTCTAGGATGGGCGTTATCAAAGCAGCAGTCTTAACGGTGATTGGTTCATATGAACCCATAAGAATATTGAGAAAGCAGACGACGTTGGGGTGGAAGTGAGTGACAGGGCTGTTGGCCAATCAGGTGCTGGGATTGGATGACGACGTTGTGGTCGAAGTGAGTGACAGGGCTGTTGGCCAATCAGATGTTGGGATTGGATTGCCAACCGGCACAAACGGCCCCCAAGGCAGGGAAGCCAGTCCTTGAATCACAGGGAAAAAATAAGCTAGTATTTTTTTAAGGTGCTGATTCAGGGCTGAGCCAGGCTACCACAGACCCCAAAACTAAAGATTTATTTTTGCTTTTGTCCACAATTCCAGGCTGGATTTGGGAAACAAAACAGTCAAACATACAGATCAAAAACAGAAAGAACATGGTCAGTGGTCACTGTCTGCCTATGTTAAAAATGTTCGCTCTGTGTGTGTCTGACTCAGACACGTGATGTTCACAGACATTTTTGAGTTGTTGCCATGATGATAAAAATAGTGATACTGAGCAGTTGAGATGAATAACAATCCATATCATAATCTGACCCCTCCCCGAAAAAGGCCTATAGATGTCCGGATCCCCCTTATCCATTATTTATATACAGTACTTTATGGATCAATGGTAAGGACTTAGACTGTTATTAATCTCAACTGTTCAACTCCTCCAAAACAAAACAAAACGGTGGTTTCGGTTCGCTTCAAAACGCAGCCGAGTGCGGATCGCTGCAGGTGTGAATGCAGTCGCATTAAACCTATGGAGTGAATATACCTTTTGGGGGATGAAGAAGTTGTTTTTTGGCACACAAGAGCGAAGGAGAAGGCCTCCCTACGCACTACGCAGCAAGACGTAAAGATGACCTAGTGTGTGCGCTTGTAGTACAGACCTCGACAGGGAATCCTGATGGTGACAGAGACATGCACGCAAGAACACACACATATGTACTCGACGATACACACTGCAACCACATTCCTAACTTGCCATCACACATGTTATATTCCTAAAGCCCTATAACCTTAACTATCAGTAGCATTGTTATAGTTCACTTTGTAGTTTATGAATTGAACGCATTGATAAAGGTTCCTGCAGCAGACGGTGTAGTGTGAAAGCAAACCACTGCAGTTTAAATACGCAATAATCGTAACATCTCCGCACCGAGTCTAAGTATTAGGTGAGAATTTAAAATACACCCTACCAACTTTGTATCACTTTAAAATACACCCTACTATCTCTGTATGAATCTAAAATACATCCTACTATGCAGCACCGTGAGTCAAATTAATTTTAAGTAATGAAGTCCATTATTAAACCACTAAATCCCTCTAGTACTAGAGAAACCAAATTGAGTTCCAACTGTCTCCTAATTGGACGTCTTTTCCTGTCTACACCAGATGTCTTTGTCAAAATAAAGAGATTTTTTGGCAAAATGATTTTGCCAGCGGCCCACAGGTTGAGAATCACTGAACTAAAGAGCTTATTGAAATTCCATGACAGAAATGATATAACATTAGAATTACGCCTAGTGACAAAATGTACTTACAGAGGAAATGACTCATAAGTCCTCTGAACTCTGGGACTGTCCTGGAGAAATGACATGTTGAAACTTCATATCCCCATATTTCAACTTTTTTTTTATTCTTTGCATAAATGACCACCCTACTTCATCATACAAGACTGTTCACAAATCGGGAGGATGAGCTTGAATATCTACAATATTCAGTAAATGTTAAAACTGTTTTTAGTAACAATAAAAAATGAAAGGTTTTGGACATACAGGGTTTTCAGTGTGACATCAACAATGTGGAAAATGCATCAGTGAGTGACTGGGGAGAGAGAAAATGAGGAAAAGAGCGACTGAATAAATAGGGGTAATGTCTCCCCAGGGAATAATAGAAATGACAGATGAATTAAAAACAGTGTCCCAGAGGCTACCAGGGGGTTGCCAAAACCCGGTAACAGATTCCTGCAGTAACAACCCGGACCGCACCGGACCGGGTTCCCCCCCGAGCTGTTTGGAAGAGCGTGTGCAGAAAAGCAAACAATATTAATCCTCCCAAAAAGGAGGTTCAAAAAAAATCTTCTTCCCCTGTCATAACAAAGGCTGGGGTCCCTGTTTCAGGGAGAGTACGGTACGCCAGCTAATATTAACTGCAGATGTGAATGAAGACTGGGAGATAAACACTGGGTCCCGTCTTTTGTAAATGTTTAAGAACGAGCCTTAATGCAGAAGGTCTGGGGGGTATTTGCAGAAGGTCTGGGGGTATTTGCCCAGCTGTTGGGTAAATAATCAGAGAGTGAGCTCAAAGGGTCTGGAAGTGAGAGAGACCCTTTTCTGGTGCCCATCAAACTGGAGCGGTACGTGGTTCCCAAAACCATGAGGAGTTCTTGGGACCCCCCCTAGGGGAGGTTCTCCAAATTATTTGTTGCTCGAGCAAAGAAACTCTGACTTTTATAGTCCTATTACATGCATATGCAGAATGGAAGGTTGATGGAAGTCTCTCAAAAGAAATATTGCTCTGGAAATTAACTATTTCCCTGAGTATAAACTCCATAACATGCCATAACATTTAGTTTGCAACTGAAAGCTGTCATCAGTGTCCAAAGGGCCTACACCGAATACTCTTCATTTGTATTTTAGGTATGCTGTATATTTAAAACAAAACGATCAAATCATATTTGTTGACAAGCGTGTTTATGTGTAATTCTTGTCCCATGGGTATAACATACCCAGAATATTAAACTTAGTAATGAATTACACTATATATTAGACTATGCTAGTAATGCTTGTCGGCTGTGTTTGTTTGGTTAGCAAACGGGCTAGCATATTAGCCACATTAATGACAACAACGTTGTCTGCTTTCCCAATATTCTTATGGGTTGGTATGAACCAATCACTGCGAAGCCTGCTGCTTTGATAACGCCCATCCCAGGAACTGCTGTGGTGGAGAGGGACTTCAGTCTGAATAATCAATTCAGACTGAGGACAGGCCAGAGCCTTAAAGTGGGAGAGTTCGGATATTCCCGTTCAATCCTATGTCCCTTGGCGCTCGTGCTGCTGGAGGGGCATGGACCCAATAGCACTCCATTCACACACTGTTAGCAACTGACATTCCCGTAATATGGGGCGGATTGGGGGTAGGAGTAGCAGTAGGAGTATGCAGACATGCGTTGGACTCAGATGTTTAATCAAGCCTTATTGACTTAAAACCCTTGTTCTTTAATAATAGTACACTAACATAAACATTACAGATTACATTACACTACGACGGTAGTCGTGACTGAACAATACTTTAAAACAGTTGCCGTTTTGCATATGTACCTAAAATAGCTCTTATTTGCGCCGTTCTCATTGAAAACAATGTACAGTATTCCCAACTGCAGTTAGGACTCAGAGAGGCTCTGTATAGTCACGTGACGACTGGCTGCTCCGCTCTGGTTTCTGACCCCTCAATATCCTAACTCTCCCACTATAAGACTCTGGGACAGGCTAGCACTGGCGCACTGTGCAGTAATAGGTGGGATTTCCATAGTACGGCCTCTCAGGGCCAGACTGTTGACTCACACCACGTCCAAATGCTTCCGTCATACAGTCTGTGCAAAGTGGAAGTCCTGAAAACAGGGTCATTCCCTTCTGTGTTCCCCCATGCGCTTACCTTAAGGGTTAAGTTTCATGGTTAGATTTATGGTTAGGGTGAGGCCAAACCACACCAAAGTCTCCAGGCGGGATGAGACGGTTTTAGCGTGGCTCCCAGGGGTGTGATGTGTCCTGTTGCACGTCGCCGTCCACCCAAAGCGATTCAGCCGGTTCAATTCGGTGGAACCCAAAAACCACACCAAACGGGTTGCCGTGCGTATACGCGACTGCTAGCAAAGCGTTTTGCGAGGAGTTGCGTGTCGACCCTTTGGTGTGGTCTGGGCTCTAGGGTTAGAGGGTAGATAAGCGAGGAGCATTATAAAACCCAAGGAACATCCTCTCTCTGCTTTTCATGGAAATGGACGACAACTTCCTTTCTGGGATTCCCGGAGGCTCAGTTCCAGACCCTATTGACAATTTTCACTGCCAAGGTACTGCCGGGCTCCTTGTGTGTTTGCTTGCCTTCAGTTCAGGCAGTGTTGCCATGTCTGCTGTGCTGGTTATAAGCACAGCAGACATGCTGTGCTTATAACCCCCCCCCCCCCCCCCCCCCCGTAAAGTCACTTGTTTCTAAAGTATACATGTAGAAGTTGTTTGGTCTTGCTTCCTAAAGTTGTTTAAACCAGTGGTTCCCACATTTCAGAAATTCAGATGGATGAGTGTGTGCTCCTTAATGAAGAAAAGATGTTGTGCCTTCTTTATTCAAATGTTTAAAAAGTATTTTCACATTTGTTAACTTTCCCCGGAAGTTGCCATTTTTCCCCTTTGTGCTCGCAAAGCTGTTGTAAAAGTTTAGAAGATGGAATCGTGTGCACTTTGCACACTTCCACTTCAATAACTGCTTTGTTTGTTGATATCAGTTTTTTTGAAAATTAGCTGAACTAGCCAAGATGCTGGACTGAACAAGGTTGTTTCTCTGGGGACTGTAAAAACAGCAGATTCTACCTACTGGGAATTATCACTTGATAACGGTAGAAGCGGGTAGTAAAGACAGCAATTTCCGCAACCACCATTATCAACTACTGTTGATAGTCTCTAAAGTCTAAAGGGTACTACGTAGCGCCCAGGGTGGCTTCTCGCTGGATCACTTGTCTTCAGCCGTGCACCAGACTGCACACGAGCACAACACAATCCAGAGCACCTCAAGAAAGAGAACAACCAATTAAACTGATGTCTAAAATGACAGCTGCCATTCATCAACAACCTCCGACAGACAGAGAACCATGAGCACTGGAGCACCACCAGTCCACCACCGCTGTGCCAAACACACCACCTAATTCTTCATCTTGGCTTATTTTCGCGTCTCGTTCTCCCCCCCTACCCAACCACCACCCATCGCCCCAGCAGCCGTATCCACTTTGTTTAGTCAGGGCTGCCACGTATTTTAAACCACCGCTCTCATGCTTCCTCATTTTAATCCATGTCCATTTATTATACAAATACAAATTTCGCAAAGTTATTATATCATTAAGTGTGCGTTTGGGGCAGCTGTGCACTTCAAAGGGAGCGGGTACGGGGCGGTGGGGGCCCACATGGGTTCCTTACGACATGGCTTTCCGCTGATGTAACAATTTCCCTGGGATATTTAAAACAAACACATTAGATCTGAAAAGAATTCTAAACTTGTCTCCATCCATAATGCCCCGGGGCTTTTTGATTGGCGTGAGGAAGAGGAGGAGGAGGAGGAGGAGGGAGTAAGGAGGGGGAGGGTGTGGAAAAAGGAATGCCCACTTTTTTGGGTGTTGTAGAAACCCTACAGGTCCACCTAGCATAGCATAGTCTATAGCTGCAGCGCCCCGACCCGCTCTCTCAAATGCACCTACAGTACATCTACCAGGCATGGTGACCAGATCCAAACTGTCCATTTGAGGGGACAGAACAGTAGTGCATGTGTGGGACAAAGTGGGGTAAATGTTATGGCACGAAACACTGAGGTTAGCAACGCATCATCTTGGTATAAAATAAAAATAAAATAGGATTTCAACTCAAATATAGCAAAAATAGATGATCTACAAGCTCAAAATGAGTCACAGTGCGACACATTTTGAGCTTGTAGATCAACTATTTTTGCATCTGGCCACAAATGACCTACTGAATGTGACAAACTGCCATATTGAGCCTCTGGGTCAGGCGTGCGTAAAGTGCAGTGTGTTGTGCTGCCTCCTTCACATTCAGTAGATCCTGTGAACTAGATTCTATTCACTGTATTCACTGTAGTTTCTGACGCTATAGATTCTAGTTTCTGACGATAGATTCTAGTTTCTGACACTATATTCTAGTTGAACCTTGTTTGAAAGAAACCACAGTCGTCCTTTAACAAACTTGTAAGCATACACTATCTTTAGCAGTTAAAGATTAAAAAGACATCAGAAAGCCACATGTTAGGTCATTTAAACACTGATGGCTGTCAGTCACAATGTGACAGACAGACAGGCAGTGTCTTAATTTGTGGGACACCCGAAAAGTCTTATAGAAATGAGGGATCTGTCCCACGTAATGTCCCACGTAAAGAAGAGGGACAGGGACATCTGGTCACCCCACATCTCCCCAGCTCCCATGCAGTGTAAATTATAGGATAATAGGGTGCAGGCGATTGCAGACGATGTTTATTCAATCCATTTCTTCACACACAGTTTCCCAGTGCCTCTCTCTTTTTTCTACTTCTCTCCTTTTTTTCCCTGCGTCTTTTTTTCCTGTGTGTGTGTGTGTGTGTGTGTGTGTGTGTGTGTGTGTGTGTGTGTGTGTGTGTGTGTGTGTGTGTGTGTGTGTGTGTGTGTGTGTGTGTGTGTGTGTGTGTGTGTGTGTCTGTGTGTGTCTGTGTGTGTGTGTGGTGATCCAGCCTGACCCTGGCCATGTGTTTTCACTTTGGTCTGTGATCTCAGCTCTGTGACCAGCAGGGAACCAAATACAAATTGAATAGTAACCATTCACAGGCACCTAAACCTTTTCATACCACCCCGTCGGTCTGAGTCCCGCTTTGTACCCCCCCCACACACACACCCCCATCCCATCCTCAAAGCAGGGGATTCTTCTTCTTATAGACCCGTTTCAGACACCCCAAATATTTGTGACGAGGAGGAGACCGTCCCTGTTTAATCCCCGATACGATTTAGACTTTTCCATGGTAGGAAACAAACAAGGTTGGCTGCACCAGGTCCCCATAATAGTGAAACAAAGTAGACTACACATTTTCTACTTTACAACAGTGGTTTTCAACCTTTTTCATACCAGGGACCACTATTTATTCAGCATTTTAGCCACGGAGCACCATTTGAGGACATTTTAGCCCCCACAGTCTCCAAAACTAAAGATTTATTTTGCTTTTGTCCACAATTCCCGGCTGGATTTGGGAAACAAAACAGGCAAACATACAGATCAAAATGACCATTAATCTTCTAGTTGTCTAGACTTGGGCTAATTAAGATGATGAATATTTTAACTCTTGAGAGTGTAAAAATGAAACCAAATGGACCCGCAAGGGTCCATTTGGTTTCATTTTTACGTTCTCAAGAGTTACATCTGGTTAACCAACTTAGCTGGGGACCACCTGGAACCCTCTCAGGGACCACTGGTGGTCCCCGGACCAGCTGTTGAAAACCCCTGCTTTACACTGTTCTCTATCAGAGATGGCTGTAAAATAAACAATCATATTACATTAATATTATTACTTTTCTCTGTAGGCGTTGGGGGAAATCATCAAAACAGCGCAATTTTATTTCCGAGTGAACGTTTCGTAGAATCTATACTGTTAGGTCAAGTACTTTTGTATGTTTTTTCTTGAACAGAACATGTACTGTATTTTCCGGACTATAAGGCACACTTAAAAAGCATCTAATTTTCTCCGACAGAAAAACGACAGTGTGCCTTATAATCCAGTGCGCCTTATATATGGATCATTTGACTGCAGTAGCTTCTATTCTATGTTGACTGCAGTAGCTTCTATTCTATGTTGACTGCAGTAGCTTCTATTCTATGTTAACTGCAGTAGCTTCTATTCTATGTTGACTGCAGTAGCTTCTATTCTATGTTGGCTGCAGTAGCTTCTATTCTATGTTGACTGCAGTAGCTTCTATTCTATGTTGTCTGCAGTAGCTTCTATTCTATGTCGACTGCAGTAGCTTCTATTCTATGTTGACTGCAGTAGCTTCTATTCTATGTCAACTGCAGTAGCTTCTATTCTATGTCGACTGCAGTAGCTTCTATTCTATGTTGACTGCAGTAGCTTCTATTCTATGTCAACTGCAGTAGCTTCTATTCTATGTCGACTGCAGTAGCTTCTATTCTATGTTGACTGCAGTAGCTTCTATTCTATGTCGACTGCAGTAGCTTCTATTATATGTCGACTGCAGTAGCTTCTAATCTATTCTATGTCAACTGCAGTAGCTTCTATTCTATGTTGACTGCAGTAGCTTCTATTCTATGTTGACTGCAGTAGCTTCTATTCTGTGCGCCTTATAATCCAGTGCGCCTTATAGGCTATACACTACTTTTGCACGTTCCAGAGTCATGCACTTGCACTTTGCTGTAGGGATTTCCCACTGGACTTTTTTTCTCATTCCCAATCCGATCCCAATACCATGATCATTTCTATGTTTAGCCAATACGGAACACACCAATACCAAAAATAATTTTAAAAAAAAGAAAGAAATTACTTATTTTCTTGTGTTGCAGTTTGGGCAACTCAAAAGCAAACTCGACCTACTCCAACATTTTATTTAACTGCCGCTGTGTCCAGCCTTTTTAGTCACCGATACGACCAATAAGGACCATTACCTATACAGTCTTTGCTTTATAGCTTACTGTATGTTATCAGACAGTAATTCTGGGGACCCTGAGGGTTCCTTAAGGGTGTCCCAAGCTAAATTTGTTAATAGCCTATATAGTATAAAGCAGGGGTCGGCAACCCAAGATGTTGAAAGAGCCATTTTCGACCCAAAATTAAATTCAAAATCTGTCTGGAGCCGCATTTTATTTTATTTATTTTTTCCTGAGAGTGTGCAAATGTGAACCAAATGGACCCTGGCGGGTCCATTTGGTTCCATTTGCACACTCTCAGAAAAAAGGTCCTCAAAGAAAAATCATTAACATGGTGAAACACAACCTTTCTTCAGAAATGGAGTTTCTAAAAAAAATAAAAATAAAGGAGTTTTACAGAACTCTATTTCTAGTCCACACAACATCTCTAAGGTATATTAATGACATAGTAAACTGAGTAAACCTTTGAAAATGGGTGGTTCAGATTGAAAGCTCCACCTCTGATAACTGCTGGGCTATTTTGGTGTGGATCACCCCACTGTGTGTATGTAATAATGCTACAGCCAGGGAGCCACTAGGGCTGTGTTCTGGAGCCCAGTGTGTATGTAATAATGCTACAGCCAGGGAGCCACTAGGGCTGTGTTCTAGAGCCCAGTGTGTATGTAATAATGCTACAGCCACTGAGCCACTAGGGCTGTGTTCTAGAGCCCAGTGTGTATGTAATAATGCTACAGCCACTGAGCCACTAGGGCTGTGTTCTGGAGCCCAGTGTGTATGTAATAATGCTACAGCCAGGGAGCCACTAGGGCTGTGTTCTGGAGCCCAGTGTGTATGTAATAATGCTACAGCCAGGGAGCCACTAGGGCTGTGTTCTAGAGCCCAGTGTGTATGTAATAATGCTACAGCCACTGAGCCACTAGGGCTGTGTTCTAGAGCCCAGTGTGTATGTAATAATGCTACAGCCACTGAGTCACTAGGGCTGTGTTCTAGAGCCCAGTGTGTATGTAATAATGCTACATCCACTGAGCCACTAGGGCTGTGTTCTAGAGCCCAGTGTGTGTATGTAATAATGCTACAGCCAGGGAGCCACTAGGGCTGTGTTCTAGAGCCCAGTGTGTATGTAATAATGCTACAGCCAGGGAGCCACTAGGGCTGTGTTCTAGAGCCCAGTGTGTATGTAATAATGCTACATCCAGGGAGCCACTAGGGCTGTGTTCTAGAGCCCAGTGTGTATGTAATAATGCTACAGCCACTGAGCCACTAGGGCTGTGTTCTAGAGCCCAGTGTGTATGTAATAATGCTACAGCCACTGAGCCACTAGGGCTGTGTTCTAGAGCCCAGTGTGTATGTAATAATGCTACAGCCACTGAGCCACTAGGGCTGTGTTCTAGAGCCCAGTGTGTATGTAATAATGCTACATCCACTGAGCCACTAGGGCTGTGTTCTAGAGCCCAGTGTGTATGTAATAATGCTACAGCCACTGAGCCACTAGGGCTGTGTTCTAGAGCCCAGTGTGTATGCTAGTCTTGGGCAATATACCGGTATTACCGTTTATCGCGATATTGGAAATCAATACCGAGTAATATCGTTGGGTCTGTGAAAAATATCGAATACCGAATATCGTCAAATACAGACATTATACTGTATTCTATTAAAATATGAGCAATGAGACTTAATTGTAACTATACAAACAATTTTCATGTTACACACATGCCTAAACTAGCCCTTATTTGGGCTAGGCTTTTTGGAAACAATGTATTTCCAACTCCAGTTTTTCCCCATTTAGGCTGCTTTAACAGCAGAGCGCTCAGTTTCTGACCCCTCAAAGTCGCAAATTCTGAGAACTAGGTGACTGGTGGAGCGTTCCAACTCTGATTGCCGTCAATACCGGTAATATCGAATATCGAGCTAATTAAGACATTATCAATACCGATATTAAAAAATCAATACCGCCCAAGACTAGTGTATGTAATAATGCTACAGCCACTGAGCCACTAGGGCTGTGTTCTAGAGCCCAGTGTGTATGTAATAATGCTACATCCACTGAGCCACTAGGGCTGTGTTCTAGAGCCCAGTGTGTATGTAATAATGCTACATCCAGGGAGCCACTAGGGCTGTGTTCTAGAGCCCAGTGTGTATTAGTGTTGTAGTTCTCGAGACATTGTCTCGTCTCGAGGTCGATCTCGAGAACGTTTTTCGTCATTTTCGTCTTGTCTCGTTCTCGCCAATCAATTGTCTTGATCTTGCCTCGACCTCGCGGCTCTCCACTTCATTGGTCTCTTCTAGATGGCTCTGGAGAAGCCTACGTGTTGCTGCTGCTCACTGGCAGAACACAGAACACAGAGAGAATATAGGCATGGATGAGACAATGAGGCAGACGTCTGTTCCAAGGGTTTTCAACCTTTCTGATACCAGGGACCACTATTTAGGCTAGGCCTATTCACTATTTGAGCCACGGACCACCATTTGAGGTCATTTTAGCCCCACAGACCCCGAAACTAAATATTTCTTTTGCTTTTGTCCATCTTCTAGTTGTGTAGACTTGAGCCAAAATCTATTGATATTCATCTTCAGTCCATCAAAAAAAAGAGATATAAAAAGAGATATAAAAAAAGAGGTATAAAAAGGTGATGCTCGAAGAAAAGGCTATCGTTCATTTAACTTTGAATGAGCATTGAGCAAAAAGAAATCAAATGGTCCAAACGTCCACCCTATTCTCCTATTGTGTTATTATTAATATGTTCTACTAATATTACTTAGTTACTTTTGTCATGCTGCTGCGTTCAACAGTATTGCGTTGGTGAAGGGAGATGAGCTTTAAAAAAAAAGCGCAGCGTAGACTTTTATTAGGCAGACGTACAAAGACATCTGGGCGCAAAGCTGCGACATTGAGGCGTCAGAAACTGAGTGCTTGAGAGCGGTTTGTGCAGCATGTTGTCCCTATTGTCCCGATCCTCAATAGAAGTCTATGTAGAAGAGCCGCGCTTGGACTAGCCACATAGAGAGAATGGAGTTGGCGCTATACTGCTCTGCTTTGCGCTTACCTTAACAAACTCCGGTGATTCTTTTTGTTGAGATTTGAATCGAAAAACTCTCAGGCCATGCTCACCCGATTGCAATAATTCCAAGTGTGGTCCAAGTATATCCAAGGATATTTTCATTTGCTATATAAGGCATGCGTTTATAATATGCGTTTATGACACAATAGAAGGGCTAAATGTCCAAACTTCATGCGCTGTCTGTCAGGGGATTTCATACACAGCTGTTCTGTTCTGAACTAATTAGGCTACGTGATGCCTATCATCAATTAATCCACTGGAGCTATAAGCCCTCATATACTCAATATTAAATCAAAAAGATCTTATGCTTATGTATGTTTATCATACATTTTAATTTTGCATTAAAACATAGTTGACAGACAGAACTGTAACCAAATAACAATCCACTGACTGAAATAACAGCCTACTGCAATTATGTAATCTATGGTAGGCTAGGTTAATCGTGTGTGGCAAATAAATGGTAAATCTTCAACTAGTTTAATTTCGAGGACCCCTGTGACCATGGCATTCCTCTATCTGTGAGACCCCAAAATATTAATTTAAATCAAAGCATAGGCTACTAATTGCCTGGTCCATTTGATTCCATTTGTACACTAGGATTTGCAGACCTACATGGGCCTATATAAGAGTCCATTTCATCTCAAAGTGGGATCCAGGAGGATTTGGAACCACACTGCTAACATATAATTGTTTCATTTTGTAAATGTATTATAATGGTTAAGCCTACTAATTAGGATACTGTAGCCTTTATAGGCTATTATAGGCTAAAGTAGCACATTACAATAGAATAATAGTGGGTCATTATAAGGGAGAGTAGGTTCATTACAATAGAATAATAGTGGGTCATTATAAGGGAGAGTAGGTTCATTGTTCTTGTCTGTAAGGTGATGGTTCATTATGCCTACTCATTCATTTTTGTTTTGTCTAGTTTTACCATTGAGGTGTAATTAGTTGCTAATTCAGTTAAAAACATCGTGGCCTAGCCTACAAAGTTAGATTGTCTTCTGTACAAATAAGAAAAAAAGAGATGTCTTGGTTTTGGTCTTGGTCTCGACCTCTCTAGGTCTTGGCCTCGGCCTTGACCACTCTTGGTCTTGGTCTTGTCTTGGTCTCGACCCCTCTAGGTCTTGGTCTTGTCTTGGTCTCGACCCTCTAGGTGCTAGTCTCGTCTCGATCTCGTCTCGATCAAGTCTGTGGGTGTCTTGGTCTCGTCTTGGTCTCGACCCTCTAGGTGCTAGTCTCGTCTCGATCTCGTCTCGATCAAGTCCGTGGGTGTCTTGGTCTTGTCTTGGTCTCGGTTTAGGTGGTCTCGACTACAACACTAGTGTGTATGTAATAATGCTACATCCACTGAGCCACTAGGGCTGTGTTCTAGAGCCCAGTGTGTATGTAATAATGCTACAGCCACTGAGCCACTAGGGCTGTGTTCTGGAGCCCAGTGTGTATGTAATAATGCTACAGCCACTGAGCCACTAGGGCTGTGTTCTAGAGCCCAGTGTGTATGTAATAATGCTACAGCCACTGAGCCACTAGGGCTGTGTTCTGGAGCCGCATGCGGCTCCTGAGCCGCAGGTTGCTGACCCCTGGTATAAAGAGATCTATTCATTCCACTTTAATCCTAAATACGTTGCAAAAGGCAAAATGTGCAAAGAAAACCACAACACAAACGTGTCCGCATGGCACTAAATATTTTCAGTTGTTGGGGGTAATGACATTATACTTAGATTAGATTAGTGCGAAATGTGCTGAGATCTCTACGGTAACGAGATGAATTACATACATTAGACTGACAGTTAATGTCCATTTGTGGAATTGTCTAAATGTGTTAACATTACAAGTTAATTCCATCGAGAGGACTATAAAATCACTGCTGTTTTGGTGCTGTGCGTCGGCTGTATTATTACAAGTTAAAGTGAAAGTTTTCATATCCATATATAAGCCCCACCCCCACCCTGAGTCTGAGAGAGCAGCTCACTATAGACAGTGCTGGATCTAGGGGCTAGGTGGTCTTATGTGAGATTATTTTATGTACCCCCCTCCACCCCCATGCACTTCCACACTGGCTGCATTAACCAATTTTCACAATAAAAAATACTTACATGCTCATAGAGCCACTGTATGTAATGTAAAAATTAAACCAAACCAACTTAAGACTTGAAATATTCATAATGTAAATTATTCCGAGTCTACACAACTAGAGAATGTAGAAGATTAATAGTCATTTTGATCTGTGTGTTTGACTGTTTTGTTTCCCAAATACAGCCTGGTATTGTGGACAAAAGCAAAATAGATGTTTAGATTTTGGGGTCTGTGGGGCTAAAATGTCGTCAAATGGTGGTCCTGAATAGATTGTGGGCCCTGGTATAGAGGGATACATAAAAAATATGTGGCTCCCTTACTGGTTGTGGCCCTGTAAGCGACCACCGTTTATCTTGCTTCTGCCTAGACCCGGCCCTGGCTCCAGCGGACGGACGGCTTGCAGACCCCCAACCCAACCCCTTTTTTCTGCAAGTGGCAGGCGCTGTTTGTACAGCTTTTATTGGGAGAATGTGGTCTGAAGAAAGTTAAAAAGAACTCTTTTGTTTGTTCTTGGTGGGCTTCATATTTTCTCTGGAGTGGGTCCAGGTGCCGGTCAGACCCGGCCGGGCCGCGCTGCAGCACGGCGCGCTGCAGCACGGCGCGCTGCGTTCGTTTTCCTAACGTCAGAGCGCAAAAGTGAAAAGGGTGAAGAAACAGGGGCGGATCTAGGCATGGGCATAGGGGGGCAATGCCCTCCTAAATGCCCAGTCTGCCCCACCAAACACAAGATGGCATGCAAAACAACCCAAGATATTTAAAATTAAAGTGCTGTTATTTAAAATGATTTGAAACTCTACTACTGCTACTAACTAACTACAGTTGTGGCACCACTAAACCAACAGCATTTCATCATTGAAAACAGAAAACACTCTGAGTCAGACCTTTAGCTTTATGCATGCTGCGTGTCTGTTGCAACTTCAACAACAACTGATGTTATTATTGATGCTTTACTTGCCTAATAAAAGTCCTGTAACCGAAAATGGTATGGGTGCGACTTCATCGCCCGTGACGCTTCGCGCCACGGGTGATGAAGTCGCACCCATACCATTTTCTCTTGCCCACCCCAATTGGGAAATGTTACATCCGCCCCTGGTCAAGAAAGAAAGGAGAAAAAAAGAAATGCAGCCCCAATAACTTATCTTAAGTGAGGACAAAGTTTTCAACTGCACTGTGTGTGATATGATCTCTGTGATAAGACCTAATGCTACAGCTGGGTGGAGAAACCTTGGATCTCCACCCTAGTTCAAAAGGGTTTTCTTTCGTATAAATCAGTGGTTTTCAACCTTTTTGATACCAGGGCCCACTATTTATTCAGAATTGGAGCCACAGACCACCATTTGATGACATTTTAGCCCCACAGACCCTCAAAACGTTTTTGCTTTTGTCCACAATACCAGGCTGGATTTGGGAAACCAAACGGTCAAACATACAGATCAAAAAATGACCATTAATTTCATACATTCTCTAGTTGTGTAGACTTGGGCTAATTCAGATGATGAATAGTCTTGACAGTGTTAAATTAAACCACACACAAGGGTCCATTTGGTTTCATTTTTACACGTTCAAAGAGTTACATCTGGTTAACCAACTTTCCATCATTTAGCTGGGGACCACCTGGAAGGACCACTCGTCCGGGGTCCACTGGAAATTGATGGAGAATAAATAAATCATTTTTTGATGCATTGTGTCAAGATAATGTCAGAATGTGTCATTGTTAAGAAATAAATAAAATATCTAAAAGCCGACAACATGTCACTTAAGTTAAGTACAATAGTTAGCGAAGTACAACACAATATTTAATTATGAATAAATGTATGTACTCTGTGTTTTCAAGCAAAGAAGAAAAAAGAGCCAACCATAACACACCATCATCAATACTATAATTAAGCAAATGTCTGTCTGAATGTCTGAAACACAAAAATCTCCGCGATGGCAACACCAATCGCTGTAAGTTTTCACACAGCCGTTCACCATAATATCATGAAGAGAGTGACGTAGCCCTTTTGCCAAATTAACACACCGTTGATTTATAATGAATTTTATTTGTGCATGAAAAAGTTTATATGGGAAAGTCCGACGGGGCCCCACCCATGATCTGCTAATTCACTTTACACTGTACATTATTTGTTGCTCATATATTCACAACGGGTAAGGTCCTAGTATGATTAAATAAATTAGGCTTAACTCCTGAATTGTGTGGATATTAATCAGGTTTAATAATTTAATTTAAATATGTCTCTCTCTCTCTTGACCCCGGGGTGCATACAGTACATGTGTGTGTCAGGTTTTGCCTTCCCCTCCTGTCTGCTCTGTAATGCGGCTCAAAGCCTGTTTGTTTTAGACGATCTCTGAGGAGTTTATACAGCCATGTCCTTTTGAGATTGATGCAGTCATGGAAGCTCCAGCTTATAGGAGGAGATACAGTATAGTTATAATATTGGTTTGTTCTTTCTTGGCTCAATCTTATAAGATCTTTCAAGGGTTTCAAGGTATAATTTGTTTCTCTTTTTAAAAAAATCCATTATGTAACTCTATTTATATACTAAAACATTAACATACAAAAGGTGACAAACTACAACATTTTAATTCTCTGATTAAAATGTGTACCAGCAGCAGGTTCTGATTAAAAAAAAAAAAGGAAAACCGATTAGTTTTAGAAGTGCAACTGACATGCTATTATAGCTATACTCTGGATTTGGAGACTTGATTTACCAGAATGATTGTAAATATTTTTGCACTAGAATATATAGATTGATGATATATGGCTAATATTTGACAAACGAGTCGTGACATCCTTGACTAACATGTCACTTAACCCTTAAAGGTTGTTGTTGTCCGTTGACAAGCATGACGGTGTGAGTAAAATATATGGTTTGGAAACCGTAAACTCAGTTATTAGACCCTCTGCTGCCTGCTGCTGCTGTCACTTCCAACCATGTAGGGGTGGCCAAGGAGAAGGAGAAAAAAATAGAATTCTTGTTAAAAACCTGCTGAAACCCAAAGCCCAAAGTATTTGACTCGGGGATGTTTAGGTTAAGTAACCCCCTGGGTTAATAAACTAAACAAAGGTAAACCATGCAAAATGGCTGCAATGAAAGCCAGGCTAAGTAAACCAAGCACAGTTTACAAGATTCATTTAAGGATGGTGTAGAGGGCGCAGTGTGTGTGTGTATGTGCGTGCATGCATGCACACACGTGTGTGCGCTTTTGTGTGTGTGTGCGTGTTGGGAGGGTGTTAAAAATGCGTGAAAGTTTAAATGTGAAACAGATGATGAATAGTGTTTTTTACACCCATAAAGAGGGTCTGAGCAGCAAGCCCTCCTGGTGAGGCAAAGGTTCTTTTTTTTTTCTTTTCCAGAATTACATTACACACATATTATAGGTCTATTCGTATGATATACTGTATGGCCCATGCACTCTGCCTTTTACGGCTCATGAACAATGTGCCTGTCTTTTCTGGGGTTTAAAACAACACAGGGGAAAAAACGCAACCGTTTTACAAGACATTATCAGCCACTGTATCATTTGATCAAATAACCCACAGTACGGCTTTGGTTATACCAGTCAGTCAAGCCTAATTTGTGCAGATTAATATCGTAATGCAGGAACACAGAGTAACAACCAGCGCTTCTGGCCACCCCAAGAGTTTAGAGGAAAAGTCAACACACACTTGTGATGGGCGTACATTATGTATAGGATTTTATTTTAAAGTAGGGAATTATCCATATAATCTTTGATACATATCTTGTACATGCAAACAGAGCTATATCCACTACAGACCATAGTAGTCAGTCCTTAGGGTGGTTTTATTCCATCGGCCAATCTTCTTCTGTCACAACAAATCTTGCTGCTGTGTTTGCACATTTTTATAGGGATTAGAGCTGGGATCGGGTCGACTTTTTTCAGCCCGACCCTACCCTACGGTAGGTCGGGCTAGGGCCAGCCCGGCCCTAGCCTGACCATTATTATTAAAATATATGCGCAGCCCGGCCCGACAACCCGAAACCCTTTTTTCACCTAAAAAAATATTAAAATGATAGCACACTTTTTCTTCCCTTCGTTTTTCGTTTTGTTAATTATTATTATAATAATAATATAGCCCATAATATATAAGATATATAAGATAGCCCAGCCCGAACCCGTCCGAAAACCCGACCACCAATTAAGCAAATGAGCCCTACCCGGGCCGGGTCGGGTTTCGGTCGGGTTTCCCACCTCTAATAGGGATGGGAGTTTATTTGTATTTATTCCTCATATCCTCCGGTATAGCAGACTTGTGGAGTCTCCTATTAAAGCAGGGGTGTCAAACCCAAATACAGAGTGGGCCCAAATAGAAAAAATGGTATAATCTGAGGGCCGGAGATACCGTCTGTGTTTGAACACCGGTTTACGATGACGTCCCTGTCAAACAGTAAAAAAAAAAAAGTAATTTTCCTTCAAAATTCAATGTCTCTTTATGGCAAGATAATTGTAAAGATGAAACTGCCTGCATTAAAACAGTTTCACGTTTTAATGAAAAATAGCAGGTGTTCACGTCTCATAGCGCGCCACTGTGTGGCACGCTATGAGACGTGAACACCTGCTATTTTTCGGGACTTTTTTTTTCTTCTATGATCCTCACCTAGTGCTGCAAACAATTAGTTGCATTCATTTCTTATCATGGTGTGTGCAATATACCAGAGGGCCAGTTCTAATACTAATTCAATATCATCCTGCGGGCCGAAGATAATTCATTCATAGGCCTGGTTTGGCCCCCGGGGCCTTGAGTTTGACATATGTGTATTAAAGGGTCTCATCTTTAGTGCTCATAGGTGATACAATGTCTGATGAGGCTTTCAATTGGTCTGGTTATCCTAATCAGACATTTAATCACCTGTGAGGTCCTGATCATAGCTGGTTGAGGACTATAGATGAGACTCATGAATACCTGAGTTCGGAGATATTGGTATCTTTCAGGGGGGAAAAAAGCAACAAAGACAATAATAAATAAATTAATTAATTTTTGTTGATTGATCTGGTCAAAAAAAATTAAAAAATCAAAATTTAATTGCAAAAAAATAAACAGATTTTTTCACAGATTATTTTTCTTTTCAAAATCTTTACTGGAAAACATATGGGCGTATGGACGTATTTTGGACGGTAATTCGAATGGTGATTAATCATGATTAAAATTCATTTTGAAACTGATTAGGAGCAAACAGCTCCTTAAAGAGGGAGTGCCGTGATTTTTGTATTTTTTCCAATTTTGTACATGTTTAGGAGGTGACAGTATGTAAATAGACCCCTTGGTGTGTTTTTTATGTGCAATGATGTCTTCCCTTTGTATTTAGGGTTTCTTCCTGGAGGCTGAACCTTTCCAGTCAAATGTGCCAATGAAAAAAACTCCACCGATCACCACCCACCAGGCAAACCAGGCATACTTAATGAACTGGTAGGGTGGAATCATAAAAATGACAGTTTAACAAACACTGTACACTTTTGGGGAAAAATCTTACTTTTCATATAACATTAATACCAGATGATCATGTTTTACGGTAGAAAAAAATCATGGCACTCTATCTTTAAAGTGGTTAACTGTGCCTAATGGCTGGTATACGTACTAGGTCGGTTCCCATGCTTTCTCCATGCATATTATCGCGTCTCTCTCTCTATTCCAGCTGCAGCGGCAGCAGGCAGTGTGAGGGAGAGAGGTAGGGTGACCATGACCAAATGTCCCTCTTTGCATGGGACACTTTTCAGGTGTCCCACAAATTGAGCCCCTGTCTTTCTGTCTGTCTGTCCCACTTTGTGACTGTTCAGTTCAGTGTTCAAATGCCCTAATATTTGGCTTTCTGTTGTCTCTTTTCCTGCTGTGTGTCTTTATAAGTCTGTTAAAATAACCTGAGTATTCCTCTGGTGCCACCATATAGTCACACGCTCGCCCCAGAGAGGCCAAATTGCATGTACTGTCGTCTCAAAATCGCTGATCTACAAGGTCAAAGCAAGTGGGAAACAGCTACAGCATCAAAGTAGAGAGAGCCACGTAGAGGGGGAAAAGGCAAAAACATATAGATCTACACTATATATATTTTGATTCTTGGCTATATTCTGCGTTCATAACCCCACTTTTCCCCACTTGTCCCCACATGTGCAATACTTCTGTCCCTCAAATGAACAGTTTAGATCTGGCCACCCTAAAGCGAGCGAGGCTTGGGGGTGGGGTGTGCGTGCGTACGTGCGTGTGTGTGTGTGTGTGTGTGTGTGTGTGTGTGGAGGGTGGGAGGTTTGGATCTAACTCATGGGTGGTCTCCTCTACCCCACAGCGTCTCTCACACTCTGTGGTTTTGTGCCCCCCATGCAACATCTGATAGCACTGTCTCTCTCTCTCTCTCTCTCTGCTACATGGGGCGGCTCACATTGCCTCACACAGAACAGAGCATAGAGTTATAGAGAGCCATGATGCAGCAGCTCACGCTCTGTGCCATTTTATTCACACAGCCAACAATCCACAGCCAGCACCACCCCAGGAACACTGGAGGGAGTGGGGCAGGGGTGAGGAGGGAGGGAGGGTGGCAGAGCTGAGGCTGGATGCGTTTGCAATTCGCCCCCAACACAACCAGTGACTGACTCAAACTTTTTTTTATTTTACTTGTGACCCGGAACTTTTTGCACAGATCCTGAGAGGAACGATTAGTAAAAATACGAGAAACACCATAATGTCATTCATCACACATCCTGTTTTGGAGATCTAGCTCTTCAAAATAAGGGTTTTTACCGAATGCCGCGGCCCGAGCCGTGGCATATAGAATAAGGCAGAACATGACACCGTTGTCGTTTTCAGCGGTAATTGGGTTAAGAGATCTCTATGAGTATCTCTTTGAGTATCTCTGGTTGCTCATCTCTGGTCATGGCCCACTTGTGCATGAGTTGGAACTCTCCCGAGTGCAGATCTAGTTTCCAATATGATTCCTCTATCTATAATATCATTATCGGTCAGCTCCTGTATGTGTTCTTGTTTAGGCCACCTGTTCACCAGTGAGAAAAGCCAAGTGCAAACCCCGGCAGGGGATTGGTGGGTGCCAGTCGGGCCCGGTGCCTGCCTCCGCACTTCTACTTTACGCTGCAGCAGTGTCGTGTTGTTTCCACATTGCGCTGCACCCGCTTCTACCATATCAAGCGATAATTCCCTGTAGGCTGCTTATCATTCAGCACCATCTTATCGAGGAGGCATGTTGTCTGGGAGCCTACTCACTGATAAGATGACAACTGCGATCTTATCCACTGATAACAGTCAAATCTGCTTGCGGTTAAGTTTAGAGGTAGGTTTAGAGAAGGGTGTAGCAATGTTTGTGGCAAAACCCTAGACCCCTCCAACCGTAACCCTAAAGGCCCTGCTACACTAGCAATATTTTGATCAATATCAACTAGCAATGTCAACATCAACGGGCAACATGATGAGACACATGGCAACAGGCAACACCTCCCATTAAAAGGGGAATTCCACCCATTTTCATTTTTCCTGAGAGTGTACAAATGTGAACCAAATGGACCCTAGCGGGTTGATAGTTGACGTTGCTTGTTGATGTTGCTCAAGACATTGCTAGGTGTATCAGGGCCCTAAGCCTAAATCCCTGACGCTCAACCACCTCACAAACCATCAGGTCTGTGAGGTTAGGTTAGGTTGAGGGTCTACTGATGTCTGTGAGGTTAGGTTAGGTTGAGGGTCTACTGATGTCTGTGAGGTTAGGTTAGGTTGAGGGTCTACTGATGTCTGTGAGGTTAGGTCTACTGATGTCTGTGAGGTTAGGTTAGGTTGAGGGTCTACTGATGTCTGTGAGGTTAGGTTAGGTTGAGGGTCTACTGATGTCTGTGAGGTTAGGTTGAGGGTCTACTGATGTCTGTGAGGTTAGGTTGAGGGTCTACTGATAATGGTAGAATCCACTGTTCCACCATGCTGGCAGTTAAGATTAGGGTAAGGATTTGGTTAGGGGGCTATGGTAAGGGTAAGGTTAGGGTAAGGGTTTTTGGTTGCCACATAAAACACTACAAACCGCCATAGATTTTCCGTGACAGCTGCCACTGGCCGGAAAAAGCACACACTCTTTCTTTCTCTCTCAAAAAGTGTTGCTGGAGATCTCCCCAAACTAATTTGGAGTCGTGACCCCTGCAGTTTGGGAAACCATCTAAATTATAATGGCACTTATTAAACATGACCCTCATGAGTCTTCCTCCATGTCCTCCTCCCTGGGAATAAAAACAAAAACGGATCGCTCCAGCAGACGCTCGTGCAAAAATCGCCACCACAAAGTACATTGTTATTTCCAAGTTGATCACCATCACAGTGCAGTCAATAATAAGTGAAGTTCTGCTGGATCACTCATGTGTTGGAGCTGATTCATCCCCCGAAGCCACAAATGACACGTTTTATTGTTTCTCATACTCTGGCCATGTCATCTGAAGTGTTATGGTCATTCAATTAGGCTCATAATACCACTTTTATGGCAAATGGGGTCTTCTACAGGGGGTCCGGGACCACCATGTTAAAGGGGGAATTCCATCCATTTTCAAAATTTTGAAAACACAACCCGATGATGTCATCAAGTTGTGTTTCAACCATGTTAATTATGTTTTCATACCTCCATTTCTGGGAAACAGAATTGATGGAAACTTTTTTTTTTTTTATCATGTCCACACAACATGAACCTGAAAATGGGTGGAATTCCCCTTTAAAGTTAATAGAGGCAACTTTTTAGCCAGAATTCAAAATAGAAATATACCTACATTTTTTGCTTTATAGGTACATTTTTTTTACGCTGTCAAGAGGTAAATTATATTTAAACATCTGAATGACCAGATTAACTACACACTTAGAAAATGTAAAATTGTTATTTTAAACATTTTGTCAGTTATCTCTCCTAAATTGTGGAGCAAAGTTTTGGGTCTTAGAGACTAAACTCAACATCAAAATAATCCACCCTGGTTGTCCTGGACAAACTCCTCAATGTGTTTATTGCGTCTGTGTGTCTGTGCGTGTGTGTGCGTGTGTGCGTGTGTGTGCGTGTGCGTGCGTGTGTGTGCGTGTGTGTGCGTGTGCGTGTGCGTGCGTGCGTGGACCAGCTGTGTGAATCAAGCAGAACAATACATGATGCCGTCCACGCATGGATACATCTGTTTATTGTCTGAAAACAAAAGCACATGATGAAGCGCCTCATGCAGACAGACAGACTGACAGACAGACTGACAGACAGACGTACCGGACCCTTGCGCAGACAGACTGACAGACAGACTGACCTCACACAGACAGACTGACCCTCTTCTGGACTGATCTACTAGATGAGTCATGCTGTAAAATAAATATGTTTTTAAGAGTGCACCAATCAGTTCACACACAATCACACAGATGTCATTGATATTATTTTAGAGCAGACCTGGGCATTATGCGGCCTGGGGGACAAATGCTGCCTTTTGGCTGACTCTGACCGGCCCTTTGAAGGGTACTGAGAAATTAGATTTTTTTTTAAGCGCAAATGACATTGATTCCTAAAGTTGTTTTTTAATGCTTAATATAATATTCTATACCAGGCGCGTAGCGTGCGTCGGACATCAGCCTCGGCCAGTAGAACCCCCCCCCCCCCGCATAGCGGCGGACATCTAAACCGGGCGATAGATATTACTTTCTAATAAGTAATGCAAGAAAGAGAAGCGTGAATGAAACGTCAATAAATACACAGTGCAAGTATATTTGTATATATGTATAAGTAGGCTATATGTATTTTCGTTTATTCTCAAAATTTGTATTTACAAATACCTTTCATCCCCAGCCTCTCAAGGCAAGTACAAAAGGTTTTAGGCTACTGGAAATAGATGGGCGCATGGGCCATTAACACCTATTGTTTTGGGGGGCCAACTTTGCCACCTCCAGTCACCAGGACCAGTTAAACAGGTTTTGACCCATTTGATAACAATAGCCTGGATGAATAGCGGGGCGTCAAGCCGTCTAACACCCCCAACACTAAGCTACTCATGGTGTCTGTCTGTCTGTTCCCCTGAATTCTCGGCCCCAGTGTACTGTACCTCAGCCTGGGCCAGCAAAATAATTCGGGGCCATGGCTCCAATGGCCCCAATGACGCTACGCCTCTGTTCTATACTGTATGTCCCTCAAGTTTATTTCTAATGGTTTGAGCCTCAATCACCACTGATATAACCAGTCATTGTCATTTCTTTAAGGACAGTTTAGCTGCAGTACCACAATGTCCTGAGAGCAATTTCCATTAAAGCTCCTACTGTATATGATGTGAAAAACTGATTGACTGACTAGATAATTTGTAGGGATGGAAAACATACGTATATGGGAGCACCAAAAACACTAAAAAATGTAAAAGTTTAATCTCATGTTATATCTCCTTTAAATATCTTTACTACCGTGAATTGCATGTGACTGACAATGTTTGGGGAGCTAAAACGATTTGTTTGAATAAGTGACGTTTTCTCAACTTTGCATTGCCTGATAATAACATACGTATATTCTTATACCAGCTTGCCAACACATTGCTGTTTACTTGTTTTTTTATATTTGGCCCTCTTCAGAAAGATAACTGCCCTGCATGTTTTAGAGGATTCATTAAAACATACTGTATAATCACATTAAAATGTGGGTGCTTACAACTATAATATCTTTCCCGGATTATAGAGATTTATCTCTTTAGTCTGATTATAGTAAAGATGTTTAACTGGCTTAACACGCAGGACACCCAAACTGTACATTGTGTTAATAAACATGTCATCATTCATTGTAAATATAGATACATAGTTTTTAAACTTGTAGATTCACAGTGACATGCAAACAAACAATGAATAGCATATCGTACATGATGTATTTTAGTAGAAAAAATTACAATAAGACTGGCAAATTCACTGTGTGTGTGTGTACAGAAATCACATGCATTCAGTTCAAAAATAAAGGTCTGCACAGTGCTCCCATGTCAAATATCTTTTAGGTCAAAGGTCAATTGAATAAAGCACACTTTAAGGAACATTGTGGCTTTTATTTTCTTCCCATGACAGGCAGGTACAGTAATTTGTCTTTTGTTTGAGAATAGGAAAGATGAACTCAAAGAAACTGCTGGGGACCAACTGGAATCCTCTCAGGGACCACTGGTGATCCCAGGACCACTGTTTGAACAACTGATATAATCCATACCATGCCAACACTGTTTAACATGTTCTTATACTCGTGTAAGAGTGTTTTTCTGATTCACGCTATACTATAGTGCCAAACTGTTGCAAAATCGTACCTTTCGGGGTTTATTTTTCATCTATCGGTTATTTCAACATATTTAATTAAGTAACAAATCTGTTTAAAGATTCAAGGAGGACAAATATTGTCGTAGCCTGCCAGGCAAACATTAGCAAAGCACAGAGGGTCTACTTCACTGGTAATAGGCTCATTTTATAGTTTGTTCTACGGCCGTGCCCCTCACCAAAATAACATGTTTCAAAAGTCAATTTCTATTTATCCGTCCGTCCAGTTTAATCTCACGTGGAATGATAAAAATGTTCTCTCGCTTTTTTGTTACCACAACTGAGACTACCGGTATGTTACAATTCTAAACTGGCTTTACAATAATCTCTGTTGGGTCACGGGTGTAAACCCCAAAATCAAAATAATCTCTTTTTTGTTAGTTTCATAAGAAACAAATCACACCCGTGTGAAGTAAGGGGCACTCTTCATCATCATCATACACCATCTCATTCCAGCCAATTACAATTTGCGTCCTCGCTTTTGTTTCTCAATATGTGTGGTTTACACAAACAATTTACACATTCAAAGCAACTTGTATTAATAAATGAACAAAAAAAAACATGGCAAATTTACATCATGTACACATACACATGCAAATACTCAAATCTGGCCATTCATTGCCAATGGCAATCAGTATTTTTTTTTTTTTTCTTTTTTTTTTTTTTTTTTTTCTTTTTTTTTTTTTTACAATTTTGACAATTTAGGACAATGTTTGTGTTTACACAAACCTTCAAAGCTGGACATAGGAGGGACTATAGCTGCCCTCAAAAATAGCAATAACAGACCTGCTACTTGGATAGCGTTTTGTAGCCACGCCGGTGCAGGACTAACATAGTGGTTTTCACAATGTGTTTTCATAATGCACTGGAATCAGTTTAATCATGTTTGAGTCCAGGTTGATTGTGTTTACATCAAATTAATCATGTTTGAATCAGATTAATCATGTTTGAATCCGTGTTAATGTTGCCCAAAAACAACTCCCCCAGCCAGCCGGCACACAGGGGCGGATGTAACATTTCCCATTTGGGGGGGCAGGAGAAAATGCTATGGGGCGGCTTCATCGCCCGTGTCGCGTCGCGATGAAGCCGCACCCATACCATTTTCAGTTACAGTACTTTTATTAGGCAAGTAAAGCATCAATAATAACATCAGTTGTTGTTGAAGTTGCAACAGACACGAAGCATGCGTAAAGCTAAAGGTCTGACTCAGAGAGTTTTCTGTTTTCAATGATGAAATGCTGTTGGTTTAGTGGTGACACAGCTGTAGTTAGTTAGTAGCAGTAGTAGTGTTTCACATCTTTAGAAAATATAAGCACTGAAATATCTTGGGTTGTTTTGCATGCCATCGTGTTTGGTGGGGCAGTCAGGGCATTTAGGGGGACATTTCCCCCCCATGCCCATGCCTAGATCCGTCCCTAACAGCACAGAGCTGTACATACCATGATAACATTTCAGATCATCTTTTTTTCCAAGTGGTTGTTATTGTTACTTATAATACCATGAAGAGGGCAAAGAACACTGTCGAAAATTGGTTTATGTTACAGCCTGGAAAAAAACCTGACAGTGCACTTTGGCACGGCGTTTCCCCCCCCAAATCTACGAGTATATAGGCCACACACACATACATCAAAAGCCCAGGAACAGGAGGGAGCTCTAACGCAAAAAGAACGTCTACTCCTTCATACAACAGTGACGCTTTAGGGTGACCAGATGTCCCTCTTTGCGTGGGACAGTTCCTTATTTCAAAGACTTGTCAGGTGTCCCACATATTTTGAGCCTCTGTTTCACATTGTGACTGACATAGTTCCATGTTCAAATGCCCTAATATTTGGCTTTCGGCTGTCTCTTCATATAGATGTGTTTTTATTTTTGTAAGTCTGTTAAAATAAGTCCAGTATTCCCCTGGTGCCACTATACTTCCACACTCACATTAAATGTACTGTCCTATCAAAAATAGCTGACTTTGTAGATCATGCAGCTATTTTTGCTATACATGAAATCCTTATCAGGGTTCCCGCGGGATATTAAAAAGTCTTAAAAGCATTGAATTTACGAATTTGAAAATAATACCTTAAAAAGGTCTTGAATTTTTATATCTAGGTCTTAAATTTTGCGCAGTTACATCGAGCCACGTGTGTCGGAGCGATCAAAACAGCGTCTGTATTGGACGTTATTAGATCGATCCTAAAGAGATGAATCGATGATTCATTCCATCAGCTGCGCAAAAACCAGTAACCACAGATATACAAGCTCATATAGCCATGCATTGCAATGGGGCACATTGCTTGTAGATCATCTACGTTCAGTGCAAGTGTCTGTGTGACGTAGTATTCAAGGTCTTAGAGTTACGCAAACTCCGTTCATTTCATGGGGCCAGTCCATTGGATGCGCTTCTACATAGACCTCTACGGAATGAGGACAACAAAAATATGGACAGCTGGAGTTTTGAGCTCACGCGAGTACTTGAACCACGTGACCGGGCTGTTTTCTGTCCCCTCAATGTCGCAATTCTCTATACTCTACGCCTCGGACACCACAGCGCAACAGATGATCATCTGAGCGGAGTTGTCGCGACCGACAGCTTTACACAACTTTTTATTGGATAGTTGCACACATCTGTGCTTCCATTCACGTCCATAGCCTTTTAAATCGTATTTTCCATCCACAACGTGACAACGTGATACACGGGATGGTGGTGGTGGTGGTGGTGGTGTTGTTGTCTCTATCGAGACTAGCTAGCGTAGCCATAGCTAACGCGATGAGCTAACGCGCTCGCGTCTATGGCAGGGGTTTTCAACATGTGGTCCGGGGACCACCAGTGGTCCCTGAAAGGATTCCAGGAGGTCCCCAGGCTAAATGGTGGAAAGTTGGTTAACCAGATGTAACTCTTTGAGAGTGTAAACATGAAACCAAATAGACCCTTGCAGGTTCATTTGGTTTCATTGTTTACACTCTCAAGAGTACAAATATTCATGTGAATTATCCCAAGTCTACACAACTAGAGAATGTAGAAGATTAATGGTCATTTTGATCTGTATTTCACTGTGTTGTTTTCTCTGAGATCCAGTCTGGAATTGTGGACAAAACTAAATGAAATCTTAGTTGTGTGGTCTGTGGGGCTAAAATGCAAGGACGCCAACCATTACGCATTTTGCGTATCTGCTACTCATATTGACCTCTGACTACGCTGCTACGATTAATCACTGCAGAATACGCAAAGAGCGCAAACCCTCTGTTTTTCCCATGTAGTAGTAGGCGTTGTTGGCGTACGCCAACTCCGTTCACCTCATGGGGCCAGTCCATCTACATAAACGTCTGTTGGATAGTGACATGAATAGTGACAGCCGGAAGTTACTGAATGCATTGAAGCCTATGGGCTCGCGCGAGTACGTGGACCACGTGACCAGGCTGTTTTCTGACCCCTCGATGTCGCAACTCTTCTACTAGATGGCTCTGACTTAGACCTTGGTTTCTAGCGACGTGATTGGTCTGCGTCCCCATCGGAAGGGAGCCTTAGCTTAGATAGCACCCAGCTAACAGTGCAGTCGCGTCGGCCGCGGCTCACGGTGATCCGTAGTGCTAATCGCCTGAGTTGTCTCCTATTAAAATATTATTTTACTATATGGCTCTGGCTCGAGCCTCCAGTGGGGTCGTTCATGTTGTCTCGTTATGGCGGCCGCAGCCTCGCGCTGCTCGGCTCCGCTCCGAGGACGAGGAGGTGCTCGAGCATGTTCTTTTCTCCTGTGTCTTTCGGTCGGTCGCACGGCGGCGGACCGCGTGAGGGAGAGGCTCGAGGAGACTAGTAGATTGGAGCGACCCGAAGTGAAGAACTAGTGAGCGTAATGAGGCGGTCGCTCCGAATTCTAACCGCGGAACAAACAACCAAACTGAGATGGATGGATAGAATAGTGAAGACGCCATGATGACCATCAAAACTTTACCAGGGGTTTTCAACTTTTTCGATACCAGGGCCCACTATTTATTCAGTATTTGAGCCACGGACGACCATTAGAGGAGTTTTTTTTTAGCCCCACAGACCCCAAAAACTAAAGATTTCTTATGCCTTTGTCCACAATAACAGACTGGATTTAGGAAACAAAACAGGCAAACCTACAGATTAAAAAGGACCATTAATGTTCCAGTTCTGTAGACTTGGGCTAATTCAGATGATGAATAGGCTACTTTAACTCTTTGAAAGTGTAAACATGAAACCAAATGGACCCGCAAGGGTCCATTTGGTTTCATATTTAGACAAATATTCATTTCTGTATATCTAATCATAGTGGAGGTGGAAGGGAAAAGAAATAGGCCTAATGGTGGTGGTGGTGGTGGGGGGGGGGCAGTTCTTACAACAACTCCAGTCATGTTATGAATGAATGTTTTTTTTTTATAAACAAGAGATGAGAGTTACAGTACAAGTCAAGTACACACTGCAAGGTTGAATGCTTTTCACCATTTATCCGCCATTTGATTACATTTTCACTCCAAAGACCTAAAATTAAAGAATTCTTTTGATTTTGTCCACAAATCCAGGCTGTATTTTGCCAACAAAACCGTGTAAACTTCTTAATTAAGTGGTGCTAATTCCGATAATGAATATTTTAACTCTTGAGAGTGTCAAAATGAAACCATTTGGTTTCATTTTTACACTCTCAAGAGTTACATCTGGTTACCCAACCTTCCGTCATTTAGCCTGGAGACCACCTGGAATCATCTCAAGGACCACTGGTGGTCCCCAGACCACCTGTTGAAAACCCCTGGTATATAATATAGTAGTGTTCATGGAATGCGGTCCAACTCCAAAGGTTTTGGATGTGGGATGCCTTCCTCCTAAATGCAGGCATTTCTAAGTGACCCCAAACTTTTGAACGCTAGTGTATCAGTGTCATGGATTTCAATGTTTGGGGGCACCCAACTTCTTTTGGGCTAAAATCTACTGAAACATACCTCCATGATAAGTGAGAATGTGAAGTTAATATTGGCATACAAATGTGCCTTGCTGCAATGTGCGCTGCACTGCCGTGCTGCCGCGCTGTCGGGCCGCTGCGCCGCCGCGCCCCGGTAATTTGCTACTCAAAAACATTTTCAAAGGTTGGCATGTATGAAAATGTCTTCAATTGGTGGTCTGTGGCTGAAATTCTGAATAAATAGTGGGCCTTGGTATGAATGAGGTTGAAAACCACTGGTCTAGTCATTTGGCTTCCTTTGATAATGAATGTATACTAGTGTAGTTGCATCTACTTGTGTCACAGCAGGTAGACTTGTCAAAGCACTCCTGAATACTCAGACAGACATGCACCACCTCAAAGTCCAAACACATAGTTGTTTTTCATGTTCCCCTTATAATTTCCTGGGGCTTATTAGGACTGTAGTAGATAATAAAAAAAGATAATAAAAAAATGTAGCCTAACCCTAATTACCTAGGGTTTTTAATGCGTCAGATCGCACTGTATCGTATTGTACTAAATTCCAACAAATCGAAATTGTATCGAAATTCTACTGAATCAAATTGTATCGTTCTGTATATAAAATAAATCATTTCTGAATTGTGTAGAGACCAATCCATGCAAATCGATACGTATCGAATCATCTTGTAAGGGTGACCAGTGCTAGTTGTGAAAAATATATAAAACGTTGCTTATTGACGATGGCCGTGAAATGGGTATTACGTTTTATATAAATGGCCTTAAAAAAGGTCTTAAAAAGACTTAAATTTTACTTTAAGAAACCTGTAGGAACCCTGCCTTATTGATTTATTCTTTTAATATGACATCAAGATGTTAAAGATAATATAGGCAACTATAGTGTACAAAATCTGTATTTTCTAAACAGATTTGTTTATAACTCCACCTCATCTCCACTCTATTGGCGCATTATGAAACTGCTGGAGAATGCTGCGCTGTGATTGGCTAAAACGTCACCTCAACCCCCCTGACCCCCTTGACAACAACAAAGGTTCTGTACAGTCTGCGGGGCAAAGCAAGAGTCTGTCTGCAGGGAAACAGCTGCAGCATGGAAGTAGAAACCACATTGAGGGGAAAAATATAGATTTATAGGCCCATATATTTGTGTGTGTGTTTTTTTTTTTTGCTATAATACCTTAATAATTTGCCAACCACGTTGGCAAAATGTTGTCCCAATTGTGCCACACATGGCGATACATGCTGTCCCTCTAATGAACAGTTTGGGTCTGGTCACCCTAAGTGACATGCATTAGGTGATAAAAGACGATTTACTGTACAAGAGCATAACGTGCATGTGTCTGTCTGTCTTTGTCCGTTGTGCTCTTACAGATCGTCTTGTCGGACGGTGGGACAAAGCAACGCAGCGGCGTATAAATGAAAAGTGGCAGAACACTGAGCAGACCCAGGGCCAATTTTCAAGGCGATTGCCTAACTTGAGAGTGGGAGTCGGGGCCTGTGAGTGATTGTGGTGCTTCCCTTCACGCTGGTGATAATAATGTTTTTCCAGTGGGGTGAAAGTGGTACAAATGGAGGGGGGAAAAAACGCTTAAGAGAGAGGAGAGAAGGGGGAGAGCAGGAGAGGAGGGGAGGGGAGGGGTGGTAGAGAGAGGCTGGGACAGCATTACAAACCACACTTTTTGAACTCACTTCACCCACGAATGACACATCCCTGATAACCAGGGCTGGATCTAGGCATGGGCATGGCGGGGGGCAGTGCCCCCCTAAATGCCCTGACTTCCCGCCAAACTTGATGGCATGCCGACGACCCAAATTTCAAAGATATTTCAAATTATAGTGCTTACAGTATATTTAAAATGATTTAAAACACTACACTACTAAGTACAATTGTGTCACCACTAAACCAACAGCATAGACCTTTAGCTTTATGTCAGCTGTGTGATAGATAGAAAACCATGCCAAAATACATAGTTATCTATTCAATGTGGGCGTTTGAGGTGAATTTAGGGGTGAATTTGGGTACTCCAATCAGCTGACACAGGGGAGCTGGCAGTTCGCCCCGCTAAAAAGCACTCCACTCCACTACTTGACCCTAAAAATGCACTTCCCACTGCAATCAGAACCACAGACTCACTACCTATCTTCCACCGCAGTATGAAAACACACCTCTTCAGACTCCTAAATGCCTAAATAAATAAATTGTAAGTAAATTGATGTCAAATGTATTACCATCTTTTTAGTCCTTAAACTGTAAACCGTAAAACAAATTGTAAATTCTGCTTAAATTGCAATTACAAATTCAACTAATCTGGGTGTATATGATGCATTGCAATGTTTTTTACATGATTTAAATTGCTCTGGATTAAAAGCATCTACCAAATGCCTAAATTGTAAATCGTAAAAATTGTAAATCGTAAAATGCCGGCTTCATCACCACCCTCCATTTTCTCCTGCCCCCCCCCCAATTGTGAAAAGCTACATCCAGGCCTGCTGATAGCAGCAAGAATCCAGAGCTGTTGTTTTGGAAATCAGAGCAGAAACAAAACAAAAAAAAGTTGAGGTTTTCTTTGGTGTCGTTATAAGTCGTTATAACTGCATACAGATGGCCGCGCACGTACATGTTGCACACACACATGTACTGTACGTACGCACAGTTGTGCACATACACACACACACACACACATGCACATGCACATTCATCTGGGACAGTGGTTTTCAACTTTTTTTTATACCAGGGACCACCAATTTATTCAGAATTTGAGCCAAGGACCACCAGTTGACGACATTTTAGCCCCAAAGACCCCCAAACTAAAGATTTATTTTGTTTTTGTCCACAATTCCAGGCTGGATTTCAGAGAAAACTAAACAGTCAAACACACAGATCAAAATGACCATTAATCTTCTACATTCTATATTGTCTAGACTTGGGATAATTCGCATGATGAATATTTTAACTCTTGAGAGTGTAAAAAATGGAACCAAATGGACCCGCAAGGGTCCGATGGTTTCATTTTTACGTTCTCAAGAGTTACATCTGGTTAACCAACTTAGCTGGGAACCACCTGGAACCCTCTCAAGGACCACTGGTGGTCCTCGGACCACCTGTTGAAAACCCCTGATCTGGGAGGTTTCTTGCTTATAGCATCATTTATTTTACAAAGCCCCTTTTAAGAGCATAATACGCACACACCTCATTGACCGCTCACAAACGGCAGAGCGGCTACAGCCTTGGCCCCGTTTCTATAGCTAAGTTACAGGCCCTGTGAGTCTTTTTAGGTCTAGAAACCCCCTGCCACCCAAAGGTGACCACCTTTTGGGTCGGTGTCACGATCCCTCTCTCCCTCTCTCTGCTCAACTCCTATGGGTTTCATACCATTCCTTTTGTGTGTGTGTGTGTGTGTGTGTGTGTGTGTGTGTGTGTGTGTGTGTGCGTGCGCGTGTGTGTGTGTAATCCCTCATTGTCCTCCATTGGCAGGCTCAGTGTGTAATCTCTCTTGTCGGAGGGAATAATTCAGTGATTAGCCTCAGTGAATTACAAGGGATGATCCCGTGTTGTCTGTTCAGACCTCATTAAGCGCTACAAGCCAGAACCACCCAAAAACAGCAGGACCTATAGCCCCCCCCCAACACCTGGAGCTCTGCTGTGCAGATATGTGGGTAGGGTGACCAGATCTGAAGTGTTCATTTGAGGGACAGAAGTGTTGCACGTGTGGGACAAGTAATGCTGTATACCGAAGCTCGGGATTTGAACCACTCATGTATGTATTTATTTATTTATTCACTCACTCATTTATTTATTTAACTTTCCCCCCCATCTAGTAGATGTGCGACATTGAAGGGCCAGAAACTCGCTGTGAAACGCACTGTTACTGCAGTTGGAAATGCATTGTTTTCACTGAAGGTGTCCCATTCTCAATAGAGGTCTATGTAGGCGATCCGCCATTGGACTAGCTCTAGGAAGTGAACGGAGTTTGCGCAACTCCGTCTGTACTCTATAGAGCTGCACACTGACTTCGGTTGGTTTGATGGTTGCCTGACCAGCAGCAGCAGGCACCTAAGACTATATATACAATAGACACGTAGTCTAATCTCGACAAACAAATAATTAAACAAGCCTTTGGTTGGTTTTGGTTTGATGGTTGCCTGACCAGCAGCAGCAGGCACCTAAGACTATATATACAATAGAGATGTAGTCTAATCTTGGCAAACAAATAATTAAACGAGCCGATGGACGGCATATTTGGCAATCAAAACAGCGTGTTACCCGTGGCTGTGTCAGATCGGTCTCATCAGAAAGGAGATGTCAATCACCTCTCGGGGCAGTAGAAAACTTATCTACCGATGGCAACATCCACGATTTTAATAGTTAGTTGACGCGCGGGGGGGTCGCAGCATGCTACTTTTTTTTTTTTTTTTAGCGAAGGTTCGAAGCTCGACCTGAAATTGCTGTCCGATGCTCGAAGGGCAAATTAAGCCCTAGTATACACCACTAGGGACAAGTTGGGGGGAACGTTATGGCATGAAACAGGGTTAGAAAATGATTAAAGGTAACAGAGGCAACTTCAGTGTGTACAGACACTGTGTTTGTAAACAAATCTGTTTACAAACAGAATCTAACTCCACCTCACCTCCACTCTATTGGCTCATTATCAATCTGCTGGAGACTGCTGTGCTGTGATTGGATAAACCGCCCCGCCCATAGATTAACTATTTTTGAAAGATACATTAAATGCAGTATAGTGTGTCATGGCCCATCTGAAGTGAGTGTGCAAATACTTCTTGGGTTATTTTAACAGACTTAAATAAAAACACAGGAAGAGACAACAGAAAGACACATATTAGGGCATTTGAACACTCATGTGGGACAGACAGACAGACAGACAGACAGACAGACAGACAGACAGACAGACAGACAGACAGACAGACAGACAGACAGACAGACAGACAGACAGACAGACAGACAGGGTCTCAATTCGGGAGACACCCAAAAATCTGAGTCTGAGTGACTGTCCCATGTGACTGGTCACCCTGTGTGTGTGTGTGTGTGTGTGTGTGTGTGTGTGTGTGTGTGTGTGTGTGTGTGTGTGTGTGTGTGTGTGTGTGTGTGTGTGTGTGTGTGAGTTGCAGCCCTTGTGCGAATCAAAACTATTTTAAGCCTTAGGTCAGTCCGTGCAAGCAGCGTGAAAACAGCTCACAGTGGTGACACGTTGTGAGCTTTTATTTGATTTGATTTTATTTATATTTGCAGATATAAAATCTGTTAAAAACATATACGTACGGTATATTCTTACATGTACCTACCTACTACCTCCATCGTGCATGGGTCGGCAGTTCGAATCCCGGCTCCCAGTCCCGTCTACACGTCGAAGTGTCCTTGGGCAAGACACTGAACCCCAAATTGCTCCTGATGTGCTGGTTGTTCCTTGCATGGTTTCGGCTGTCATCGGTGTATGAATGTGTGTGTGAATGAGTATGTAAAACCATGAATAAAGCCACTATATACTGTATAAATGCACCATTTACAACAAAGCATCACAAAACGTAGAGCAGATCTACATGCTTGAAATGTGGTGTGATGCAACATGTATTTTATTGATTTATTTTGCATTGAAAATGCCACAGTTTTGATGCTCAGGTTGCAACCTGGGCACGACTTTTGGTGAACTGTCCCTTTAATGCTCAAAGGTTAGCCAGAGAACGGGAGCTAGATATTGATTTATAACACAGTAAATGTGTTAAAATTGACAGCTCACCGCGAAAGTACCTTTTCTGTTACTCACCCCATGAAGACCTGAATTCACAGATATAGAGTGTTTTAGTTTTTGTCTTATATGCCAATAATTTGAAGTAACTCTTGCTTTTCTTTGGATACACAAAGAGCCTCCTTTGTCACCCATATATGGACAGACAACCACTGGTCGTCAAAATTAGTTTGTCTTGTCAAGTTTGACTGAATATTATTCACTCATAAATTCATAAATCTATAAACATCTCAATGGTTCATAAACTATGCGTCTTCATTATCCGGTGGTGACTTTCTTCCTGGCAGTATTTCTGGAACGCAGGCCTGGTAGGGTGACCAGATCCAGACTGTCCATTTCAGGGACAGAATTGTTGCCGTGTGTGGAGTCCAGAAGAAACGGGATATCTCAGATATTTAAAAAGAAAAAAAAAAAGAAAAAAACCTCATCTATGCCAGAAAAAGAGACCAGGTCTAGGGCCTACAAAGTATTGGGGCATTTTGAACACTGAATAAAGTATGAAGTCCCGCACGCTTTTCTTTTTCTTGCTGTTGCAACTCACTTTTTATTATTCAGACATTTTGAACACTGATTTGCTATCTCAATTTGTGCGACACTTGAACAGTCTTAGAAAAGCGGCACTGGATGTCTCAGGCTAAGAGAGACATCTGGTCACCCCAAAGGCCTTAGAGGAAACCTCAAAAAATTCCTGCAACTCTCGATCCGACACCATGTGAGAAAGAACTGGGCCAGGGCCTCTGTACAATGAGAGAAGTAGAGGGAATGAAGCCATAGCATGCGGCACTCAGTAAATGTCCTCTCTCTGTTTTATTGTCCTCACCGGGACAAACTAAACGGGACGCACTTCCACTCAAGTTGGTAAACAGGAAGCGGTCGCCCTTAAGTACTTGCATGATAACAATCAGAGCCAAGTGAACACAGGTGCGTGTAATTGTCCGATTCATAGCAAACAATAATGTCTAGATTCATCACGCTGAATTGATTCCAGCGGCGAAACTTCCTCCATTTAACCTCAAAGGGAGAAACGCAGCACCATTAATGTGATATACGACGGGTACGCGTGCATACGCACTAACACACGCATGTACACACACACAATGTCACACACAGACTCATGTACACGCACACACATACACACAGAACCGTTCTTTCTGCAGGAAAACACATCTGCATTCATACTGTGTGTGTGTGTGTGTGTGTGTGTGTGTGTGTGTGTGTGTGTGTGTGTGTGTGTGTGTGTGTGTGTGTGTGTGTGTGTGTGTGTGTGTGTGTGTGTGTGTGTGTGTGTGTGTGTGTGTGTGTGTGTGTGTGTGTGTGTGTGTGTGTGTGTGTGTTGCATTTCAAACTAAATATATACAGTATAAAGATGTCGGATTTGAAAACACCCTTCAAAACAGATCAGTAGAAACTTCTGGTGTCCATTTATTTTTTTACATGAAAATGAATTTGGGGATTATATATAATTTAATTTATACATATCGCAATGATAACTGTTTTCCTCTCAAAAAATGTTTCAAAGAAAATATACCATCACTTTTATGAAAAATACAACATAATTATCATTTTAGCATTCAAATAAAGTATTTTGTTAATTAATTGTTATAAATGGTCCAGCAGATTGAGAATGACTTTTGTATACTAAACTAATCATGGCTGTGTGTATACTGTAAATATGTGTCATTTGTGCATCTATTGGTTCTAAAATGCCATGTTTACTAAATTATGTTTTTAACATCTAGTTGCAATGCTTGACGATTAATGAATTAAAGGACATGGCTTCCTTATTATTATTATTATTATCATTTTTAAGTGAAATGTCTCTATCAGTAAATCCCTCAATCAATGTCTTGTTAAAAAGCAAAAACACAGAAAAAAATTACTAAAAAAAAATAAAAATAACTTTTTTGGTTTAAGTTATTTTATCATTTGCTTCAGCAATGCACCCTGTACAGGCATGTTGTTTTTCTCCATGACAATAATAACTCTTTTTGACAGTAATTCATGGTGTGTGTGTGTGTGTGTGTGTGTGTGTGTGTGTGTGTGTGTGTGTGTGTGTGTGTGTGTGTGTGTGTGTGTGTGTGTGTGTGTGTGTGTGTGTGTGTGTGTGTGTGCGTGCGTGCGTGTGTGTGTGTGTGTGTCATAGCACAGTGTTGGCTGTGTTAAACCTTATAGCTTTAAACCACACTACCACAGTAACGATTATTTTTAAACTTTTTGCTATTTTAGAAAATTCCTGGAAAAAACACAGATAATGTTTAGTGGTCTTTGACATTTTTAGAACCACTGATATAGAATCATACTTTTTTTTGTACGATAGACTAGATCTGAAAGTGATACGTTTGTGACCTGATATTTTCAAATTGCTACTTTGCTAAAGGTGCTTTTGTAATAATTAAAATTGTATACTAGTGATTAATGTTTTCCAGTAATTGCAGTGGAATTAAACATACAGTATTTTCATCTGAGACTGGATTAGAAGTACAACTAAATTGAAAATCTGGATTGCTTAAAGTTCCTTTTTAGGCCTGACCTAAGGTTTTTGAAAAACCTGAAATATTCATATTTCAGCATCAAATAAAGTTAATTATGGAATACTGTACATACTGTACAGAATCCAAATATGGATTCCCGGCCTGAAAGGGTAGGATTGCTTTTTACGAGTTAAACATTGACTAATCATAATTAGGCAGGGGAAGAGAAAAGAACAGTGCATGTGGCGTGCACCAAACATGCACACATGCACAGGAACACACACACGAGCAGACACACACCAACCACGCCTGCAAACCATGAAACACACACACGCACGCACGCACGCACGCACGCACGCACGCACGCACACACACACACACACACACACACACACACACACACACACACACTATTAGAGGGTTGTTTCTTAAGTGAGTCATCCAAAAACAATGTATCTATAATATAGACTGTCCAGTGTCATTATATTTATTTTATTTGTTTTTTCTTGACCCAGAAAAGGGCATAAAAGGTCTATAAAGTTATCAATTTAGACATCTTGAATTTTATTTATTTTCTTTACCACTGCGGATTTAACTTCTCAACATCTTCAATGAACAATCATAATACTACAGCCTGTCATTTTGTACTCTTGATTTTCCATTTCTATATGATTTGTAGGAATAAGGTTTGATTGGAATAAGGACAATACTGAGATTACAGTGTATAGAACTAAAATATTCTACTTTTTTTGGTTTGCGATCCGATTGCGATACTGCAATTCCTGTGTTAACCGATACCAAATAATAAGAAAAAACATTACCACCCTGACCGATCATGCTAATTATGGACATTTGCTTAAATTCATATTAGATTTTTTCAGATGTCCAAAATTTCTGAGATGATGAATGATGATGATGGTCATGAAAGGAGAACCTTCTGAAAGCTTCATTGGAAAAGATAAACAACTTAGAAAAATAAATTAGAATAACCTCTCAGACATCTTAGCATTGCAGACTCCTCACTCAAATGTGCACTTGGGCATCTCCAAAGCAAACTCCAGTCCACACGCCCCAACATTTTATTTACCTGCCATAGTGTTAACCTCTGACCGCTGTGTTAGATCAGTGGTTATACTAGCACAGTGATTTTCAACCTTTTTGATACCAGTGACCACTATTTATCATTATTATTTTGTTTTTGTCTACAATACCAGGCTGGATTTGGCAAACAAAACAGTCAAACATACAGATCAAAATGACCATTAATCTTCTACATTGTCTAGTTGTGTAGACTTGGGCTAATTCACATGATAAATATTTTAACTCTTGAGAAGGTAAACATGAAACTAAATGGACACGCAAGGGTCCATTTGGTTTCATGTTTACGTTCTCAAAGAGTTACATCTGGTTAACCAACTTTCCATCATTTAGCCTGGGGACCACCTGAAACTCTCTCAAGGACCACTGGTAGTTCCCGGACCAGTGGATGTAAACCACTGTACTAGCATATTTGTCTATCGATATGACCCGGTATGACCAAATAAGTATTGATCCGATACTTTTCCGATAAGGATAAAGTGTCAGGATGTCTCTACTCTGAATATATAAGTCTATATATATACTGTAAATATGTGCGCAATTCAAGTCAAAAGCAACACAGATATTGTGGCTCTTCAAAGTGGACCCGGGGCTTTCTTTGAAGGGGTTCCAAATGGAATCCAGAACATGTTTAACTCTGAGAGTGTGAGAGAACACCGGGTTTTCAGAGAGAGAGAGAGAGAGAGAGAGAGAGAGAGAGACGTAGAGGGAGAGACGGAGAGGGAGAGACGGAGAGAGAGAGACGGAGAGAGAGAGAGAGAGAGAGAGACGGAGAGAGAGAGACGGAGAGAGAGACGGAGAGAGAGAGAGAGAGAGAGAGAGAGAGAGAGAGAGAGAGAGAGAGAGAGAGAGAGAGAATCAGCGTTGTAGAACCTATTTAGTCTCAACTTGATGACCATGAACTTGGGCCTGTGTGTGTGCATGTGTGTGTGCGTGTGCGTGCGCACGCGTGCGTGCACTCCTGGGAACCTTACAATTAGAGTTCTAACAGAAGAGAGAGGAGGGTTTTTAAAAGCGCCACCAAAACAAAAACAAAGTGGTCACTGCGCTCCCCCAGGCGCAGTGCATGGTGACACTTAACAGCCAGGAAAGCTATTTCCTTCTCCGCCATTCAAAGCAAAACGGAGCTCATAATTGAGCGGAGAAGAAGTCTGTCGCAGTTCGGGAAGGAAAGAGAAAAGGAAAAACAAGGAGATTCTTTTGAGGCTGTTCCACTTGATCTTTAGAGGCCTGTATTTATTCCTCTGCGGCGCTCGAGGGGCTCAAATTGGTTTACTTTTTGAGTTACTATAATTTTGATTATGACACCAAAATATCCCCCTTTTTCTTGAATGAACTGAACACGTGCTCCATTTATGGGAGGGGGGTCGTGGTGGTGTTAGGGGTTGGGGGTGCGAAACCCCTTTGTAGTCGCTGGGTAATGGTTATTCATTACGGGTGTCAGGATAAGTTTACATTCTCATCCAATTTGAGCAAACACAGAAACAAACATGTTTTAAGAAAAGGAAAGAAAAGAGAGAGGGGCCGCCCGCTTGCCCCTTATCTTCTCAGCTGGATAGCGTTAAATACAAACCATGCCATTAAAGAAAGTACCAGGGGCATATCAGATAGCCTGGTCATCTGTTATAACCCAACACAACCATCATTTTCTCTCTCCCTCCTGCTCTCTGCATGCAGATTGCAGATAGAAATCTTGGGAATGTTTCTGCACAAACTTTTTAAAGTAAATCACTTTGTAAGGACTGGTGAGCTGACAGCCAGGCAGGCAGGCAGACCAGGGGTGGATCTAGACATGGGCATGCGGGGGGCACCTAAATGCCCAGACTGCCCCATGCACCAAACATGATCGCATGCAAAACAACCCAAGATATTTCAAATTAAAGTGCTTATATTTAAAATGATTTGAAACACTACTACTGCTACTAACTAACTACAGCTGTGTCACCACTAAACCAACAGCATTTCATCATTGAAAACAGAAAACTCTCTGAGTCAGACCTTTAGCTTTATGCATGCTGCGTGCCTGTTGCAACTTCAACAACAACTGATGTTGATGCTTCACTTGACTAATAAAAGTCCTTTAACCGAAAATGCTATGGGTGCGGCTTCATCGCCTGTGTCGCTTCACGCCACGGGTGATGAAGCTGCACCCATACCATTTTCTCCTGCCCCCCACCCCCCCAATTGGGAATTGTTTATCCGCCCCTGAGTCAGACAGGCACATGCCTCACTCAGTCCAGTCCATTTCACAGATGCTCTTAATCGAGAGCAGAGTTTTTTTTTTGTGTGCGTTTTTGGTGCTCCCGTGTGTGTTTTCGATCCCCACAAATTATCTAGTTTGAACAATCAGTGTTTCATATCATAATAGGAGCTTTAATGTAAACTGCTCTCAGGAACATCTTGTTTGCTTTCAGCCTCATAATGATGATGTCATCAATGCACCCCGCTTTGTATAAATCCTCCTCCTTTAAGTAAAAACGTTGCAACGCATCATACCCTAGACACACAGATTAGTTATAAATTAAAATCTACATTTTAAACAGAATTTAGTCATTTACAGTAATCAGAATCAGCGTTGTAGAACCTATTTAATCTCTAGTTGATGAGCACGAACTTGGGTGCACGCATGTGCGTGTGTGTGCATGCGCACGCGTGCACGCTAGGGCATTGTAGTCGAATCGAATACTTTGGTAGTCGAATAATTTGTTCTTCATCCAATAAAAACATGCGATTCTGGGCTTCTTAGTGAAACAGTGCCTGCATATTACACTACTGTAACCATACAGTATGATATGAAAAATAAGCAAACAACCAACAATCAGTCCCAACACCACAGCACACCACCATTATGTCTGCTGTAGGACAATTAAAAATATATATTAAAAAGGATTATTAGCGAATAACAAATAGTGAATTAATAGTCGAATAGTGGTTTGCTAGTCGAATAATCGGATAGTCAAACATTTAGTTAATGCCCTAGTGCGCGCACTTCTGTACTTTACAATTTACAATTTAAGCACTGAAACATGGTAATACACTTGACATCCTGCATACAAAACTGCTATCTAAGTCTACTTAGTATGCTGTCTACACTGTGTTCCAACTTATTATGCAAATCATGTTTTTGTTTGATTTTCCAACATAATTGATGCAAATGATATCAGCATAATTTTCAAGTCATTAGCTGTCAATTTATATTTCAAATGTTATTGAACAAACCTCCTAATGAAAACAGAATTTAAAAAATAAATTAAAAACTTGGAACAGTGCGTTTCGCAGTGTTCCAAATTATTATGCACATCATAGTTTCAAGACATTTTCTTGTTTGTAAAGAACTGAAAATAGTAATTTGTTGAATTCATAGCAATAAGGAGGTCATATGTACTGGGAAAAAAAGCTATTTCAATCCAAAACATGTTAACAGGTCCAGTTACATGTTAACATGGGACCCCTTGTTTGATAGCAGCTTGCGTCCATAAAACTTGTGAGTTTATGGAGAGTTTCTGCTTGAATGTCTTTGCAGGATGTCAGAACAGCCTCCCAGAGTTGCTGTTTGGATGTAAACTGCCTCCCACCATCATACTGCACATTTTTCAAAACAGTCTTGTTCAGTGATGAGTGCCGTGCAACCCTGGATGGTCCAGATGGATGGAGTAGTGGATGGTTGGTGCATGGCTAGTTTGGCCACCATGTCCCAACAAGGCTACGACGTCAGCAAGGAGGTGACGGAGTCATATTTTGGGCCGGAGTCCTCGGGAAAGACCTGGTCGGCCCCTTTAGATCTTTCGCTCGAGGATGCTCCAGACATTCTCAATAGGATTGAGGTCAGGGGGGGTGGGGTGGGGGCCACACCATGATTTTTTTTCCCCTTTTATGCCCATAGCAGCCAATGAAGCTGAGGTATTCCTTGCAGCATGAGATGGTGCATTGTCGTGCTTGAAGATGATTTTGTTTCAGAAAGCATGATTCTTCCATTTTGTACCGTGGAAGAAAGTGGTCAGTCAGAAACTCATCATACTTTGCAGAAGTCATTTTCACACCTCCAGGGACCCTAAAGGGGCCAACCAGATCTTTCCCTAGGATTCCGGCCCAAAACATGACTCCACCACCTCCTTGCTGACGTCACAGCCTTGTTGGACGGCACTCATCAGTGAACAAGACTGTTTGAAAATTGGTCTTCGTCTACAGTATGAGGGTGGGAGGCAGTTTACATCCAAACAGCAACTCTGGGAGGCTGTTCCGACATCCTGCAAAGACATTCAAGCAGAAACTCTTCATAAAATCACAAGTTTTATGGACACAAGCTGCTATCAAACAAGGGGTCCCATGTTAACATGTAACTGGACCTGTTAACATGTTTTGGATTGAAATAGCTTTTGTTTCCCAGTACATATGACCTCCTTATTGCTATGAATTCAACAAATTACTATTTTCAGTTCTTTACAAACTGGAAAATGTCTTGAAACTATGATGTGCATAATAATCTGGAACAGTGCGAAACGCACTGTTCCAAGTTTTTAATTTATTTTCTAAATTCTGTTTTCATTAGGAGGTTTGTTCAATAACATTTGAAATATAAATTGACAGCTAATGACTTGAAAATTATGCTGATCATCATTTGCATCAAATATGTTGGAAAATCAAACAAAAACATGATTTGCATAATAAGTTGGAACACAGTGTAAACTACCTAGGTTGGTACTGCAAGTGCAGATGAAGAGCTGTGTTTTCTGACTGAGTTTGTGGTTCTGACTGCAATCGGAGCTGCAATCTATAGTTCTGGGGCCAGAAGGCATAAGATTTTGGGGCGAGTGGAGCGTTGGTGAAGTGTTTTTAGCATGGGTACTGCCAGCTTCCCTGTGTTGTCTGATCTGAGTGCAGCATGGGAGGGCTGGTAGGAAGCTATGAGACTAACAAGACACGGTGGTGACATTCCTTTGGTTGCTTTGAATGCAAACGTGAGAGTTTTGAACTCGACCAGGAGTGGTAACGATGCGTGCATGCATAGGAAAATAGAGTTTCCCCTTTACTTTGTAGTGTCATCATCACAGCATGGAACTTAACTCAACAGAGCTGTGTTTGTACAATATCTGTGTAATATCTGTGGGGGGGATATGGCCTTTACATGTGCAACACCAGCCTGGTCTCACAGATAGTACTACACTATGCACGGAATGCCACCTACGAATTGCGTGCATACACTACTAGTTAAAGCAAAAATCTGTGAATACTGTATATACTTGGGCGTGTTTTTCACAAACACGGAAGTGGCTATTTGGGGGTGGGGCAGTTTGGGTTTTACAGTTGTATAATATTTACTATTCTGTCCCTAACACATCGCAACTCGGACGCGGCTGAGTCGGCTCTGCCGACCAACGCAATGCTCAGCGTGGCAATTCGCTCGGCTAGAGCCTCGCTCGGCTAGAGCCTCGCTCAGCGGCGCTTCACAATGCTCGTGGTCGGCAGAGGGACCAAGGGACCAAGAGGGACCATTTTCTCCACTGAAAATGACGGAGCGGTGCCGTCTCTGCCGACTATGAGCATTGTGAAGCGCCACTGAGCGAGGCACTAGCCGAGTGAATTGCTGCGCTGAGGATTGCGATGCAAGTATAATATGCATGGATTTATTGTAGGCGAATATGCACAGATTTATTGTAAGCAAATATGCACAGATTTTTGCCTATTCTAGGCGAGTATGGATGGATTGGCACCTCTGCATATTCGCCTAAACCTCATGAGACTGGGTTGGCAACACAGCACTACCAATCAGTGTTGGACAATATTACTTAGGAGAGTAACGTGAGTCACATGAGTGGATAGATTATGTCACAACAACGGACCGCTTTGCTCAACAACAGACCTTGTGTGGACGAACGTAGCCTACACAACTGTAGATAAATAAAAGCAGCCTTGTTGTGTATTATTAGGAAACTAGGAAACAAATCAGGGGTTATCCCTTACCTATTACTCTTCTGTCCTGGCAATAAGTAATTCCACTTTTAACATGTTACCTCACTTATGGCTTAATACATTAATGGTCAATTAAGATTAATGGTCATTTGGATCTGTATGTTCGTCTGCTTTAACCAGCATTGTGGACAAAAGCAAGAAAGCGTTCATTTAAAATTCTATTTAACAGTGTCAACTTGAACTGAAACTATATGTTGTTTTTGCCCCTCCCCCTCCAGACACACATTAAACCCTGGATCTGCATTAAAACCACTATCTGAGACAAGGAGGGCAAATTAATTATTAACCTCTTCACATCTGCTCACCATTATGCATTACACACATCCCGTCCCCCTTTACCGTAGGACAGGGCTGCTCACAGGACACACACACACACACACACACACACACACACACACACACACACACACACACACACACACACTCACTCACTCACTCACTCACTCACTCACTCACTCACTCACTCACTCACTCACTCACTCACTCACTCACTCACTCACTCACTCACTCACTCACTCACTCACTCACTCACACTCTCGCTATTATAATTCTTTATTAGGACTGATTCATTGAGATTAATTGCAGAAGTGATAACGCAATTAACTAAAAATAGCTAATTTTAATCACACAGATTTTGCACCACAGAACTCATACCGATCATACCGGTGCACACAATGGGATGAGAAGACACTCAGTGTAACCTGACATTGATCCGACCTCCCATCGGTTCACCCTTCCATTGGTTCAAAAATTCCTAACCCCCTCTAACCTTCAGCATAACATGTCACAATGTGGACACAGGGCTTAAAACAAGGACTTTCTACGGGCAGTCCCCACCAATCAGGCAAACAGAAAAACTATTTGGAACAACAGTGGAACAAAATGATGTATATCCATAATAATTCTGCGTTGTAGTATTGATATCAATATGTCACCACATTGATTCCGTCTCTCGCAGCCGTGTACGGATGCATATAGCTCCGATCCACATATACAGTAGCTCCACCGTGTCTTGTTATCAAAAATAGCTGATCTGTAATAGATTGTAGATCAGCTATTTTTGACACGACGATATGCAATGCGACCTCTCTGGAGTGAATGTGGAAATAATTCTGGGATACTTCTGGGATTATTTTAAAAACACATCTATAGCAGGAAAAGAGACAACTGAAAGGCAACTATTAGGGGACTACAAAGAATTTGGGCATTTTGAACACTGGTCTCTGCAGTCAGTCACAATGTGGAACTAGAGTCTCAATTTGTGGTACGCCTGAAATATGTGGGACTGTCCCACGCAAAGAGGGACTTCTGGTCACCCATATCCCCATATCCCACTATCGTTTTCAGCTCCAATATGCATCAAGCCCATGCATGTCGTATAACATGTGTTTTCGAAATGAATGATCATTTTGGTTTTCCCGTGGACTGACTGCTAAGTGTGTGCCGTGTGTGTGTGTGTGTGTGTGTGTGTGTGTGTGTGTGTGTGTGTGTGTGTGTGTGTGTGTGTGTGTGTGTGTGTGTGTGTGTGTGTGTGTGTGTGTGTGTGTGTGTGTGTGTGTGTGTGTGTGTGTGTGTGTGTGCGTGCATGGTGGGAGGTATACACAGACTAATGGATGAAAACACAGGAGCCTATTTAGCCTGCGGCTGAAAGGAAATGGTTCCCTTTCTCCTCCTCACCACTAAACAGCAGCTCCATGCGTCTTGCTCTGGATCAAAGGCCACTCCATACTAACAGAGTCCTGGGAAGTATATTTACTTGTTTCCATATATATATACTTGAGTACAAAAGTGAAAAAGCAATCTGAGCACTCCAAAGTTAAAAATGGATGAGGAGAGCGGGAATGAAATCACATACTTTATTGAATTTAAAAAAGCCTACATGTTTGGACTCCTCTGAGTCTTCTTCAGGGATAGTAGGCGTGTGTGTCATACTAAATTTACTAAGTTTACTTTTTCAGAGAAGTAACACTATAACTCCTTACTGTATATGAAGAGATGAAAACAGAGACACATAGCCCTGCTGAAAACACACCTCTTCAGACTCCATCTCGGCCCATAGCACTTGTATTACATACCTGCAATATGGGTTGCCTAATGTTTTACAATGTTTTTAGCGCTTCATTGTATATTGTAAAATGTATTGTAAATCCTGATTAAATTGTAAACTTTTCACCATCGTAAGTCACTCTGGATCAAGAGTGTCTGCTAAATGCCTAAATTGTAAATTGTAAATCACACTGTGGCAGTTTATTTCGTGATTTTTTTTTTGACAATTTCTTATACAAGACTTGAAGATTTTAAGACGCATATAAATTATTTTCCATAGAGAGAAAACTTCCGTAAACCCGGGGATGAGTGGAGTGACTTCAGGCACTCTATAGCATCGGTTTTCAACAGTGGTGCCTGAGAAGGTTCCAGGTGGTCCCCAGGCTAAATGATGGAAAGTTAGTTAACTTGATGTAACTCGTTACGAGCGTAAACATGAAACCAAATGGACCCTTGCGGGTTAAAATATTTATCATGTGAATTAGCCCAAGTCTACACAACTAGAGAATGTAGAAGATTAATGGTCATTTTGAACTGTAGGTTTGTCTGTTTTGTTTCCCAAATCCAGCCTGGAATTGTGGACAAAAGCAAAATAAATCTTTAGCTTTTAGGTCTGTGGGGCTAAAGGTGCCATCAAATGGTGGCCGTAGCAAATGCAGAATAACTGGTGGGCCCTGGTGTCAAAAAGGTTGACAACCCCTGCTCTATAGAAAGCCCAGAAGAACATTTACAGCAGGTCTGCCCAAAAGGTAGATTGTGATCTACCAGTAGATCACACAGGCCGTGCAGGTACAACCCCAATTCCGTTGAAGTTGGGACGTTGTGTAAAATGTAAATAAAAACAGAATGCATTGATTTGCAAATCGTTTTCAACCTCTATTCAGTTGAATACACCACAAAGACAATATATTTAATGTTCAAACTGATAAACTTTATTGTTTTTTGAAATTATACAATCTTTTGTAAATTGATCCCTACAACATGTACCAAAAAAGTTGGGACGGGGGCAACAAAAGACTGGGAAAGGTGATGAATTCACAAATAACGCCTATTTGGAACATTCCACAGGTAAACAGGTTAAACTTAAACAGTTTAATATCGTGATTGGGTATAACAGGACCATCCCAGTCGTTCACAATCAAAGATGGGGCGAGGTTCACCACTTTGTGAACAATTCTGTGAGAAAATCATCCAACGGTTTAAAGACAATGTTTCTCAACATTCAATTGCAAGGAATTTGGTGATTTCATCATCTACAGTCCATAATATAATCAAAACATTCAAAGAATCTGAAGAACTTGCTATACTAAAGCGACAAGGCCGAAAACCAACACCGAACACTTGTGACCTTTGATCCTTCAGGTGGCTCTGCATTAAAAACTGACATCATTGTGTAAAGGATATTACTGTGAGGACTCAGGAACACTCAGAAAACCATTGTCAGTTTACATAATTTGTCGCTACACCTGCGATTGCAAGTTAAAACTCTACCATGCAAAGCAAAGCCATACATCAGAAAGGTTGGTTTGAAAAAACAACCAGAAAAACAACCAGAAATGCCTTCTCTGGGTACAATATCATTTGAAATGGTTAGACACAAAGTGGAAAAGTGTGCTGTGGTCTGATGAGTCCACATTTCTAATGATAGTGGACCCAGAGAAGGCATTTCTGGTTGTTTTTCAAACCAACCTTTCTGATGTATGGCTTTGCTTTGCATGGTAGAGTTTTAACTTGCACTCACAGGTGTAGTGACAAATTATGTAAACTGACAATGGTTTTCTGAGTGTTCCTGAGTCCTCACAGTAATATCCTTTACACAATGACGTCGGTTTTTAATGCAGAGCCACCTGAGGGATCAAAGGTCACAAGTATTCTGTGTTGGTTTTCAGCCTTGTCGCTTTAGTATAGCAAGTTCTTCAGATTCTTTGAACGTTTTGATTATATTATGGACTGTAGATGATGAAATCACCAAATTCCTTGCAATTGAATGTTGAGAAACATTGTTTTTAAACCGTTGGATGATTTTCTCACAGAATTGTTCACAAAGTGGTGAACCTCGCCCCATCTTTGATTGTGAACGACTGGGATGGTCCTGTTATACCCAATCACGATATTAAACTGTTTAAGATTAACCTGTTTACCTGTGGAATGTTCCAAACAGGCGTTATTTGTGCATTCATGACCTTTCCCAGTCTTTTGTTGCCCCCGTCCCAACTTTTTGGTACGTGTTGCAGGGATCAATTTACAAAAGATTGTATAATTTCAAAAAACAATAAAGTTTATCAGTTTGAACATTAAATATATTGTCTTTGTGGTGCATTCAACTGAATAGAGGTTGAAAACGATTTGCAAATCAATGCATTCTGTTTTTATTTACATTTTACACAACGTCCCAACTTCTACGGAATTGGGGTTGTAGATCACGACAGTCCCCATAGATCTGTAACTCTTGAGAGTGTTAAAACGAAACGTTTCATTTTACACTCTCAAGAGTCCACACGATTAGAAAATAATTAGAATAATTGTTATTTTGACCATTGTTTTGCCAAGCATGAAAGTTCTTAGTTTTGGGTGCAAGAGACTAAACTAACTGTCAATTCAAACCCCAAATACTGTTTTCAAACGTCAGTAGTAGCATATACAAGAAAACCTTCCAACTCTCTCCCTCTATTTTTCATTTTTTGCATTATTCTTAAACACTATAACAATAGGTAACACCATCACTACTATTTCAAAGCTCCCACTTTCAAGTGGCCTTGAAATGGATTTTCAGTGATGGAATAATCACATTTTTGATGTGTAGATCTTGTTGAGCCGTTCATTTTGAAAGTAGCTCTCAAGTCGAAGAAGTGTGGGCACTCCTGATATACAGTATGTTATCCACATGGAAAAATGATTCGATCCTCTGTCTGTATGACAGGCAGTGCGGTGAGGCGGCAGGTGCTCGGTGTGTCGGCGTGTCAGGTCAGGAGGAGGAGTTCCTTCAGGTCAGAGACCAAAGCTCTGTTTTGAGGACCTGCTTACAGCTCTGTTTGTCTGTGTGATCTCTGAACCCTCCACCAGTAGTAAGAGACTATAATCCATCTGACATGGATTTAAACACACAGTGTAATCCACAACACTCCTCCTGGTCCTACAGGACAGGTTGTGGTCTTATTATTCCTGGTGCGTGTGACTGACTGACCGTTGAGGAGTTGACTCCACTGTTTTGTTTTTTCTATTTCTATTTCATTGTCTATTTCATATTCCAATTACCTTGGGTTCCCCATCGATGATGTCACTGGTCTACTGGTTTCTGAACTGCCCACAGCGCTCCTAGTAGAACATGTTTATTTTGATTATTACTTAGTAATGTGTACCAGCAAGTGTAAAAGCAATCATTTCAACAGCACATGTATAATCTAGTGATAGACCGATTATCGGCCGCGGCCGATTATCGAATTCGATATTCATGATTTTATTAATAATCGGTATCGGTGCTCAAAATAAATAATCGAAAAAAGAGCAGCCGGTTATTTGTATTTATTATAAATGTTCAAAAATGGTACATCGACCACTTTCATTGAAGGTCCGGTAGATTGTGGTGGTAAGGAGATGTATAGCTGTGTGTCTCTGACTCTATCACCTCGTGTATTTATAGATTTATCCAAATTATCCAAAATGTATTTTCTCTTTTTCTTTTATGTCTGAAGCTCTGTGCCTGTACTTGAATTAAAAAAGATGCATGTGATGGAGGGGAAACTGAAACACTTTTGCTGCTTCCACACTTTTATTCTATTAAAGTAAATAATAATCGTATCGGCTGATATCGGCTATCGGCCTTTTTGATGTTCCACTAATCGGTGATCGGAAACATTGGCCAAAAGTCTGATCGGTCGATCTCTAATATAATCAGTCATTATGGTAGCATCCAGGCCCACCAAGACATATTTTAATTGACTAGAGGAGCTGTAGATTTAGTCGACTGAAATCATCATCAGTCATATTTCGTCAACTTCATTTGATTTCTTTTCTGTTTTTGGTGAGCCCATGCAGGGCTTGTCACTTGCCCGCTTGCCCGGGGCAAGTAAAAAAATATGATCGGGCAAGTGAAGACTGCTACCTGCTTGCCCGATCGGGCAAGCAGGTAGCGCACCATAACACAACACAAGATATTTGGTTCCAAACCATTTGGTTCCAAACTGAACCACTGATTTACAAGTTGAACCGTTTCTGTAGCTAACTTAAAACATTCTTCGACTGCGAAAGGAAATGTTTTAATCACCCAAGTAGAAAGTAAACTTGAATGCAAAATTCACGATATATTTTGGGGGGCAAGTGACCATGACCTGAGGGCAAGTAGAACCTGACTTGCACTTGCCCGATGGGCAAGTGCCTCGGAGACCTTATAGTTTCAACCCTGCCATGTGTCTCATCTATCCCCACAAATAGCCAAGTTTGAACAATCAGTCTTTCATATCATATAGGAGCTTTAATGTAAATTGCTGTCAGGAACAGCTTGTGACGATGCCATCAATGCACCCTGCTCTGTATAATTCCTCCTCTTCAGTCTCGTTTACAAGGTCCACCATTGTTGATTTTCTTACCTAGCATGGAGTGGAAACAAGCCTGGTTTTATTTCATCTAGTTTCAGTATTATAATGACTCACCAGTATTAAATAATGTGCATATCAGCGCCCCCACCACCTCAGGACATTGTGGTATTGCAGCTGAAACTGCTTCAAAGTCCCAGAAGAAATCACAAGAACTGGTTACAGTATATCAGAGTGGTGACTGACGCTCAAACCATTAGAAATAAAGTCGAGGGCCCTAGACAATATCAATATCATTAAATATTTAAATAAAACTTGGTGACTGACTTGATGATGTCATCAAGTTGTGCTTCAATGATTTAGGTTTTAGATTTTTGATCTTTCTAGGAAACACAGTATGGGGGCAACTTTTTATCATGTCCACGCAACATCTCTAAGGTATATAAATGACAGTAAAATATTGAAAATGGGTGGAATTCCCCTTTTATCAGTATTCAAGAGACTGACTGATGAATGTCTTGTCAGAATCCTGCCTGCAGTCCAGCTGTGTTTGTGTCCCTTCCCCCTCCATGGTCCTCCAGGTCCCAGGGACCCCCAAAACCATTTAAAAAGGTTCATCAATATTTGGGTTGACCTTTGACTGGACCCCCAACAAGCCAACAAAGGGCCCACTAAGTGAGGCGGTCCCTGGGCCGTGGGTCCGAGGCCCAGCCTAATGAGAGACTGTCGGGTTGGGTTTACACTGGGACCAGCAGGCAGCCAGGCGGAAAGCCTCAGCCTCACGCAAGCCTTCACAGTAAGAGAAAAGGGGCTGCGCGCTCCTCAGTGCGAAGGGGCCTGTTCTTTTACTTTGAAGGCTAGAATTGTAGAAATCCACACCCACTCTTATTATCGCATGTCATTGGTTTTCAAACTTTTTGATCCCAGGGCCCACTATTTATTCTGAATCTGAGCCACGGACCACCATTTGAAGACATTTTAGCCCCACAGATCCAAAAAATCTACAACATTTCCAATGCATCTGTCACAGGAGTGTAGCGATATAGTGTCGAAATATCAATAATTTTAATTTAATTTTAATTTTTAAGTATATCGTTGTGAACAGAAAATATTGTATCATTTGACTTTGTATTATTGATTTGCAATGTAAAGAATCGGTATTGAATCGCAACCAATACTAAGTACTTATTGCGTGGCATTTAGCAATTTTGAAAAGTAAAACACATCTTGTGTTCAAATGAATTGTCCACCTACAGTATATGCCAAATCACTGATTTTACCTATTTATATTCATTATAATACATTTTCCAGAAAAAACCCTTCTGTATCAACGTGTTTCGCACATATTTAATGTATTTGCTAAATAGTTACTGTATCGATTTTATATCATTGAATCGTACCGCATCGCCACAATGACCCAATATTGCCCATGTATCATATCGCCAACAATGTATGGTGGCACGCATCGAATTGCTGTTAAAATGTCGTGTTACACCCTTATGGTCACATATTTGTCAGGTCACAAGATGTGATGTGACATTCAAACATTACTTTTCAAATAAAATAAGTTTTCAAATAAATGCCTTTGTGCAAAAGTACAACATGAAATATAGTGGAGTAGAAGTAAAAGTATTGGAAATATTTTAAAAATGTATTTTTTTTAATACAGTATTAAAGTAAATGTATTTAAGCTACTTCCTATCGCTGTAAAATATGTCACTGTGCATTACTGCACTCCTATATTAATTTATATTAAACTCAGTGGAGCAGCTGAGGTCCGGTTTGTTTTGCTTCATGTGCTACACAATCGTCACGGTAATAAAACCAAATCATATACCGCTACTGGACTGTTATAGTTAGACCAATAGCCTTTTAAAAAAATGTAGACATTTGACACACATTGGCCCAGGCAGCAAATCATTAATTCATAACTAAAGCCACACACATAAATAATTCTGTCCACAAAGAACAAGCAGTTTACTTTCATATCATTATTGTTATTATATAGGGAAAAAAGGAATGACACAGATTCTATTACTGGCACAGTATATACTAGTGGTCAGGTCACATGTGGAATGTTTTCTACTGTAGTACGAGACGAGTGTTCATAATATAATGTCTAGCACCACCAGGGGCGGATCTAGGCATGGGCATAGGGGAGCAATGCCCCCCTATATGCCCTGACTGTCCCACCAAACATGATGGCATGCAAAACAACCCAAGATATTTCAAATTAAAGTGCTTATATTTAAAATGATTTGAAACACTACTACTGCTACTAACTAACTACAGCTGTGTCACCACTAAACCAACAGCATTTCATCATTGAAAACAGAAAACTCTCTGAGTCAGACCTTTAGCTTTATGCATGCTGTTGCAACTTCAACAACAACTGATGTTATTATTGATGCTTTACTTGACTAATAAAAGCCCTGTAACTGAAAATGGTATGGGTGCGGCTTCATCGTGACACAGGCGATGAAGCCGCCCCCATACCATTTTCTCCTGCCCCCCGAATTGGGAAATGTTTCATCCGCCCCTGTCTAGCACCCCTCCCCCTACACACACACACACACACACACACACACACACACACACGCACGCAGACATCCATGCAATGCATGCAGACATTCATGCATAATGCCTGTACATCTAAGCTACGTCATCATATGACTAAAGCCATACAGTTCTGGGAGAAAAAACAATAGGCGATCTGTAAACCCTCCGCCCGCCAAGGACGCGACGTGCAGCGATCTTACAGATCGCCTATTTTTCCAGAGCCGCGCGTCACAGCCAGTACCGCCCATGAAGCGTAAATCGGGAAGGCTTAACAGCAGCAGCGGCTGCAGCCATTGGCCGAGGTCTTTCTAGGAAAACCGTGCGTGCGCGGTCCCAGAAGGCCAGACTCCATATCTCTCGCTCCAATAATTCCTTCACAAGGCCAGCGCTGCGTGTGTGTGTCTGTCCTGTCCCCGAGCGCTGAGCTCCGTCTGGGAGCAGCAAGGAGGACTGAGTGGACATGGAACTATTACTGGAGGTTCTGGATGTTAGGGCTGCTGCATGCATTCATTGGCAGTGCTGTTGTCACACCACAACTAGAAATCAAAACCTCCAGTCTTTTCAAAAACTTTGATTAAACACTAAAGATGTCTTTTGCTTTTTGTCCACAATACCAGGCTGGATTTCAGAAACGAAACAGGTAAACATAGGTCAAAATGCCTATTATTCTACACTATCTAGTTGTGTAGACTTGTGCTAATTCAGATTATGAATAAACTCTTGAGAGTCACGATGGACTCCAAAGTCTAGTATCTTCAGAGTTTGGATTAATTCATCTCTGTCTTCTTGATTACAGTCCGTCACTGATGCACTGCGTTTGTCTTTATCTTGGACTTAAATGAACGGAGTTCTCAGTTTATGCAGATCATAGGGTTAATAGATCTACAGAACAGGTTGACAGGAAAAGTTGGGAGAGAGACAGAGCATATAGGGTGTTCTCCAGAGGTCATCTGGTTGGGACTTGAACCTGCAACATGCAATCATCACCACACAATTCATTTACTTGATTTAAAAAGTACAAACTAGGGTTGTCTCGATCACATTTTTTTTGCTCCCGATCCAATCCCGATCATTTGAGTTTGAGTATCTGCCGATCCCCGATATTTCCTCATTTTTCCCGATCAGATACATTTTGCAAATGCATTAAGAAAAAAAAGGACTAAAACTCAATTAAATTGTCCCAAGAAAAAGATCTTATATGAAGTCCACTAAATAGCAGAATGATATAGCAGAATAGAATAGCACTCCTCACTCACATGTGCACTTGGGCAACTCCAAAGCCAATTCCACAACATTTATTTACCTGCCATAGTGTCAACCCCTTACCCCTGTGTCTGATCACTGGTTATACACTGGTATATTTACCAATACTGAATGCTCTGATGATGACAAATTAGGGCCAATACTGACTTTTCTAGTACCGATACAGCATTGCTGAATATGATCCGATATGAACCAATATCACAAAAAAGGGACGATCCGATACTTTTCCCAATACCGATACAGTATCGGGACGTCCTTAGTAAAAACCTTTTTTGATCCTGAGAAATAATTTGCTAATCGATTATTCGATTATCCTTTTCCGGCCTTTTTTGCCACACAGTACACCGACACAGGCATGATGACGATTTTTTATATCAATGAAAGAGCCTGTTCCTTTGAGTTTCCCCTTCCTAATTCCATATATGGGGCTAACGCCACACAAAAACATGTGTGTTAAGCTATTCTCTCCTTTGAAGAGAATGGCTTGGTATAGAAATAATCATGAACAAAAAATAAAAGTAAATTATATTTGCTTAAGTATGTCAGAGCATGTTAAGCCCAGAAACCTCAGAATGGAAGACTAGAGGGATTTTTTTATGGATTGCGGACGGATTTCTGCATTCTTGTAATATTCCCAAGAAGTAACTAAAGATAGCAGGGCCATAAAATACACATAAATTGCAGTGTGCAACACGCATGCACACACACACACACACACACACACACACACACACACACACACACACACACACACACACACACACACACACACTGTGTTCACACAGGCAGATGCAAAGCTACATTCATTGTCAATGAAAACCATTGACATGAAGATGCAGAAAATGCATCCTGCTGCTGCAAGAGCTACAACAGCTACAAATACACTGTGTAGCTTTGCATATTTGCATCTTTTGCATGTATACCTGTGTGAACACAGCAACATGCACGCACACACACACACACACACACACACACACACACACACACACACACGCATACTTTATATTTGGTTGATATTCAGGTACAAACGTAGGCCTATCTCAAAGACACAAGTAACACTAAATCAAAGATTCTTTTGCGAACGAAAGTACCAATTGTAACTGTTTAAATGTTTGGATCTTGGATTTTTTTTCCCCCAGCATCAACATAATGTTGCGGTTCAACAATGACACCTACATGGATTTTATTGTTGATAATGATAACATAAAATGAGATTGGATGCGGACATGCAAAATGATCACGTCTGTGATTTCACCCCATTTCTTTTCTGCATTTTTTTCCATGGTGAATTTAATATTACTGCACAAAAGAAAAAAAAATCTGCAGACCAATTTATGCTCCCATACAGTACTTATACTTTACTTGAAAATGGCAACGTTTTGGGCCAAAGCCCTTGATCAGACCTTCACCTCTTCACCTTCACCGTGAAGATCTAAAGAAGCATAAATTGGTCTTCAGATTATTATTATTTATTTATTTATTTTTCTTTTGATTTGCTGAAAAAAATGGCAACTTCTTGGGGAAGTTTACCATCCAGAACTCCCTCCTTTTGATAGTTGTACAGTAAGTCGTGCCCAGGCTTTCATTTCGCAGCACAGATGTAATCCTGGAGACTGAAGCTATACTCTTATATAAAGTTAATATTACTGACACATGCTGCGTAAAGTAGTGCATCCGTCAGGGCCGGATTTAGCCAGCCCTACTAGGGTGGGCTGGAAGAATGGCAGGGTGGGCAACTCCACAGTTTTTAAATGAAGCAGTGGTTTTCAATCTTTTTGACACCAGGGCCCACTATTTATTCAGCATTTTTGCCACGGACCACCATTTGATGACGTTTTAGCCCCACAGACCCCAAAACTAAAGATTTATTTTGCTTTTGTCCACAACACCAGGCTGGATTTGGGAAACCAAACAGTCCAACATACAGATCAAAATGACCATTAATCTTCTACATTCTCTAGTTGTGTAGACTTGGGCTAATTCACATGATGAATATTTTAACTCTTGAGAGTGTAAAAAATGAAACCAAATGGACCCGCAAGGGTCCATTTGGTTTCATGTTTACGCTCTCAAAGAGTTACATCTGGTTAACAAACTTTCCACCATTTAGCTGGGGACCACCTGGAACTCTCTCAAGGCCCACTGGTGAGCCCAAGACCACTGGTTGAAAACCACTGTTATTACCTTTCATTGGGTGGGCATACAGGATGCACGTTTGGGTGGGCTCTGCCCACCCCTGCTGCCCCCCTCTAGATCCGGCTCTGGCATCCGCAGAATGCAAACGCGTTCCTGATCTATAATTTGCGTATTTAGATGCAGGATGCAGCGGATCTACATCATTGAACATATTGTTTGACAGAAATATCCACATTCCCATTAAAGTGGTGAGATGAATTGCTTTAATTCCGTGCAGCAATATGAATGGCGTTGAATATTGACGTTTCTGTTTATGATGAGTGTTATCATCAAACAGCATCTGCTGTATAATCTGCTACACATGTGTCTTATCCCTGCAGCTCTGTGGTGGCTTGTGTTTGTCAAACACTTAGTCTGATGATGTGTTTATTAAAACAAGTCATTCCATCATATTCTCTCTCTCTGTCTCTCTCTCTGTAAAAACAATAGGAACACATTTTTTGTACTTTAATAGAAATGCTTTACTACTAGAAACAGAGAAGCGAAAACAAAGATAAACTAGAGCTTTCAAATTGAAGGGGAATTCCACCCATTTTCAATATTTTACTGTCATTAATATACCTTATGTTGTGTGGACATAATAACACCCCCCCATAATAACACCCCCCCATTCTGTGTTTTTTTTTTTTTTTTTTTTTTTTTTAGAAATGAAGGTCTGGAAAAAATCATCAAAAAAAAGATCATTGCATTTCACCATATTAATGATTTGTCTTTTAGGACCTTTTTTCCTGAGAGTGTAAAAATGGAACCAAATGGATCAACTAGGGTCCATTTGGGTCCATTTGTACACTCTCAGGAAAGTGTTGAAAACGTGTGTTTGCGTAGGTTGATTGCATCTGCACACTTGGAACTGGCTTCCCTCTATCTCAGGTCATAACAGTAATGAAATACGTTACACCACGTGGAATGTAAATGGGCTTCGTAATATAATTAAGAGGAAGAAAGTTATGAGCAATTTAAAAAAGAATAGATGGGATGTGGCCTATCTACAGGAAACGCACCTGTCCTCTGCAGAGTCTAAAAAGCTATGCAAGGACTGGGTTGGACATGTCTTTTCCAGTGCAGGGTCCAGCAGCAGTAGAGGGGTGATAATACTAATAAATAAACAATTGCAATTCAAGTACATAAGGGAGATATCCGACACAGAAGGGAGAATGATTATTATCTTGGGAGAAATACAGGGTCAATCATTAATATTGGCCAATATATACGCACCAAACGGAGACCACCCTGCCTTCTTTGTGGATCTAGAAAGCAAACTCCTCACACTAGGGGCGTTTCCTATTATTCTGGGGGGTGACGTTAATCTACATATGGACGTTCTGGACCATAGCGGAACACCTAGAGGCAGACCACCCAGGTCTCTCCTAACACTGAAGAGTCTCTGCGATTCCTTGGGGTTGGTAGACATCTGGAGACTAATCAATCCAAGGGGAAGGGACTATACCTTCCTATCTCATGCACACAACATACTATCCAGAATCGATATGTTCTTAATTTCTAAGTCATTAACGTCATCTACCCTATCATGCTCAATAGGCCACATCCTAATCTCTGACCATGCTAATGTATCACTCCACCTTTTGCCATATTACGAAATGAAAAAAACAGTTAGATGGAGATTTAATACATCTCTATTACAGGACACAGTGTTCAGAGAATCAATGAGAACTGAAATTACGAAGTACATAGAAACCAATTTACACTCTGTATCTTCGGTAAGGGTGGTATGGGAAGCTATGAAAGCAGTCTTGAGGGGCTTCATTATCCAACATGCCTCATATAAGAAGAAACTAAATACAGCTAAGGAGGAAGAACTAGAAAAGAAGGTCCAAAGGGCTGAAATAAAATTTAAACAAGATATGTCACAGAGTAACCTAAGAACTCTGACACAGCTGAAATATGAATACAATTTGATACTCTCTCAAAAAGCAGAATTTCTGCTATTCAGAGCGAGGCAAACTCACTTTGAATCAGGTGAAAAGGCAGGGAAAATGCTAGCAAATTATATAAAACAAAAGGAACTCTCATCCACTATTGCAGCCGTACAAGACCAGGGGGGTAACCTTGCAACTAAGACAAGCGATATAAATAACACTTTTAGGCAATTTTACACAAATCTATACACAGCAGAGAGTAATTCAACAGAAATAGAAATTAATAACTTTCTTGGTGGTTTGAATCTCCCTAGGCTGAACGAGCAACAACGAACAGCACTCGACGCACCAATATCTAGGAAAGAGATATCCGACGTAATAAGAACACTGCCTACAGGTAAATCTCCCAGCCAGGATGGTTTTCCAGCGGAATTTTATAAATGCTACGAAAATGAACTGATCACACTTATGCTAATGATGTTCGAGGAATCATACAAGGAGGGTAAATTACCTCAATCACTCTCACGAGCAATAATCACTCTTATACTAAAACCAGGAAAAGAGCCAACTGACTGTAAAAGTTACCGCCCTATATCACTCATACCAACAGACTGTCAGATTCTGTCTAAGGTCATGGCAAATAGACTAAACAAAGTGTTGGCTACCCTGATACACCCCGACCAAGTTGGATTCATTCGTCAGAGAAATTCCTCCGACAACATCAGACGATTATTAAACATAATGTGGTCAGTTCGGAATAGGGACACGCCCATTGCGGCGATATCGCTCGATGCTCAGAAAGCATATGACATGGTCGAGCATAGGTACTTATTCCTTACTCTTAAGTCCTTCGGCTTTGGCGAGCATTTTATAAAATGGATACAATTACTCTATAAGCAGCCAGAAGCGGCCGTCCAGACAAACGGCGTTATATCACCTTACTTTACGTTAAGCAGAGGTACTCCCCAGGGGTCGAGCTTATCGCCCGCCCTATTCTGCCTGGCTCTCGAACCACTAGCAGCGGCTATACGGTCTAATCCAAACTTCCCAGGAGTGACTATTGGAGAATCAGTGCATAAACTGATGCTTTACGCGGACGATATATGTCTCCTAGTATCTGAGCCAGAACAATCAATACATACCCTCCTGCAAACTATCAACTTCTTCTCTAAACTCTCAGGATATAAAGTTAACTGGTCCAAGTCTGAGGCTCTTCCTCTAACAGCATACTGCCCCCGAACTCTATTCCAGGAAGGGGCCTTTCAATGGCCACCAGAGGGCTTAAAATACCTAGGAATTACTTTCCCCTCTCAAGTAGATGAGGTGGTCAGAGCAAACATGGACCCACTTCTTAGAAAAATCTCTGTCGAAGTGGAGAGGTGGTCTCGCCTCCCTATGTCAATTTGGGGAAGAGTAAATGTACTAAAAATGAACTGCTTCCCAAAAATCAATTATCTCATACAATCACTCCCTTTAGATGTTCCTAGGAAATACTTTGTTCAGTTTGACAAGATATGCAGTAAATTCATTTGGAACGGTAAGAGAGCTAGAATGCGGATTGAAAAACTACAGATGCCAGTTGACAAGGGAGGACTGGGCCTACCTAAACTAGAATACTATTACTATGCTTTTGGCCTGAGACACCTGATCCAGTGGGCACTACCACCAGAAAGGGCACCCCCCTGGTTAGAGCCAGAGCAATTATGCGTATCACCCCTATCCCTCATGGACAGCTTAGCCATCAAACTGACACCAGAATTCCACTCGCATCCTATAATCACCCATATACAAAACATATGGAAGAAAATATCTCAGCTATTTAAATTAAACCCATACTTAAATTCCGAATCAGGTATATGGCGTAATCCAAAACTTTGTATAGGGAGGGGCCCCTTCCTATGGAAAGAATGGTATAATAAAGGGATACGTAATCTAGGTGACCTATACGAGGGTGAAGAACTTAAAACGCTCGACACATTAACAACAGAGTTTCACCTCCCCAGGACACAGGCCTGGCGGTACCTACAGCTGAAACATCTGATGGCCAATATATTCGGCCCAGATAATAAGGCCCCACCTCGCTCCAATCTGCTCCGGGACACTGTCAAGGTACTAGGTCAGGGCCATGAAGCATCACGATTTTATACATTGGTCTTTAACCAGGCCCATAAGGGGACCTCCGCAATGAAACGGCTATGGGAAAATGATCTTCAAGTGCCAATTACAGACAAGGAGTGGGATAAAATATGTCAGAACATCAAGAAATTATCCTTAGACATTAGAATCCGACTAATTCAGTTCAAAACATTAAATAGGTTCTACTGGACCCCCTCAAGAATGCATAGGATGGGAATAAAGGAAACAGCAAACTGCTGGAGATGCGAGAGAGCGGAGGGCACACTTTTACATGCAGTATGGTCCTGCTCTGCAATCCAAACGTACTGGACTAAAATACACCAGATAATCTCCGAGATCCTGCACAGTAATATTGCCTATAGTCCCAGGCTGTACGTGCTGTGTGACCCTACACTCCTCAGCAACTGCAACAGGCCCGAGGCAGAATGGGTCCTGACCAGCATCATGGTCGGGAAGCAGATTATAATGAGGGGTTGGAAGACACTAGGAGGACCCTCCGAACAGGAGTGGTTAACCGAATTAGGAAAGGTAGCGGCATATGAGCGATCTTCTTATACGAGGCAAGGCAAACTAGAAGCATATCAAGCAAAATGGGGGAAATACTTAACCTATATTGCCCAAAACGCAGCCTAGCCGAGGGAGATAATACACAGAGGTGTAACATACACACAAAAATGAAGAACAAGTAAATCAGCCCCAGATAGGAAGGTGGAGCTAGTCCGGGCGGTGCAATGCAATGTTTTTTCTTTTTGTCCTCTTTATTTTGTTTTTTTTCCCCCTTGTTTCTTGTTGTTGTTGTTTTTTCTCATTTATTTATTGTTTTTTTTTTTTTGAACGTCTGTCTTGGTCACGTATGTCTGTATTAGCTTGTACTCATTAATTTCTCTAGTTACACTGATGAGATCTCTATGTGTTCCTAGTAATCCTGTATCCTCTAATGACCAATGTGCAAGCTATATTATGAAAAAATCAAATAAAAATGTAAATCATAAAAAAAAAAGAAAACGTGTGGAATTCCCCTTTAAAGATGTGTATAGGCCTCCTGCATTGGTAGAAAAAAAATCACACCTGTGTGAATGAAGTAGTGCAACTCCCAGAATCTTCCAACTTCCAGAATCAGATCAACAAGAGAAGGCTGCCGTCCGGACCGGTTCCGGTGAGGCATAGGTTTTACTGAGGTGATGTTTGGTTATGGATAAGGGTTAGTAAAACTGTTCTGGCAGTTAATAGTAGAACTGCCGCAGTTACGAAAACTACTACAGTTTTCGTAACTGCTACAGTTACTAAAACAGAGTTATTCCTGCCGTGACAGATTTATACCTGCCCCGACGCCTGCTGCGGTCGCAAACTGATTTTGTTGTCTATGTAGAAAAGCTGAAAATTAAGCTTTAAACCCTTGACTTATCACTCGAACCTGCACACATATCAATCCTTTTAGTTTTAATGTACTGTATGTTCGTCACAGAATCATACACAGTAAGTCATATCTGAATCATCAGTCATATTCCCTGCAGCAACACACTGCCATGAAACGATGTGTGTTCAAAGCATTTCGACCATGAATAAACACAAACACCAATGCAATGCCAAACCATACATACCATTTATACACACGTCGTCACTCGTCACAGACTTCGGAATATGCAAGGTTTACCCTGGTTCGGTTGGGTTGTTTATGCCATCTCTGTTCGGAAACATGAGAAAAATGATCCAGTGGTTTGGAAAAAGTTACCCCTAGCGGTGGTGGGAGAAAGTATACTCACATATTTAAAGATGGACATTTAATGATTGGTACATTTGACTGGAAAGGTTCAGCCTCCAGGAAGAAACCCTAAATACAAAGGGAAGACATCATTGCACATAAAAAACACACCAAGGGGTCTATTTACATACTGTCACCTCTTAAACAAAATTGGAAGAAATACAAAAATCACGGCACACCCTCTTTAAAGATGGGGTGCTGTGATTTTTGTATTGTTTCCATCTTCTTTCCATGTGTTTAATTCATGACAGTACTACAGTAGACCCCTTGATGTTATTCTGTGCGATTATGTCTTCCCTTTGTATTTACCTAAACACATGGTTATAATGCATTGTATATAACGCATTATATCATTTCTATATATGCCTTTATTACTGACTAATTGATATAGTAGATATAATGAGCTGTTCCTTTGACCATAATAATGCATTATGACTAAGAGTTATAAATGTAAATGTTATAAATGTAGTTATGAGGAGTTATGTATGGTTACGGACATTTATAACAAGTCTTATGATGCATTATAAATGTATTATACTGCAATATAAATTAGCTTATAATGCATTATAAAGGTGACCTTCAAGTAAAGTGTTACCTACAAATTGACATTGTACACTTAAAACGCATGTTGGTGTCTGAAAATGTGAGATTCCAGCATTTGAGTAAATGCTGATTTTTATTTTATTTGAACAAGTGATGCAACCACTTCCTCACACAGCTTTGTGGCTGGGTCCCTTCTCACCACAGGTGTAATTAAAAAAAAAAACATTAATTTTTGTCTTGCTCCTGGGCCATAGACATGACCTTCTTCACAAATCACTACATCAAACTTTGACGTGTTTGCATTGGGTTGCCAAGTAAGACGGTAAAATTGCTACATTGTTATCAGATTTGATCACGGACGATCATGAATTAATGACTAATTTGTCATGATTAATACTCATCATTCCATCTACCGCAGTATTATTTTCTCTGTATGTTTTTGTGGGCATTGAGCGATCTCTGCTTTCCGTAATAGATCCACAAACAGCCTCTCTTTACTTTCCATCTCTTCCATCAGATAACAGAGTGACGCCTGGGTCAGAGTTATGCCACGTATGGCTCAGTAAAACATTTCTGTGCATTTCATTCCATAAAACTAATGAACTGATTCTGACAGCTCTGTATGGAGCCAATGTGTGAGACAAACGAGGGAAATCCGTTTTAAACAGGTCATCATGCAGCTCTATGTCAACGTTAGGAGGTTATTTTAGGGCTGTAGTAAAAACAAGACGTAATCTGCTTTCTGCAGAAGGTCCTTCAGCTGGAGGCTGTGAGGCTGTGAGCCCTGGGAGCTGGCATGGATGGAGGGTGAATGTAACTCAGAGAATGTGCCTAGGGCACGGCTGCCCACACTTTTTTGACTTGAAAGCTACTTACAAAATGACCGGCTCAGCAAGATCTAAATGTCATCAAACATGTGATTGTTCCATTACTGAAAATCCATTTCAAGGACCCCTAGAAAGTTTTAGCTTTGAGATAGTGGTGATGGTGTTACTTACTGTTATAGTGTTTAAGAATAATGCACTTATAATGAAGAATAGAGGAGAGGGGAGAATTGGAAGGTTTTCCTGTATATGCTATTACTGACGTTTGAAAACAGTATTGGTGGTTTGAGTTGACAGTTCGTGATGTTGAGTTTAGTTTCTTGCACCCAAAACGAAGAACTTTTTTTGTCCACAATTTCTCCACAATAACAGTTATTCTCCATTTTCTAATTGTATGGACTCTTGAAAAATATGTAATTCAGATGTTTAAATATACAGTAATTTAACTCTGTACAGTGTAAAATGAAACCAAATGGACCCATAAGGGTCCATTTGGTTTCATTTTAACGCTCTCAAGAGTTACAGATCTAAGTGTCCATGTGCTGGGTGGACTGCCATGTGATCTATCTGGATGGACTGTGTGATCTACTGGTAGATCACCAACTACCTTTTGTGCAGCCCTGGCCTAGGGGCTGGCTTAGCGGACCAGGCACTTTTTGGGTGGAAATTCAGCATTCAGTAGTGTGTCGCAGCCAGGTTCGAATCCCGATCCCGACAGGTGAAAATGGTATTGGGCAGCTTTTCTTTGCAACACGGACAATAAATCCACACCCATACCATTTTCTTTTATATTCACCCCAAACCCCCACACTGAATACATAACTACTGGTATCTATGTTGACATGGTTATTATATCTATTTTAACACAATATCTATCTTCTATTTCATATTTCTGTTGTGGATTTGAATGAGGATGCTGCATGTCTTCAGCTGCTTCACCTTCCAATGTGTGAATTAAGAACTCTTGGAAAAGTGCTATAAAAAGGCAACTCATTATGTTTGAAAGTTAAGTAACCATTTAATGTATGTTTTATTATAATAATAATAATGTAAATCTACAAATAATTGTAGTGGAGTAAGAGTACAATATTTGCACAGTAAATTGTAACTAACAATATTTAAATATAACATAACATTTGAGTTACCTTACAGCACTAACTATACTGTTACTGTATGTTTGTTTAAGGTGTTGAGGGGGATTTAGTGTTATTCTTTAATACACAGCCTGTTCTGCCCTCCTCTGGTGTTTACTTAACCCAAATAGCTGGACAGAGAAGTGTTGCTGAAAGAATAGCAGGCAGCAGGGGCGGATCTAGGCATGGGCATGGGGGGGGCACTGCCGCCCTAAATACCCAGTCTGCCCCCCCAAACACGATGCCATGCAAAACAACCCAAGACATTTCAAATTAAAGAGCTTATATTTAAAATGATTTGAAACACTACTACTGCTACTAACTAACTACAGTTGTGTCACCACTAAACCAACAGCATTTCATCATTGAAAACAGAAAACTCTCTGAGTCAGACCTTTAGCTTTATGCATGCTGCGTGTCTGTTGCAACTTCAACAACAACTGATGTTATTATTGATGCTTTACTTGACTAATAAAAGTCCTGTAACCGAAAATGGTATGGGTGCGGCTTCATCGCCCGTGGCGCGAAGCAACATTTTCTCTTGCCCCCCCAAATGGGACAAGTTATATCCGCCCCTGGCAGGAAATCAAATGCCTATAAGGCATTCCTGGAGAAGCAAAACATTACGCACTCTGCAAGGTGGTGAATGAGAATATACTCTCTCTGTCCTGCATATACTGTACATGCATGTGTGGGGGTTGTGCATGTGTGAACTGTGTATAAGTATTTAAAGCCCTCCATGGCCTGGCACCTCCACACATATCAGGCCTCCTGGAACCATGCACATGGGCAGGGGCTAAGCAGTTGCCTAGGGCGCCATGAGGAGAGGGGGGGGCGATTTTTCCTGGAGCCCCCCTTACCAAATGGACCCTTACGGATCCATTTGGTAAGGGGGGGCTCCAGGGAAAATCTTGCCTAGGGCTCCAAATTGCTTAGAAACGCCACTGCACATGGGCCTGTCCGTTGCCCGGGGTCCTCCAATTTAGCTCTTCTAGTGGCCCAGTTGCCCTTCTAGTTGCCTAGTTGCCCTTCTAGTTGCCCAGTTGCCCTTCTAGTTGCCTAGTTGCCCTTCTAGTTGCGCAGTTGCCCTTCTAGTTGCCTAGTTGCCCAGTTGACCCTTCCAGCTGCCTGACACTTCCTGAAGTGTCATTTCGTTTCACTTCATTATTTAGTCTGAAAGTCCTCTCAACGACTACAGTTTATGGGTTGGGTGCTCTCAAAGTGGCAGTCTTCGGTTGATTGGTTCTCACACCTACCAATCAGAATATTGGGAAAGCAGACAACATTGTGCAACAACCGTGGCATAATCATCTTTATATAGATCATTTTCAAAAAAGTCTATGAGAAAAATGAATGGGGAATCTATTTCTGGAGCCAGGGTGACGTCACAAGGGGCTGGGACTGCTCAGCTCTATAGGGCTCCTATATGATATGAAAGAATGATTGTTCAAACTTAGGGGATCGAAAAGACACATGGGAGAACCAAAAAAACACACAAAAAAAGTTTAATTCCTTGTTATTGTCTCTTTTAAATCTATGGCTTCCTCTACCGGCTTGAATCTCTCTCTCTCTCTCTCTCTCTCTCTCTCTCTCTCTCTCTCTCTCTCTCTCTCTCTCTCTCTCTCTCTCTCTCTCTGTCCATAAAACCAGTGGATAGCGGTGTGTTTCCCAGTGGATTATCACTAGGATAAACATGGCCATGAATAGCCTGCATTGAGCCCCGTGTGTATGTGGAGGCTAGAGGGGGGATCCAGGGAGACACAGGGGTCACCCAGCAGCACCCCATCTACTGAGGAGAGGTCACCCACTGACCCACCCACCGGCCAGCCTCCTGTAGCCTGTGCTGGACAGGTATATATGTTTACTTGAGTAAATACTTAAGATTTAAAAAAGTAGAAAACAGGAAGAAAGCTGAGACCTGTGGTGAGGCAGGGCAGAATGTTGTGTAAGTATAACTATAGACATGACAGTGATCTGTTGGGGGTCATGTCTACGTTCCCTCAAGGTTTTGGCACAGTGTTACTGAGGTTATAATTATAAAGTTCATGTTGGACTGAACCCCGACCTAAACTGTCCTGTTCTACTTACCTGACTGACAGGCTGGCTGGCTGACTGACTGACTGACTGACTGACTGACTTACTGGCTGGCTGACTGACTGACTGACTGACTGGCTGGCTGGCTGGCTGGCTGGCTGGCTGGCTGGCTGACTGACTGACTGACTGACTGACTGACTGGCTGGCTGGCTGGCTGACTGACTGACTGACTGGCTGGCTGGCTGGCTGGCTGGCTGGCTGGCTGGCTGGCTGGCTGGCTGACTGGCTGGCTGACTTACTGACTGACTGAACAGAGTTAGACAGAATGGTGCCATCTTGCAGAGCACATAAAGACCAGGTGTATTCACTAGATCAGTGACCAGTTTGACCATCAGACCATATAATGTAGCCTATTTGTGCACCTGTACTTATAGCAATGTTGTCAACACAGCATTGTAACTATATTAAGCATCATGGCAAAAAAATGAAATATACTGTAGATGCAGCCTACCTTACACCACTGATCTGAAGCTTCCTGCATGGGCTTTGCTGACTTCTTGTAGAGTCCCCAAGTTCTAGCCTGGAAGCCAGACAAACCTGACACAGGAAAACAAGTAGTTCCGTGGTTCTACCAGTGATATTGGACTGGCCATATGGCTGCTGCTCAAGTTCACTTTGTAATGCAAGTCTTTCAAAGTCTTCTTCCTCAGACTCCATGTGCACTGCAGTGCACCTGCAACAGCAGCGTTCCATGTTGTTTACTTGTTTATATAGACCCCAGGGGTTGACACTAGGGTCTCCGAGGTACTTGCCCATCGGGCAAGTGCAAGTCAGGTTGTACTTGCCCTCAGGTCATGGTCACTTGCCCCCCAGGTTCCAGGTGGTCCCCAGTTAAGTTAGTTAACCAGATGTAACTCTTGAGAACGTAAAAATGAAACCAAATGGACCCTTGCGGGTCCATTTGGTTTCATTTTTTACACTCTCAAGAGTTAAAATTCATCATCTTAATTAGCCCAGGTCTACACTGTAGAAGATTAATGGTCATTTTGATGTGTATGTTAATTTGCCTGTTTTGTTTCCCAAATCCAGCCTGGAATTGTGGATAGCTAGAAAGCAGAGAAAGACACAGAGGCAGAGTGCAATGACTGCCTTCAATACAAATTTATCTTGTGTTGTGTTATGGTGCAATATGTTGCACACTTGCCTGATCGGGCAACCAGGTAGCAGTCTTCACTTGCCCCACCATTTTTTTTTACTTGCCCCGGGCAAGCGGGCAAGTGTTAGTGTCAAGCCCTGGACCCAGCTGCTCTATCCATGATTTTCCCTGCCAAGGCACTGCGGCTGCTTGTGTATGTGCTTACCTTCCATCCAATCAGTGTTGCCATGTCTACTTATTATTAGCAATGTTTGACTCGTTTTATTCTGTAAAGTCACCTTCAAATATTTGCTGGTTGGTGTTTTCTTGGGCTTGTTTCTAAAGTGTACTTGTAGAACCTATTTGGGCTTGCTTCATAATGTTGTTTAAACCAGTGTATCCCACATTTTTTCACATCAAGTAACCCCAGAGTAACATGTAATTGTCCACACTCATCCATCTGAAAATGTTTTGTGCCTTCTTCATTCAAATATGTGGCTTTAAATTACAGATGCAGCACAACCTCACACTGTGTGGCTGTGAGCTTGTAGACCAGCTATTCTCATTTGTGCTTTATTTCATACACCTCATCACTTATTTCTCTTCCGGCAAATCTGGCAACAAGTCACCAGATAGCAGGAACTTCTCCACACACAAACACAAAGACTTATGTGTTGTAGGAAAGTTGTGTATAGCTTGTTGTCAATATATTGTTGTTGGTCATTGTGCTGCATGCATACAGCTGTTGAAAAGATGATTGATTTGGCAGCCTGGATAGTCTATTTCAGGGGTCAGCAACCTGCGGCTCAGGAGCCGCATGCGGCTCCAGAACACAGCCCTAGTGGCTCAGTGGCTGTAGCATTATTACATACACACTGGGCTCTAGAACACAGCCCTAGTGGCTCAGTGGCTGTAGCATTATTACATACACACTGGGGTGATCCACACCAAAATAATATAAACATTTCAGTCACCCAAAACGCGTTGCGTTGTCTGACAGTTGCCAGTTAAAGTAGCACTTGGCCATGTCAAAAAAACAGCTTTCAATCTGAACCACCCATTTTCAAAGGTTTACTCAGTTTACTATGTCATTAATATACCTTAGAGATGTTGTGTGGACTAGAAATGGAGTTCTGTAAAACTCCTTTATTTATTTTTTAGAAACTCAATTTCTGAAGAAAGGTTGTGTTTCACCATGTTAATGATTTTTCTTTGAGGACCTTTTTTTCTGAGAGTGTGCAAATGGAACCAAATGGACCCGCCAGGGTCCATTTGGTTCACATTTGCACACTCTCAGGAAAAAATAATAAAATGCGGCTCCAGACACATTTTGAATTTAATTTTGGGTCGAAAATGGCTCTTTCAACATCTTGGGTTGCCGACCCCTGGTCTATTTTGTAGCCAAAAGGCTCCAGAGATCGTGCTACGCACTATACTGTATACTTCCTTCAGACAGGTGTTACCAATGATAGTAATTAAGACAGGCCAAATCCAGACCACCATCTGGTACATACTTTCCATGTGTTTTGTTTATTTTCATATTTTGCAAAAGAGTTTCCATTCTGGATAGTAGTCTAGTCCATGAGCCAGACAAGATTTAATTATCAAATGAAGGCAAAGCCTTTGTTTATAGGTTCAATATAGGTTAATTCATATAATGATAACACTTCCAGAAGTCTTCTCATATCACACAGTGTTATTGTGCACCAACTCCCCCTGTAGGCCGACTGAATATACATGAGAGCTGAGTAGGATTAAATCCATTAAGAAATTGTTATCACCATGAAACCTCTTCAGTTGATTACTTGCATGAAGACAATGATTTGGATGTACTAAAACTTTGTCTAAAATTATACATTTTTTTAGTTGTTGTATATGGAAAATATGCCGAAATTTTCATACTTTCCAAGAATCAAAATTAGGTGAAACTACAGGGTCAGCCTTTATTTGGTTTTGTTTAGATTTTAGAGCCTTCATCTGTTGCACTACCGTTCCTTGCTTCTCTATTGTTTGTCCTATTTGTCTAGCGTCTTGTCATTGTCTATTGTAGTGATATTGCCTTGGCACTGTGAAAAAGCTGGAAACGTTATTTCATCCCTGTATATCTCTCGACATACACTGGTGTGTGACAATTTAACAAGATAATATTCTGCATGAATGGCGCCATGCACCGAGTGAAACCACTTTTACACACACACACACACACACACACACACACAGCAAGCGGGCACAATGTCCCTTCAATCTATTTTTATTTGAATTGTTGCTGCCTTGGTGAAACCTCTTTGGTCCACAAGTTTTTTTTTTGTTTGTTTGTTTGTTTTACTGTAAATGTTTTCTGTCTGTCTGTCTGTCTGTCTGTCTGTCTGTCTGCCTGCCTGTCTGCCTGTCTGTCTGTCTGTCTGTCTGTCTGTCTGTCTGTCTGTCTGTCTGTCTGTCTGTCTGTCTGTCTGTCTGTCTGTCTGTGTCTATAAAAACTGACCCATTGAATCACAGCTTCCCTCACCATTTCCTCAAAGGTAACCACATTGGATGTACAAGCCTTAATTCTTCTCCCCTACGGCGACCATATGTACACTTTCTCCTCTATGAAAACAGCTCTTATCTCCAGCAGAGATTCCGCTCAGAATCCAGCATACGTCTGACCACCCTGAAGCTGCAGCTAGGGCCCACCGGGGACCCCCTCCCTCCCTCCTTCCCTTCAACGATTTGATCGGGGGGCAGGGGCGGATCTAGGCATGGGCATGGGGGGGGTGGCAATGCCCTCCTAAATGCCCAGACTGCCCCAACAAACATGATGGCATGTAAAACAACCCAAGATATTTGAAATTAAAGTGCTGCTAACTACAGCTGTGTCACCACGAAACCAACAGCATTTCATCATTGAAAACAGAAAACTCTGAGTCAGACCTTTAGCTTTATGCATGCTGCCTGTCTGTTGCAACTTCAACAACAACTGATGTTATTGTTCATGCTTTACTTGACTAATAAAAGTCAAGTAAAGCATCAATTCCCGGGGTGCAAAGCGACACGGGCTATGAAGTCGCACCCATACCATTTTCTCCTGCCCCCCAATTGGGAAATGTTACATCCGCCCCTGTCAACGGGGCTCCCCCAAAATGTTGTGGCGGATCCAGGAAGCTCCCACTGCCCGCAGGGAGGAAGTATCACATTTGAAACGGCATCATTTCTCTCCCTCTGCACTTTCTGTCAGAACTGAACTCACAACTAGCTGCAGCTAAATGTTTTCTAGGAGGTTTGACTTTTAACACTCTGTCGGAAATGGAAGAAAACACAAGCTTGGCTCTACTCTCTGAACAAAAGGAGGCTTTCAGCATAAAACCCAGCTGTGTAGCACACTAAGCACAGAGAAAGAGCAGATCTAGGAGATCTTGTAGTCGCTAGTACCGGTATAAATGGACCAAGTATAGGCTACTCAACACCTGAGTCAAAGTAGAGATATTCCTCGTCAAAAATTATGGTCTGCTACCTGGTGTTCATTCGTTATATTTTACTGTTTGTAAAACCAGTAAAACTTCTGATGTATGGTGAATATGCTACTTTGCGGTCGTCCCTCGAAGTACTCCGATTGGCTCGTTTATAATGGTGACATAATGGAGACGTAATTAAGAGATAACTAAGATAAATAAGAGATAAGTATTGTCGAAAGTATTATCTTCTGGAGGTGTCAGGGTACTTGTTCTCTGGACGCCCGTTCTGCTCACGCAAAAGTAGGCCATGGCCTATGTGTGTGCAATATGCAAGTTGGCACATATAGTTATATGTTTTGTCTGTATATATTTATAGATATAGAGGCTCTGTTGAAGCTCTGTGAATGCCACAGTCCACTGCAGTGCGATGTGACAATGAAGTAGATTTTTAAGTATAAGAAACCTCTGGTTTGGTCTGCGCTATAGGCCCCTACACTAACTCTGACATTTAAATCAAAACCTGAGTCCGATTCTACGAATGCCTCCTATAAATCAGATGTTCTCACAATGTTAAAAAAAACGGTCGAACATTTATCTGGATACATTCTGTTTTTTGTTTTTTGTTTAAATAGCCAAATAACGTGTGCCAGGGTTATAGGCATGGTTGCCAAATACCACCAGCATGGCACAAGCAGGGTAATTACAATTACTGGCACACATGCTAAGTGTTAAGCCCTAGCCACACTAAAGGGTCGAGACGGTCTTAGTGTTATCCCAGGGGTGTATTCAGTCCTGTTGCACGTTGACGCACGTCGTCCCATAGTGATTCAGCGGCTTGGATTAACAATGGCCCAAACCACACCAAAGGGTCACCGACGTGCAACTCCTCCAGAACCGTGTGGACCCCCAGGGAGTTTAGATGATGACCCTCTGTTGTGGTTAGAGCTTTAGAGAGATGACTACACCGTGTCTATGTCAGAGCCATGGCTGAGTCTTACAACACGGCCACGTGTATGTTGGACTATTGGTACGTCAGAAAATGGTAAATGGTGCCATTTATATACTATAGGTCCTTCATCCAAGCCGCTTTACCTACAGACCTGCGCAGTGACGTCACCGCCCCAGGTTTCAGAAGTGTTTTCCCCATAAATTTTTCTCATAGACTTTTCGAAAATAATTTATATTAAGATGATTACAACGCGGACAAAGCCAACTTGGGTCGTGACAAATCATGATGACACACACAATCTTTTGGGACAACGAAATAATTTCTAAGATGAAAAACAAAACAAAACGGCTTGTATCCTGCCGTTTTCTACTTCTCGCTAATTAGATATTACATGATGATATTGTGTGTGTCATCATGATTTGTCACGACCCGAGTTGGCTTTTTGTCCGTGGCGAAATCGTCTTTATATAAATTATTTTCAAAAAGTCTAAAAAGTCGTGGCCCACCGGGAGAACTCCCTGTACGCCCAATGGTCAATCCGACCCTGTGGTTTACCAGGTTACACATCACCATAAATCCACATTAGCTGCTGCCTGTATAGCCTGTATTACTACAGATCACCGGCCGTGTGTGCGTTCATGCATGCATATAGCTATTAGGGCTTGGACGATATTGGTACCTCACAATACGATATAGGTGGCGATATTAGGCCTTCGATAATGAATATATCACGATATTTGATATATTGCGGTATTTGCGATATATCAATATATTGCATGGAATTCATCAACGATATATCACGATATTGTAACTGCAGCTGATAAACAAAAACAATCAACAATAAATGAATAAATAAAAACTAAAAATCAGAACTTACTAACGTATATACTCAGTTAATAATCTTAGCTTTTCAACAGAATCAAACAGATTCTCATACCTCAGGCTTTTTGTTTTTATCTTGTGTTTGTTTTTTGGGAATTAAGCAGCTACAGTATAGAAGTCATTTGACATTTTAGTTCTGCGACCCGTTTTTTCGTCCCGGAATTACCCCTGTTTTGGATGCTCTGTGTCTGTGAAATGATATTGATATCACGATATCTGCTGAGGAATATGTGATATATATTGCGGGAGGAAGTATACGATATTATCGCGATAACGATATTTCAGCACACCCCTAATAGCTATGCAGGGCTCCAGACCGGAGGAAGAGTTGTGCAGCTACAGGTTGTGCTTTGTGTCAGAGCTAAAAGCTCTGCTGCTGTTGCTGCTGCAGGCGGGCGCTGGCGCGGAGCGGTGGGGCAGTGGGGCGCTGGAGCGGTGTGGGTTACCTGTGGGTGTCATGGTGATGGACGGCCTCCCCGCCAGCCCCCTGACGTGTTTATGAGCCGGTGGCGTTGTTGCATGTAACTAAGCGTTCTCTCTGAGGCCCCCCGCGCCCCGCAGGCCACATGCAGGCGGGCAGGCAGGGCTGCTAGCGGATGTAACATTTCCCGAATGGGGGGGCAAGTGAAAATGGTATGGGTGCAACTTCATGATGAAGTCGCACCCATACCATTTTCGGTTACAGGACTTTTATTAGGCAAGTAAAACATCAATAATAACATCAGTTGTTGTTGAAGTTGCAACAGACATGCAGCATGCATAAAGCTAAACGTCTGACTCAGAGAGTTTTCTGTTTTCAATGATGAAATGCTGTTGGTTTAGTGGTGACACAGCTGTAGTTAGTTAGTAGCAGTAGTAGTGTTTCACATCATTTTAAATATAAGCACTTTCATTTGAAATATCTTGGGTGCCATCGCGTTTGGTGGGGCAGTCAGGGCATTGCCCCCCCTCCCCCATGCCCATTCCTAGATCCGCCCCTGCTGTCCCCTGTACGCAGGCAGATCCTTCCCTGGCCTGGAACAGTCGTCTGCTGCATGCATGGTTGTTTAATGGTGTATGTGTGGAACGCAGGCTGCCATGGGCTGCTGCTGCTGCTGAGTGCTGACATCTCACAGCTGTAGATGGACTGACTCATGCTTTAGAAAGGGCTCATTCTCAAACGTTTTTTTTTTCTGTGCACTGAAAAGATTAGTTGCCGGGCAGAACCCCCCTCCATCCCCCCATGCAACATCACAACTTGTTTATTGTTCGGCATGGTGGGGAGTATGTTCTTTTTTATCCTTGTGTCGGTCTGTTACCAGCTAATCTCCAGAACCGTTAACCCGATCGATGCCAAACTTTGCACATGACACACTCCCTGCATCCCGACGATGAACCTCTGCTCCAAGCTTTCCAGAATGGCCTGTTCTAGCGCCACCGGGAGGCCAATGCTTGAAAAAATACAAAAATCAAGTCGCTGCAGCTGAGCCTATATAGCCGACGTGTTCTATTTATTATTGTAACCTAAGTCGTATAGATGCCTATAGGTAAAGCTCTGCACTTTGTTTCAAGTGGACAGCGTCATAAATCCTGACCTAACAAATGGTTTGTTTCAGCCACCCGGCCGGCCGTGTTGTTTTATCATCACATTCTGCACAGGCGTGATGGATCAGCTGCGGAGCGGAGCTGCTTAGCAGGCCAAAGCAAACAGCAGCCGTGATGGAGGAAGTATGCTTAGATCTTTTACTTAACGTAAAAGTACAGCAATTATCACCCCATGTGAAAATACTCAGTAAACTACTGTTACTCAGTAAAAAAAAGACAGAATGAAGCTTCAACGTTTTACACCTATTGTGAACTCAGACATGTTTAGTACACTGAGGTTTTATGTTGAGTAGAGGTCCCCAGCTTGTATTAACTGCCAGATGCTAACTTATGTTAAGTAGTTAAATAATTGGCATATGTGACCATACCATTAACAGTATACAGAAGGCAAAAAAGTCCAAAATTTCATCATGCTCTATGCATGTAATATATAGGGGCTTTTCTTAATGCTGAATTTTGCTAGAAACTCACTCTTTGGGCTGAAAACGGCCATAACATTTGCCAAAAAACTAATGCTTTGAAAGGATTCAGCATCATGAAAACCCCCTAGTTGGACATATCACATGCGACATAAAACATGAACTTTTTCCTTCTGTTAATGGTATTATGCCAATTATGAAAATTGATCAACCTATACAAGTTAGCATCCGACAGTTTGTAGCCTACATGCTGGGGACCCCTATCAACAGAGAGAGGTTCCATGGACCACCTGGAAACTCCTCAAGGAGTACCGGTGAAAACCCAGTGTGTATGGTATTGCAAAATGGAAAGATTCGAGTGAAATAAAAAGTAGTACTTCATGCGTAAAGTTACTTGAGTAAATGTATAGACTTGTATCTACTTTGGGCCAAAGCAAACACAGCACATGGGGGGAAGAGAGAAAGTAAAGAAGGAGTGAATTACGCTGTGAGAGTGAGTGAGAGCTGAGAGCTATAACTCCACTGATCAGCGAGTTCACATCGAGGTGATACAGACAGACAGCTGTTGGAGATGTAGGGCAATGAAAACACCCCTGGACTGGACGTCTTCAGCTAAATAAAACATGTGCGTCTTCTATAGCGTGAAGCACACGGTCAGAACCTGGGTCCTAATGAGATCAAGTCAAACCAAAACAGATTTGGCTCAAGATCTTATCACCTGATGATTTCAACCAACTTAAACTCTGCCCACTATAAAGTCAGATCAACGATTTTCAACGGGAGTCACGTGATTTGATGTGAAAATCTTGATTCTTCAAGAGATTAGCCTAGGATAAGTTTGAGTCAAACCATGTGAAATTGGAAACCGATACGAAAGTATATCGGGTCGGCTCTTTTTGTCCCTTTTTTTTTATCATATCGGTATCGGCAAATACTGTATGAGTATCAGAAAGGTATCAGTATTGGCCCTTATTTGTCATTATTGGGGGTAAGGGGCTGACACCATGGCAGTTAAGTAAAATGTTAGGTCATGTGGAGTTTGCTTTGGAGTTTCCCAAGTGCACATTTGAGAGAGGAGTATGTTATTCCCTTTTGCTGACTTCATATAAAGGTATTTTTTCTTTTGTATGTTATTATATATTCTTCTCTGGTATTGGTATTTGGTATCGCCATCGGGACATCACTAATAACTACAGTTAGATGACAACTGGTGAAGACGTAAAGATCATCCCCATATGGGCTGTGGTCTGACCTGTTCCTGAATGTCACCAGAGAATGTTGTCATGGCGTGGTTAACGGTTTTGTGACATTAATTTTATTATTTTATTTTTAGGTTTTATGATCCCAAGTGGAAATACTTTTTGTACACCTCACACCAATTCCAAATGTATTCTATTCTACTTAATGTGTATTTTACTGCAGCTGTGATACTTTTGCTTTTAAGCAAAAAAAAAAAACATGTGAGTAGATCCACCACTGCAGAGAAGTACACACACACACACACACACACACACACACACACACACACACACACACACACACACACACACACACACACATGCGCGCATCCACGCACGCACACACACACACATGCGCGCATGCACGCGCACACACACACACACACACACACACACACACACACATGCTCACATGCTCATGGACACACACACATGCTCACACACGCTGTCTCTCTCTCATCACCACACACACACACACACACACACACACACACACACACACACACACACACACACACACACACACACGCCTACTGGACATATTTTAGAAGGGATTAATGGCATTTCAGCACATGGAAGTTTAGAATGAAAGTTGCTTATATAGCTACTTATAGACTAGTCAAAACAATGAATACCAGAAGACACACACACACACACACACACACACACACACACACACACACACACACACACACACAATATGAACAAATGACTGCATATCAAAGAGGACCTGCATCTCAATAGCATGTTAGAAAGAAAGAAAGAAAGATGGAAGGAGCGAGAACTGGGGAGGAAAATGAGCAAGAGGTTTCACAAAAAGGAAAACTGGTGAAAACTCTCTCTCTCTCACTCTCTTTCTCTCTAATTAGGGTCACATTCAGCGGTGGCATTAGTTCCCAAACCGTTTTAATGGGGCGGAAAGCAGAGATCCTTTTAGAGAGAGAGAGAGAGAGAGAGAGAGAGAGAGAGAGAGAGAGAGAGAGAGAGAGAGAGAGAGAGAGAGAGAGAGAGAGAGAGAGAGAGAGAGAGAGAGAGAGAGAGAGAGAGAGAGAGAGAGAGAGAGAGAGAGAGAGAGAGAGAGAGAGAGAGAGAGAGAGAGAGAGAGAGAGAGAGAGAGAGAGAGAGAGAGAGAGAGAGAGAGAGAGAGAGAGAGAGAGAGAGAGAGAGAGAGAGAGAGAGAGAGAGAGAGAGAGAGAGAGAGAGAGAGAGAGAGAGAGAGAGAGAGAGAGAGAGAGAGAGAGAGAGAGAGAGAGAGAAATAAGGGTGAATGGCACATGGACACATTCTGCACCTCTGGGTGGTGGAACACATTCTTTTATTCCTTCACTCTATTTTCTTTTTTTGCTCTTTGATACGCCACCTTTATAAGAAAACCTACATTCACACTATTCAGATAATATATCAATAAAAGTACAGCCTATATACACTGTATATATATACCTGTATTCACCAGGTGATGGGGAAAATTCCAGAACAACAGCTATCTATTGAAATGGTATACAATAAAGTATGAGCAATATCTGGTTATACAAACAGGGGGCGAGATATCCATACTTTGAGGCGATACAGTATATCTATGCTTTTTGGGCGAGTAATTCTGCACAGATTTGGGGGCGAGTTATATAGTATATCTTCACTTTCTGAAATCCCAGAGCGACTGTTCCTCACTTTTCGCGCTGGAAAAGGGGCGACCATACCTGTAACCCTGCAACCACACATGGCGTTCAGCCGTTCACCGAAATGCATTCATAACACTAATGAATAAACATATTATGGTTTTACACTTTTTCCGTAGCATAAGTCCCATATCCTATGTGGAAATAATGATGATGATGATGATGATGATAATAATAGCATAATAATAATCACAATAATAATTATAATAAATTATATAGCAGGGTTCAAATAGGCTATATATATTTTAAAGGGGAATTCCACCCATTTTCATTTTTCCCGAGAGGATACCCTCTCAAGAAAAAGGGGTCTGAAAAAAAAAAAAAAAAAAAAAAAAAAAAAACATTAACATGGTGAAATACATCTGATGTCATCAGATGTATTTCACATTTGGGGGAACTTTTTATCATCTCTATTAATAACAGATTAAAATGTTGAAAACGGGTGGACTGGAGTTCCCTTTAAATCCAGAACTTTGTCTTTGGCATTTGGGAACGATGATTTCGGGTTGACTGAGGATTTGTTGTTTTGACGTTTGGAAAAATAAATCTTAAAAAGGGTAGCCTAATTACGCCTGCATATCTCTGGCTGGTCAACATCTTATGAATCAAATTAACTGAAAATGCGTTATAAAAAAAAAACAAAGGACAAATATCGTGATATTATGCTAACTCGTGTTAAGCTCCCGTTACCCTATAAGTGCAATGTAGCCGTCGGGGGCAATTATAATAAAATGAATGTATTATTCATTATTGCATAATTATTTTAAAGGGTAGATTAGCCTGTGTGCTTTATAGCCTATATAGGGCCTGACCTGTGGGTTAACGAAAATGAATTGTCAGATAAAGAAAAACACACACAAATCTCTCTCTCTCTCTCTCTCTCTCTCTCTCTCTCACACACACACACACACACACACACACACACACACACACACACACACACACACACACACACACACACACACACACACACACACACACACACACACACACACACACACACACAGAGCAATAATCGTGTTGTCTGAACTTGAGTCCAACAACAGTTTATGTTGAACTTGCCTTGCACATCATAATTCGTGCTATATTAAGCATGACGTCCACTTAATGAGTCCTCTCTCTATATATAAGTTCTACTGCAGCCAGAACCATGCAGCTATACGTGGTTACTCCAACATTGTGTGACGACGTTCTGCATTATTGTTTGATTGTCTCAGTTATTTGGGGTTAATGTGATATAGGCCTACTTCACCTATACGGCAGTGTCTCGCGGGCATAGGCCTACGCGTTAATAGGCACGGACCGTGGTGTTTGTGTTCAAAGTAATTATATCTATCCCAGGAACCAAAGCTATCCTATATGCTCACATGACAGAGCATGATTGATTGATCGATCTTCGATCGATTGAATGTACTTAACAGTGTCACTCTGAATTAATAATTAGCCTACGTTTATCCTAGAAAATTAATTATCTATCTGATACTGAAGGGTATAGGTTTAGATGCCTCTCAGATGCTGCATGGCTGTATAGGCCTACATACATTAGGCCTACATACATGTATGGCCCACTCAAAGGTTGATGCAGGTGCAAAAAAACACAAAACGTCACAGACGCACCACAAACGTTGTTCGCATCTGAACGAAAACAGAATATAGTCTGTTTGTTTCTGAATTCTATAGATAATCTTCACTCAAGAAAGATGAAGATTATATGTCTAATTACACTATTATTTGTATTATAGCCTGGCGTTGCCTTGGCAGCAGCAACGTCAAATAGCAGTAGGACTATAGTTGTCTATAACCGTATTGGTGGCGGTGACCAGTGGTTTTCAACCAGTAGTCCGGGGACCCCCAGTGGTCCTTGAGAGGATTCCAGGTGGTCCCCAGCTAAATGACAGTTCATTTTATTTCATTTCGAGTTAAATTAGCCTATATTTAAGCATCTGAACTACTTATTTTTCAAGAATCTACACAATAAGAAAATGTAACCTATAAGAATTGTTATTTTGAACATTTGGCGAGTTATCTCTCCTAAATTGTGGACCAAAACTTAATTGAAAATCCTTAGTTTTTGGTCCGAGAGACTAAACTCAATATCAAATGGTGGTCCTCCGTGTCTAAAATGCAGAATAAATAGTGGGCCCTGGTATGAAAATGGTTGAAACCCACTGTCATATCAATTTGTATATAGGCGACGAGACTATATTATTTTCGCTGCTGTAGGCATTCTGCATTAATGTATAGGCCTAGTGTGTGACTGCGTGAGAAGCACTTGGTGTTAATTTGAAACGGATGCAAATAACACTAGCATCGGGGCCGCCCGCTAGCAATAATGTAGGCTATATATTTTAAGAATTTGTTGATTCCAAATTAATTTTAAAATCCAAATGAAGTTCAAAGAATATGGACCGAAGTAGACAGACAGACAGACAGACAGACAGACAGACAGACAGACAGACAGACAGACAGACAGACAGACAGACAGACAGACAGTGCATTGTGACCTACTTTTTATCCTACCCTAACTTGTGAACTAGGCCTATATCCTATAATATTTTGACTATAGTCACTAATATGCTTTATTACAAAACAAACATTAACCATTTAAACCCGGTTAGGCCTATAGGATATTTTTTTAACCTTTTTTCCCCACCAAAAAATTTAAATATTATATAAATAACCTTTTATCCAGCCTTAAAGGGAATTGCACACATTTCGACATTTTTTCTGAGAGCGTCAGCGTATACACTATCGGAAACAAAAAACCCAAAAGAAAAATCAATTATAAATACAAAATTATCCTTTATGGTAAAACTTAATGGTGTCGACAAGTTGTTTCATCAAGTTATATATTTTTATTTTTCTTCAGACCTCCATTTCTAGGAAACACAGAATTATGTTTGTGTGTGTGTGTGTGTGTGTGTGTGTGGGGGGGGGGGGGGGGGGGGGGGTCAACACAACATCAAGGTACATTAATGAGATAGTAAAATGTTGAGGGTGGAATTCCCCTTTAAATGAGTAATAAATCGGGCTATAATATCTTCGGCCTCGGGTCTACTCTACAGCATGAAGTTATTTACGCTGCATTCTCCAAACAGCCCAGATAGCAAAATGCATTGATTCAACAAAATTCAACGTTGAATCAATGCATTTTGCATTGATTCAACCAAAATTCAACGTTGAATCAATGCATTTTGCTATCTGGGAGGCCGCGGCTGCAGCGTCATCACTGCGTGTGTCTCCCAATTGAATCAGTCATGTCTCCATTCCCGCCTTGTGTGTGTCTCTATATTCTATATTTAGTCATTTCTGACTGTCAGTGTCAACAACGAGTAGCCAGTCCGTGACCTACAGTCCTACTGGCTTTCTACACACACACACACACACACACACACACACACACACACACACACACACACACACACACACACACACACACACTCCACATTTATCCTCTCTCTCTCTCTCTCTCTCTCTCTCTCTCTCTCTCTCTCTCTCTCTCTCTCTCTCTCTCTCTCTCTGAGCTGTCCGTGTTACATCATCATCACGCAATAAGTGTCCTCTCATGGCCTGGTGAACTGACTGTGAGCTTTTATCCTTTACTACAACACAGACAGACACACACTCCTTCCTTTCGGGCACTGCTGCTGCTGCTCAGGCGAGGCAATCAGGCTTTGACACGCACGCATTCAGCCAGTCAGCCAGCCAGTCAGCCAGTCAGTCAGCACACCGGCAGCGCGCGCACACACGCACGTAGGCCTACAGTGTTCCTCGCGCGCGCTCGAGCACATGGTGTCCACACACACACACACACACACACACACACACACACACACACACACACACACACACACACACACACACACACACACACACACACACACACACACACTACTGTCACGGAAGCACTGACTATTGGCCATCATCGTCGTCATCATCATCATCATTAGGATATAGCAGCAGCCCTGCTACACTGTGCTGAACACAGGAAAGTATTCTGGGATCATGGGATTTAAACTATAGCATCACTTCACCACTTTTCCACCGATCTTCATAGAATAGAATACGTCATAGTGGTCATGATAATAAAACAGATTTTTTTTTCTCGCCCCTATAGGCCTATACCAGGGGTTTTCAACAGGTGGTCCGGGGACCACCAGTGGTCCTTGAGAGGCTTCCAGGTGGTCCGCACCCAGGGGACCACCTGGAATGATGGAAAGTTGGTTAACCAGATGTAACTCCTTGAGAATGTAAAATGGACGCTTGCGGGTCCATTTGGCTTCATTTTCACACTCTCAAAGAGTTAAAATATCCAGCCTGGAATTGTGAACAAAACCAAAAGATTAAGTCTTTAAGTTTTTGTAGGTCTTTTGGGGCTAAAATAAAATGTCATCAAATGGTGGTCCGTGGCTCAAATGCTGAATAAATGGTGGTCCCTGGTGTCAAAAAGGTTGAAAACCACTGGCCTATACTACTCAGTCTGTAAAGGAGTCAGGAAGGACTATGTGTGCAGTTCAGAAACCCGTCCTCTAGTGACATAATCATGGGGAATCCAAGCTAATAAACTGCGAGAAGATGTGAGCCATATCAATATATTTTAAATAAAAACATAAATGTTATTTTTCAAAAAATATATATTGTTTACATCAAAATAATATATTGTTTACACCAAAAAATCTGCCTATGATGCACGTGATGGACTGGTTTCTGAACTGCCCGCAACCAGTAGGCCTACTTCCGCGCGGGAAGCACACACACACACACACACACACACACACACACACACACACACACACACACACACACACACACACACACACACACACACACACACACACACACACACACACACACACACACACACACACACACACGAATTAGTGAGGGACAATTATGGCATGTAATTATTATTGCAGTATATTATATAGTATACAATTGTTTTGTAACAGTTACACCAGCATGTAGGCCACTAGTAGCCTACTCTTGAGAGAGTAAACTCTTGAGAGTGTAAAAAATTTAAAATATTCATCATCTAAATTAGCAGCACTTAATTAAGACATTTACACCGTTTTGTTTGCAAAACCCAGCCTGGAATTGTGGACAAAACCAAAAGAAATCTTTAATTTTAGGTCTTTGGTGTGCAAATGTAATCATCAAATGGTGGTCCGTGGCTCAAATGCTGAATAAATGGTGGTCCCTGGAGTCAAAGAGGTTGAAAACCCCTGGCCTACAATAATACCATCACACACAGGCCTACAGTAGTATAGGTCCTCTCCTCGGCGCCTATAGCGACACGCCGCAGGCCATCAACCATAACCTGCGTGCAGATACAGCCATAGCTACTGTTTCATGTGTCTTATTAATGACGCACATGGCGTGAGCTCATTTATTTAGCCTAGTTTTGAGCCACGCAGAGATGATAACACATGTGGGCCTGCAGCCTGGGGCCAACTATAACTCACACTCACAAAATAAGACCCAATTTTACCTTCAATTACAAAGCTGTGTGGGTTAACAGCAAGCCATACTGTGGAGCGTCTATTACTGAGTCAGTTGAGTATAGCTGTAACATTATCTAAGGCAGTGGTTTTCAACCAGTGGTACGGGTCCCTGAGAGGATTCCGGGTGGTCCCCAGGCTAAATGATGGACAGTTTGTGACCATAATGGACCCTTATAGATCTGTAACTCTTGAGATCGTAAAATGTAAGTGTACAATGTATTTTTTACACTCTCAAGAGTTAAATTAAACATATGAATTACTTAATTTTCGATGTGGAAAAAAATGATATATTTTTTAGCAGTATCAATCGTGGATACAAACTTCTTGATCCTTATAAAAAACGTATAAACTTATTTTACATCAAATGGTGGTCCGTGGCTAAAATGCAGAACAAATTTGAACCCTGGTATATGAAAAAGGTTGAAAACCACTGATCTAAGGTTATTGTCGGCTAGTAGGTTACATTTTGGGTGCTATTTTCAAGATAAATGTTGCACCTCATGACTCCATATTTAAAGCTATAAGCTATAAGTGAACCACTAAAGCCCTCATCCATTTTCATTCGACCATATTATTATTATTATTATTATTATTATTATTATTATTATTATTATTATTATTATTATTATTATTATTATCCTACGTCTACGACACCATGTGACATGCAGTTTCACGGAGGTCTAGTCTAGCATGTTTTCTAAAGTTGCCACCGTTGCTCCGCAGCTGTTACAGATTAGCATCATCCTGTTGAAAACATCCCCTCTGTCACCCTCCTGGACACCCTGATGTCTCTACCGCAGTGGGGTTCAACCTTTTTCAGACCAGGGCCCACTATTTATTCAGAATTTCAGTCACGGACCATCATTTGAGGACTGGACATGTTAGTCCCACAGACCCCAAAAAACCTTTGCTTTTGCAGGCTGGATTTCGGAAACAAAAAAGCCAAACATATATATCATAAAAGACCATTCGTCTGTGTTCTCTAGTTGTGTAGACTTGAGCTTATTCAGACTTGAGCTTATTTAAATTCTTCTAACTCTTGAGAGTGTAAACATGGAACCAAATCAAAGTGACCCGCAGGGTCCATTTGGTTTCATGTTTAGCTCTCGAAGAGTTACATCTATAGTTAATCAACTTTCCATCATTTAGATGGGGACCACCTAGAACCCTCTCAAGGACCACTGGTGGTCCCCGGACCATTGGTTGAAAACCACTGATTTATGTATAGAGCAGTTACAGCTTAAATGCTGACGAATTGGATTCATACAGGAATTCACAATGGGAACAAGTCCCCAAATATACGTTTTAGCTGTCTGACTGTACCTTGAGCTGTTTGTTTACATTTCTGACTTATAAAGAAGTCTATAACCAATTAATCAATCAACCAATAAAAGAGCTAGTGTTACAAAAAGGGCAATAAGGGTGTTATAATGTTGTTTCTTGTCTAAACATATACTGCTATATCTTGGTCAAGTGTTTTACTGTTGACATGAAGTGTTAATTTAATATTTAAACTATAGCATAGGCTACTCGAGATCTTTACAAGTTGCATTTATAAAAGACCATCGAATTGGCACGATACTAAAATAATCTGCTACTCAAAAAAGTTTGATGACATGAGTTTACAAATAAAATAGGTTTAGTAATTTATTTGGTGTAGCACTAAATTTTCAATGGCGTTGCATAAGCCTACTTAATTAATAAGGTTATTTCCAAACAGATTGTCTTTTTGAAAAAAACGATATTTATTCTTATTGGAAAAACAGACTGTGTAAAAATATCACACTTCAGTTACACAATACTTGTCCCCCCCAAAAAATGTACAATGTTTTATCATTATTGAAATAAACACACAACTGCATATAAATGTCTGACTTTCTTATCTCTTTTTTTCTCTTATACAAAGTACAAATCAAAACAATTTTAAAAAAAAGTTTTGATTTGCCAATTTATAAAAAGGAACATTGAGGTGTTTGACACAAATAAAGCCTATTTTTTTAAAAACCATGTGATCATTTTTAAACCTCATTTTAACCTGAGACGCCATAATAAAAACAGTGACTGAATGGAATGGTTAAACATTTCTTTTTTTGATTCACTCAAACATAAATATATATATTCTTTTTTTTTAACAGCGTGAATGAATAGGCCCTAAATAGGCACGAATATGGTTTTAGTTTGTATATGTCCATCATCCTTGCTGCTATTATCAAATAAAAAACATACAAAAATAATCCTACCTTCAAAGAGAGAGGGACGTTTTTGTTTTTGTCTCTTGGGGCAGTTTTTTTTTACGGTATAAAAGAAATTAACAGCCGTTGACATGAAGTCTGTTGTTTGGAAAGTTTTCCACCGCCGTGGTGTGTAAGACAGTCCCGGGTGAGGGTCCATGGTGGATCGGGTTCGGAGGCTGCTGGTTATTGGCCATGAGGGGTGATGGAGGCAACACGGTCCGTTGGTGTGCCGCCGCCGCCGGAGGCGCCGGGCCCGTGGGCGTGCTGGGGCTCAACGATCCGCCGATGATGCTCTCTATGGAGAAAGGAGAGCGCTGGACCGGGGAGCCGGACTTAGTGCTGCTACTGCTGCTGCTGCTGCTAGTCTGGATGGCCGTGGCCGGGGCCGTCTGGTGGTGGATGGAAGACGCAGGGAGGTGCGGGGGATAAAAGCGAGTACTCCTTGCCATTAAGTCCGTGGAGGAGGCTGTATTGGTGCTGGTGCTGGTGGTGGTAGTAGTGCAGGGCATCAAAGATGGAGCGGGGATAACGGTCCCTCCTCCCGTGCTGGTGATGTGGTGCTGCTGGTGGTGATGGTGCCTGGATTGCTGCTGCTGCTGCTGCTGGAACGCAAACAGCGCGGTGGTGTGCGTGTGGTGGTGGTGGTAAGAGCCGCCGTGGTGGAGCTGGATGCCGTAGCCGCCCGCCGCCGCGCATCCGTACGGGCCGTATCCGTACGCCGCCGCGGCTGCAGCGGCAGCGGCGGCGGGGATGAAGCCGCCGTGCTCGCGCTGCAGCAGCATCAAGTCCTGCGTCTGCTGCCGCTTGAAGCGCTTCCTCCGCCGCAGGAAGCTGCCGTTGTCGAACATGTCGGCGGACTCCGGGTCCAGCGTCCAGTAGTTGCCCTTGCCCGGGTTGCCCGGCTCCCGCGGGATCTTGACGAAGCAGTCGTTGAGCGACAGGTTGTGGCGGATGGAGTTCTGCCAGGCCGGGAACTTCTCGCGGTAGTAGGGGAAGCGGCCGCTGATGAAGTCGCAGATCTCGCTGAGAGTCAGCCGCTTCTTGGGGCTCTGCAGGATGGACATGGTGATCAGGGCGATGTAGGAGTACGGAGGCTTCACCAGGGTGTTCTTACCGCCGCCGCCGCCTCCACCACCACCGCCGGCTGCCTTATTATTGCTATTATTGCCGTAGGAGTCCCGGGACGACGTCGAGCTGGAGTCCTGCATGCAGCCGTGCGGCGGAGGAGGGGAGCCGGCCAGCAGCATGCCTCCTACACCGACGTCGTCCGCCGCGCCGCCGCCGTAGGAGGAGCGCGTGTGGCCGGCGTGGAGCTGGTGGTGGTGGAGGTGGTGGTGGTGGTGGTGGTGACCGTGGACGTCTCCATCCTCATCCTCCTCTTCCTCCTCTTCTTCGCCCTCGCCGACCACGTCGATGTCGGTCTCCTCCGACAGGATGGAGGCATCGGACATCTCTGAGCTCAGAGTCATGATGGTGCAGCCAGGGGCTCAGTCTCACACCCAGACCCCCAGACCAGACCAGTAGGAGTAGACCCACCACCGCCGAGCTATAGGAGGAAGAGATGCTGCTTTCACCAAAGCTATCCTATAACCCTCCTTCTTTTCCTTTCTTTTTTTCGCCCTCTTCCCCCCTCACTCTCTCTCTCTCTCTTTTTTTACAAACTCATGACAGATGGAGACTATAGTCTAGCACGTGGTAGAAGATGATAATTCTCCTATATAGTCCTTCGCAGCATGATTCGGTTTTTGTTTGTTTTTGTTTTTCGCCGACCAAAAAAAAAAAAAAATCCTGATCATCCGGATGTGGGATATGTCTCTGCATGCGGTGTGTATGTATGTGTGTGTCACATATATGTGTGTGTATTTGTGCAGGGAAACGTGAAAAAACAGAGGGGGGACCTTATCCTATCCCTTCCAGACCTGAGTCAATCCCGAAGGGCGGATCTTAACTATCTGGGCTTTATACCGCCCCGGCCGTACAGGCCCGGATCTAACATTTACCAATTGGGGGGTCGGTGCACCGTGCAGGCTTTGATGAAGCCGCACCCATACCATTTTCGGTTACAGGACTTATATTAGTAACCATCAATAATAATCAGTTGTTGTTGAAGTTGCAACAGACACGCAGCATGCATGAAGCTAAAGGTCTGACTCAGAGAGTTTTCTGTTTTCAATGATGAAATGCTGTTGGTTTAGTGGTGACACAGCTGTAGTTAGTTAGTGGCAGTAAGTAGTGTTTCGAATCATTTTAAATACTGTATAAACCACTTTATTTGAAATATCTTTGAAATGTGGGTTGTTTGCATGCCATCATGTTTGCATGTTTGGTGGCAGTCAGGGCATTTAGGGGGGCATTGCCCCCCCCCTATGCCCATACTTAGATCCGGACCTGCGCAGCCGTACAGATCACGTGGCACCGGGACGTCACCACCAAGCATAGACCGTGCAAAAATGAAAAGAGGAGAGAGAGAAAAAAAAAAAAACATAACAGGAAAAAAAAGCTTCTTTGAAAATTAACTGAGTGGTTCTAAGAATGTTGGTGTGGCCCTTATATATGCTTTTTAGTGGTCATCCTGCTACAGTGCACACATGGCTAATCTAAAACCACGTAAAAACCGTTATTTTTTAGGAGGGGGACACACAAAAATAGGTTATGGGAGAGATTAGAGAAAGGGCCTTATTATGGGAACAAACTTAAGCCTGCTGTTATAGTTGAACCATTTTGAATTGACTAAATATATATAGGTATATATAGCCTATATTAATAGTGTAATTGCACCTGATCGCACATCGCACGCACCCTATTTTGTGAGAGAAAGAGAGAATGCATATCCGTTATTGTTTCCATACGTGCCGTTTTTCTTTTTAGGAAATTGAGCAAAGATTGATACTAATAGGCCTACTACAGTGGTTTTCAACATTTCAACCAGTGGTGCCTGAGAGCATTCCGGGTGGTCCCCGCAAAATGATGGACAGATGGTACCCAAATGGACTATAGACTATTGAGAGCGTAAAATTAAACCAAATGGACCCATTTGGTTTCAAAATAAGATTACTTCATTTTAAATCTACACAATTAGAAAATGTAAAATGTAGAATGATAGTTATTTTTGAACTAATGTTTTCCAGTTATCTCTCCTAAATTGTAGACAAATAAGTGGGCCCTGATATGAAAAAGGTTGAAAACCCACTGTAGCCTACGACACTATAGAGTGGTAGTAGACTGCTAATAAATTAGCCATAGTATAGCTATGAATATAGAAGTAGGCTATAGCCTAGTCTGCACTGCACCGTCGCCGTTCGTGCGCACAGCCAGTTTGCGTGCAGTTATGGCCTGATAGCCGCGAGCGGTTTGTGTTGTAGAGTCAAGTGTTCGCTCCGATGTGCGCCTCGCGTCAGACACGCAAAGCACGAGACAGCACGAGAGTAAGGAGCTATATGCCGTGTGGAGGCTGTATGGGAGGCAGACTGCTGCTGCTGCTGCTGCTGCTGCTGCTGCTGCATAGACTTATTATGCACTATAGTGGTGCAAGAAGAAGTAGGCCTAAAGGCTATAGGCTGCTCTGATGTTTTGCTAATCTAATAATATACAACAAAATACTTACAAGTAAAGGCCTGCATTGAAATTGATTTGCTGAATTGGCTTTTTTTTAGTATGATTGTGTGACACGCACGCGTACACACACACACACACACACACACACACACACACACACACACACACACACACACACACACACACACACACACACACACACACACACACACACACACACACACTTTCTATATTATTTTTGCATGGATATTTTTGGATAGTATAGCAGCAATAAGGACATGCGTTGCTAAATTAAGAAAGCATGTTTTGTAGGCTATTCGTCCAAATCGTAATAAGTAGACTATTCAATGTTTGCCTACGGGGCCAGGCCTTCCTGTTACACTATAAGCAGGCTACAATATTTATTGGCCTACAAACTAAGCAAAACTTCGTAGCATATCTTGGTCTTCTCTAGCGCAGACACACAAAGCTCATTTCATCCACTACAGCGAAATGTGCAAAGAAACGTGTTAAAGGGGAACTCCACCATGTTAATGGTTTTTCTTGCAGACCCCTTTTTCCCGAGAGGGTAGGCCTACAAATGGAACCAAATGGACCCGTTAGGGTCCATTTTGAAAATGGAGTAAAATTTTGAAAATGGGTGGAATTCCCCTTTAAGTTCAAGTTTTTCCACACCTGTATGCTGTCAAAAATCCTGGCTATGAATTTAAATGTGTAATAATAATAATAATAATTACTAATTAATAATTTGTCAAAAGTTGTACTTTATTGGTTTAGATCAGAGGTTTTCATCCAGTGGACCTTGAGAGGATTCCAAGTGGTCTAAATGATGCACAGCTGGTAACCAAATGGACCCGTATAGATCTGTAACTCTAGAGTGTAAAATGAAACAAATGGATTTTGTTTCTTTTTACCCTCTCAAGAGTTAAATTTAAACATCTGAATGATTTGATTTTCAAGAATCCACACAATTGGAAAATGTTGAAGAATTGTTATTTTGACCAACGTTAGTTCTCTCCTAAATTGCAGACGAAAACTTGAAAAACCTTAGTTTTGGATCCAACAGATTAAACTCAACAACAAGCGGTGGTCCGTGGCTAAAGTGCAGAAATGCAAAAATAGTGGGCCCTGGAATGAAAAAGGTTGAAAACCCAGTGGTTTATATCTAAACCACTGGTTTTCAACCATTTTCATTCATTATCTAAACTTAAGATAATGAATCCCTGCACGCGGACGCACGGCCGCATTCACTTGCACTTATTGTTCGAACATGTGTGAGCTTTCAAGATCATCTGTTAAACACACCCTTTCCACTTTCTTTCTTTCTTTCTTTCTTTCTTTCTTTCTTTCTTTCTTTCTTTCTTTCTTTCTTTCTTTCTTTCTTTCTTTCTTTCTTTCTTTCTTTCTTTCTTTCTTTCTGCCTATAGACTGACTGACGTGTACTTTAGCGAATTCTTAATATGAGGTTTCATATGGAACTGAGGATTTTTTTCTATTAATTTGAAATCCCTGCACTATACGAAAGTGTGTTCATATGAAAAACATTTTAGTCTGTTTGCTTTTTTTTTAATAACCACTCTAACTTCATATTCGTTGTATCGAATGTGAATAAGAAGTATTTTTTTTTTTCATTATATCGTAAAGCATTCAGCATAGATTATGGTGAGACTCATGCATGGTTTGGTTCAGTTTTGTTATGTTTTATAGGAATACTTTTTTTGTTTCATAGTTCATACTTCATATTTATTGACAAAGAACAAGTTTGTAATATGAAATTTGCATTCAGATAATATTGCTAGTTATTAGTTGCAGCTTTTGAAGTAGCCTACCTCGCATTGTTCTATAGGACGGGGAGACGCACACATTTTCTGAAATTAAAGGAGAAATTCCACACATTTTCAACATTTATCCTGTCATTATGAATTGTGTGGAGAGGATAAAAAGTCCACAAATGGAACCAAATGGACCCTACTCTCAGAAAAGAAGGTCCTAAAAGAAAAATCATTAACATTGTGAAACACAACAATTAAGTCATCAATAGAGATGGATAATAACTTGATGAATTAATTGTTGTGTTTCACAATGTTAATGATTTTTCTTTTAGGACCTTTTTTCTGAGAGTAGGGTCCATTTGGTTCCAATTGTAGCCAAAATGAAATGGGTGGAATTCCCCTATAAGGTGTGCTGTTTAGCAGAACTCATTGAGAAACACCAGGACACACGAGAGGTATAATTAAATATCCATTATAATTCTGATAGAGGCCTGTTGCAAGTCAACCGCACCAACCCATGTGTTCACTATGGTCTGCATGCCGAAAATAACCCATCCTAAAAGACACTTTATTTTGAAGCCCCGCCGCCGGTGCACCTGACTGGATCGTCAAGTTGAAAACAAACAAAGCAAAGCATTCCTCAAGGCTTTGTCTAAGATATTTGGTGTATAAGGTGCATGGGGAAAAGAGCGGGCCAAGTACAGAGCCAACTCAGGTGCAGCAGACTGCAGTTTTTCCTGCATAACAGCCGTATGGATGGTGGTGAATGCTTACCAGACTGTTGAAAATCTGTTCATTCACATAAAACAGCTCCATCTAGCGGTTAACTTGTTTCATGCATGCAGGCTCTTTAAGCATGATCGACTGATCGAGGTCTCTTTAAAAGTTTCTTACAATTTATAAACATTTTAAACAGTGTGTCGACCTGTGTGTATAGGCTAGTCCTGAATATATATAATATAGGCCTAAAAATAATGCCTATACGTGTTATAGGTCAACGCATTTGGCTTTTCACTTCACCATGTGTCAACAAAGAGCATTTTTATATTGCAAATTGACATTGCGACAATACTCCAGACATTTATTTCAGCATCTATATTTCATTTGATATCATTGATAGCCTATATCTTATAAGACTTTCTTATAAAACTATTGGCTATCTGTGGCCTGCATGAGCCTATAGTTTGTCTCTAAATGTTGAAAGCAAATAATTCAGTTATAGTTGCGCACCATCCAGCCTCCAGGCGGACTGAGAACTTTTATAGTTTTGTATAAATATTTTCAAACTGGCCATTTTTATTCTGTTTAATCGAATCATTGCGCCACTGTTCCCATAAAACGAATCAAAATCGGGTAAATCCGTCGTGATATAAAAAAGAAGTTTGAAGGATCTGAAACGGAACCAATTTGGACGTTTACTCTCGGAGTTACATTAAATCATCATGAAAAAATGAAATCACAAAACAAATTTAAAAAAGGGACGTATAGGCTATTTTCCTTCTCCGCCACAAATCGCAAATGCACATAGCCCCATTGTCGACCTTATAATTTAGTTTTTTTTATTATTATTATTTTGTAAATTTGGATAGCCGAAGCTGAAGTATAGTGTTTCCTTATGCGGTGTTGTGGGTTTATAAATATATATATTTAAATCCACTAAGTACATAAATAATCAAACAAATAAATACAGTATAAGTAAATAAATACATAGGCGTTTTTCGCTGCATTGTCTTGTATTATGTATATAAATATAAAATAGGGGTGAATTTTCCCCACCCTTTCTCCCCACCATGAGAAACAGGCAGCACATGCACAGACGTATATATAACAGCTTGCTCGCATGTGTGGTATTATTATAAAACCCACTTCTAAAAGTGTTCCCTTAAAATCTCCCTCCTCTCCTCTCCTCCTCTCCTATCTGCCGATAGAGGCGATTTTAGGCTCTCCTAGCAGGGGTGCACTTGGAGCCTTATAGATCTGTAACTCTTGAGAGCGTTAACTCTCAAGTTAAATTATATTTAAACATCTGAATTACGTAATTCCAAGAGCCCACGCAATTAGAAAATGGACCAAAGTTTTGCCAGGTAATGGGTGCAATTCTCAATCGCTGTGGTGTAGCAGGTAAGTCTTCTCATTGGCTGCATGGCACAAATCAGGTCTGGGGCCTTGGGGTTGGCCGAAAGCCTATACCACCAGCCCTGGGCCTGAGCTTACCAAATAATTACCCAGAATAATTAAAACCTGCAAGTCAAAAGGTTCAGAAATCACCTGACCTGGTTTTAATTATTATGGATAATTATTTGGTAGGCCCAGGCCCATGCCTGGTGGTATAGGCTTTCGGGCCTACCTCAAGGCCCCAGACCTGATTCGCTGCCATGCAGCCAATGAGCACAGCCCCAAACCTGATTTGCTGCCATGCAGCCAATGAGAGGACTTACACCATACCTGGCTACACCACAGCGATTGGGAATTGCACCCATTCTCTTTCCCAATTGTGGACAAAAACGTGAAAGTTCTTAGCTTTGGGTGCAAGAGACTAAATTCAACTGTCAACTCAAACCGCAAATACTCAAACGTCAGTAGTAGCATATACAGGAAAACCTTCCAATTCTCCTCCTCTATTTTTCATTATAAGTTCATTATTCTTAAACACTATAACAGTAATAACACCATCACCACTATTTCCAAGTCAAACATTTTTGGGGGCGTTGAAATTGTTTTTTTTTTTTTTTTTTACGTTGTATGTGTAGATCTTGTTGAGCCGGTCATTTTGAAAGTAGCTCTCAAGTCAAAAAAGTGTGGGCACCGCTGCACTAACTGATCACGCGGACACTCAAGCTCAGGGGCCCCCACTATAGCTCAGGGGCCTCCGGGGCCCGGGCCCAACGTGCCTGTTGGATAATCTTTCCCTGCAGGTGCGGTGCCCCCTGGCACCTTCCTAAAATCGCCAATGGAAGCAGTATGTTTCCGTGCCACCGTGACCGCCTATATACCACCAAGTATAAAGCACTTATTAACCCTCAGCCCTTCCTTCAACATGCCTCCCTGCGGCCCTGCTCTGACAGAACCCATGAATGTCACCATGCAGGCGCGCAATCTTTGTGGGGGCTCCGGGGCCCGAGCCCCCATGAGAATTTAAGACATAAGGGGCTCTGCCGAGCCCCCCGCCCCGCCCGCACCGCACCCTCACCCCCACCATACAGATTCTTTGCGCCTGTTCACACATCAGGGCCAAGGTTTCGGGGGAGACTTGCCTATTGTGCATTGACGTCACCTATAGGCAACAGGGCCATCAATGCTAATCAGTCTTTTGTTTACCTGTAGGGTATACATAACATAACTTTAAAATACATAACACAAGTATACTGGTGTATTGCAGGGTTTTTATAGTTAACTAAAACTAACGCGGGGAGGCGGGCGGGGTTGATGTTTTTTTTTTTTTCCAGCCACCATGAGCACGGACGCAGGATTGCGCCCCTGTCACCATGCACAACACTGTCGCCCGGTTCATATAATAATGTAATACAGGCCCATATGTGATTATCTGTATATAAAAAAAAGCAGTGAGTGTGAAACATGCGTCACTGCATTCACTGTACATGAAGCATCATGCTTTATTGTTCAAGACAAAACCCTTATCATTTGAGGAAATGCGGGTCTCGTACGGAAGAAGCCAAATTGGCTTCCAATTAAATTAAATTTCAGGTGAAACATTGCCAAAGCAAGTGTCACAACAACAACAACAACAACAACAACAAATCAACAACAACAAATTGTTTTCAATCGATCCTATATCGTTTAGTGCAGTGGCTTTCAGCCATTTTGATACCAGGGCCCATTATTTATTCAGCATTTGAGCCACGGACCACTATTTGATGACATGTTCACCCCACAGACCCTATAATTGAATTATAGCATTGTAATATCTCAATATAGGCCTAGTTTACTTGTCGGTATGCGTTGCGCAGGTGTACGCAAATGCTCACGCATAATTGTGTGCATGCGACGTGTCTTAAAAGGATCCCTGACTAATAAGATAAACATGGCTTAAAACATTATACTTTCCTATATAAATAAAATAAACAAATAAAAACACTCATTGGCATCTTATTTCTTTCATAAGAGTATATTTCACTCAACAGGAACTGCTCCTGTCGCAGGATGATGATGTCACATGTGGTCTAGCTCTATGGATATGGATGAACATCCTCATGTGACATCATCATCATGCGACAGGAACAGTTCCTGTTGAGTGAAATATTCTCTATTCATGAAAGAAATAAAGTATTGAAGGTGTTTTATCTGCATGTTTTAGTTATAGAAGACAAGTATAGTGTTTTAAGGCATATTTGTCTTATTAGCCAGGGATCCTTTTAAAGGGGAATTCCACCCATTTTCAAAAAAGAAAGAAAGAAGAAAGAAAAAGGGGTCTGAAAGAAAAATCATTAACATGGTGAAATACATCTTGATGATGTCATCAGATGTATTTCACCATGCAAATGATTTTTTCAGACCTCCACTTCTTAGTCCCACTACAACACTGCAAAGGACATACAGTATTAGGCTATTACAAAAAAGTTGAAATGGTGTCTGGGGATGAGGTTTCCAACCGACGACAGCCAGCAACGAAGTTATAAATTGCAGATGCGTGCAGCGCTGCAAATGCATCAGATTTATAGCCTACTTTACATCCATGCGTGACTTGGGTTGTTTGTATGGGTTTTTATTGGTTTATTTATTCAAAGACCTTGCTTTAATTCGGGTTGGTGGAGGGCATGGCGTGTATGCCACAGTCACGAAACACGTTTTTCACAGGACAGAATCAAACCCTGCCGCAGATTGATATGCCAAATGTGCGTAAAGATACAAATAAAATTCTATGATTTCAGTAGACTGTGAAAATAAAAAAAACATCAGATTTTTCTGTGGACCATGATAGGGATGTATAGGCTATATACATCTGCAACTGGATATTGGCTGGTATTCTCGAACAGTTATGGCGTAGCAGGTATGGTGTAAGTCTTCTCATTGGCTCCATGGCAGCAAATCAGGTCTGGGGCCTTGTGTGTAGGCCAAACAACTGTACCACCAGACCTGGGCCTGGGCTTACCAAATAATCATCCATAATAATTAAAACCTGCAATTCAGAAAGACCAGAAATCACCTGACCCCCCAATTAAAAATGTTACTGAACTCCCCTGCTTTGTTCATCATGAGTTGAAGCCTCTTGATATCTGGTTTTAGTAGGCTTTTGGCCTACCACAAGGCCTGAAACCTGATTTGCTGCCATGCAGCCAGTGAGAAGACTTACACCATACCTGCTACGCCATAGCTGTTTGAGAACACCAGCCGGTGTTATTGGTGGTATTACAACTGTATAGGCAACGCTCTAGTTGCCATAGTATCCCGGCACCTGCAGGAGAGAATATCCATGACAATACTAATAAATTACATCACAACAGGGGCGGATCTAGGCATGGGCATGGGGGGGGCAATGCCCCCCTAAATGTCCAGTCTGCCCCACCAAACACGATGGCATGCAAAACAACCCAAGACATTTCAAATTAACGTGCTTATATTTGAAATTATATTTAAAATGATTTGAAACACTACTGCTGCTACTAACTACAGCTGTGTCGCCACTATACGTAAACCAACAGCATTTCATCATTGAAAACAGAAAACTCTCTGAGTCAGACCTTTTATTTAGCTTTATGCATGCTGTGTGTCTGTTGTAACTTCAACAACAACTGATGTTATTATTGATGCTTTACTTGCCTAATAAAAGTCCTTGGAAATGTACATCCGCCTCTGCATCACCAACACATCATCAGCTGAACTGAACCAACTGAATCTGTATTAATAGTTATTATTACTTGTGTCGTCGGTTCACGCTTGACGGTCATCCCTTATTATCAAGTTTATTATCCCCTGGAGGTGTCGGGGTACTTGCCCTCTGCTCACTCGCTCCACTGCTCGCTCGCAAGTAGGCCATGGCCTACTTGTGCGCGATGTCCAAGTTCGCACGCGACTAAGTGCTGATCTAGTTGATGCTTAATTGCCTAATATACTACAAGTCCCGTACAAGATATAATCATTTTTTTGTCATCTGTTTATTAGAGTTTTTGAATTTTACAAACAAGAATGAACATCATTAAATTACATATTAGAACACAGAAAACAAAAAAGACAAAGGTGTAAGAAAAAAGCCTTTGACATTTGAAAAATAAAAAATAAAATAAAAAATAAATAAACATTTCATATTTTTGGAACCTATTGGGAAATAAAACATAAAACAAATAAAAAATGGGTCCGATACAGACCTTTAAGATAGTGGGACGAAGAACTTCATTATATGTATACATGTGCTGTAGTCTACCTTATGTATTAGTACGCTGAGACGAAGTTTAAAAAAAAAAAGTGTGTACCACCTGTTACCATGATTACAACTGTATTTACCGGCTTCGCACCGAACAGGAGGATATCGTATGTGTCTATGCCACAGCTTTCACTATCGAAACCCTAAATTTGGAGTTCCAGATCTCTGAAACTGAATGTATGATAACGTCAACATGTTTCTTGTGTCTTGGTAGTACTCTGCCCTCTAACTCTGCAAGAACATCTGGGTCACGAGTCCCGGTTGTACCGCTGTCTCCTATTGTAAATGGCTGATTTGCCGAGAACACAGACATTGAGGGGCAGAATCTGAGATTTGCTATACGAATGCATGGGGTGGAATGTGTGTGGGGGCATTTTGTGGCCACGCCCATTTTGACGAAATGCGACAAAATGACGATAAATTAATTGCTGCTTCTTGAGTTTTGCGCAGGGGTTGGCAGGTAGGTGCGGTGTTAAATGTATTAACTATGTGTGTGTATATAGGTTGACCACGAGGGTATAACCTTTATTCAACAAGGAACCTGTATTGTGGGCCACTTGCCAGTTTGCGGTAAGCGCTGACCAGGACTATGCGGCTAACTTCACCGACCCGGACACGCTGGTCAACTGGGACCGGGTGCAGCAGGTGTTCATTTGAGGGACAAGTATGGTCAGATAGATCCTCCGATTTGAAGTGTTCCTCTTCAACACAGTGTCTTTGATTTGGCGAAAGAAGGCACAGGGGGTCCGCACGCTGCTCAGGGAATTTTCTCATGCTATGCCGTTCGAAAAAGCCTCAACCACAGCACAGGTGTTCTAGTCTACCTTGGACGGAGAGCCCTGGACGTGCTGATCAGAATCTTCTGATGCTTTTTCTTTTTCTTTCCACCGCCGCCGCGTCCCTCATCGCCCGCCTCAACCTGTGGAGGACCAGAGTCCACTGCGATGTCCGGCTGTGGAAGCTGCTCTAAGGCCCGGCTGAAAGACTCCTGGAAGTCTGGTATGGCTGGGACACAGTCTCCATCGCTTTCTTCATTATCACTCATCCAGGGCGCTGCGCGGCCCGCACCATCGCCTCCTCTGTCTTTACCAACTTTCAGCATCCGGGCAAAGGACATGCACATCGGCTCGCCCTCCGTGCCACCGCCCACGCTGGATACAGCGCCACATCCGCCCAGATGCGGGAACGTTGCATCGTCCCAGCACGGCCCGACATCATCTCTGCAGGTTTGACCACCTTTCAGTCTCTGTGCATACGACATGGCACTGCGGCAGTCTTCCTCCATGAGCTCCACAACTGACGAAGCGCTCCCTCCTTCAAGACAAGGAAGGTCATGCAGGGAGTTATTATAGGCAGCGAGTAAGGCGCCGTCGCAAGCCGTCGATTCAAGCACCGGGAACTGCTCTAGACTGATTGGGCCCGAATGAGGCGCTTCCAGAGAGGTGAGGCACATCGAGCTGCGCAAAAGGTTCTCCTCCATCTCGATGCGCTTCTCCCTGCGCTGCTCGTCGCTCACCTTCTTCGCCCTGAGGCGTCTTCTTTCCTCCAGGTCGTCCACAAAGGCGTCCAGGGTTTCTTGGGAGACGACAGGCGGCTGCAGGTCCAACTCGCAGATGCTGTACTCGCAGGTGAGAGGCAGGTGTCCCAGGTAGCGGTGCCTGCGGCGGACGTCCTCGGTGACTGTGTGCCCCTTGATTTCCACCAGTTTGGCTGTGATGGTGTCCGGGCAGTTCTCCAGGCTGCCGTGCTGGCGTACGAGGCAGCGGACGTTCAACGGGTGCAGGAACATCTCCTGGCAGTCCTCAGCCTGATAGAAATAGTAGTAGGGTCCGTGTGCCGCGTTGTTAGCCGAGGGACCGCCTGCAGGAGGTCTTGCCTGACCAGAAGCTGTACGTACCTCGATAGATGGGGGCTTTGGAACAGCGGGTTCTTCCTTCACGATGCCTTGAAGGCCGGTAGGGGGGTCGTCCGCGTACCACCAGGCTCCCTCTTCTGCGGTCTCGGATATCTCGAAGATGTCATCGTAGGCAGAGGAGTACACCGGCACAGGCCTGGTACCGCTGCTGCTCACAGTGGCCAACACTTCCTTCACGGGGGAAGCAGGTTCGCCCCGAGGGAACAAGCGCAACCTCATCTGCGACTTCGTCGACGCGGCCTCCTCCCTCAGCTGCAAGAGGCGCAAGGCGCTACGGATGAAACGGGCGGTGTCCTCGTCCGCCTCCTGACCGAGCCGCGCCTGCAGGGCGGCCTTGTCCCGCGCCACCAGGCTCAGCACCTGCTGCGGGGAGGCCAGCAGCAGCTTGGAGTAGGGTCCCAGACGCGCGTCTCCGAAGCAAGCCGGCTCCGCCATCCAGACCCACTGGGCGCTGGGCATGGCCACCAGCGCTCCCTTCTCCCGCCGCATCAGGCGCATGGTGATGAGGTCGCCCGCGGAGTAGCGGCGGGTCTCCGTCACGACCACGCTGCGGAGGGCCTCAGCGTGCACGGCCTCGTGGCAGAGGGGGCACTTGGCCCAGGCCCTGTTGCCACTGAGCGCCAGGTAGCGCAGCACGCACGGGAGGCAGAAGATGTGGCCGCAGCGCGTGATGCTTGCGGCCAGCGGCGGGTACAGGCAGATGGGGCAGCAGGGCGCCTCGTGGCCACGGACGCACACCTGCTGCACCCGGTCCCAGTCGACCAGCGTGTCCGGGTCGGTGAAGTTAGCCGCGTAGTCCTGGTCGTCGCTCACCACAAACTGGCAATTGGCCTGTAGGAAAAGTTCCTTGTTGAATAAGGGCCTGTTGGCGTGGCGGTCCTGGTGGAACCGCTTGGGGTTTGGGCGGCCCACAGGGGCCCGGCGTCCTCCTCCTCCTCCTCCAGTTCGCCCTCTGTGTGTTACGTCCAAATCTTGGCGTGATAAATCTTGACATTGTCCACTTCGAGGTCTCTCTGCCGCCAATCCCGCCACCTCTCTTCTTGCTGTCTCGTTCGCGCCCTCTCGGCGCCGGCCACTCCTGTGGACGACATCATCCTTGTTGTCCTTTGATTTCGTAAAATTGGCGTTAGAACCATCGTTCCGTGGGAATGCAAACACGGACAATTTCTCGGAAACTCCTCGGTTATTATTAGCCTTGCCATTTGTTTGGGGTTGGGAAATTTGGGATACAGTTTCGCCAGTTTTACGTGAGAAGGAAACGTTGCTGACGTTGGTATCAATCGCGAAATTTAAGCTGAGGATATGAGAAATGGAGAGAATAAATTCTCGTTGAACAGAACAGGGAGAATGAATGAATGCCCACTGAAAGGAGAGAAAACTCCAAATATGGCCGCTAACACAAGAAGGACGCCACAATTAACTACAATAATTACTATTAGAATAGAATAACAGCATTAAAAGCAGTATTTATATCATCCCAGTGATGTCACTGTATGGATAGGTGATGACATCAGGGATTAGGTGCATTCGACTTCGAGTTGGTCGGATATAGGCCAAACTTCATCTTGACAACCCTTTCAGGTCATGTAGAATGTACAGTAGTTGTGCATTTAGTTTGACTTGTGTTTTGTGAAAATAGGGCTGCAACGATCATTTGTAATCGGAGTGATAATTAAACTATATCTGTACTCAGTAGAGTGCCAACTTGCATGTTGCGCACAAGTAGGCCATGGTCTCCTCTTGCATGAGTGCAAGTTAATGGATCGCTTTGCGGTCGTCGGTCGACGGCTGCCTTGAGAAACCTCTTAAGAGATACTTACAGTATAGAAATCCATTAATTACCCCACCATTACGTGGCCAATCGGAGTACTTTGTGGGACGACCGACGACCGCAAACCGATCACCTAACTTGCGCTCGTTCTGCTCACGCAAGTGACAAGTATTTAGTTGTCAACTAATTTAGTTATCGATGAATCGAATTGGCAACTAATCAAGTGTGACTAAAAAGGAGTGAGCCATCTCTCCTCCCTTACAATCTGATGATAGTTGCACATGCACAGTAGCTCCAAAGCGAAATATGACACAACAGTGATTATAATATAATATAATATAATATAATATAATATAATATAATATAATATAATATAATATAATATAATATAATATAATATAATATAATATAATATAATATAATATAATATAATATAATATAATATAAAGAACAGCACATGGCTTGAATATTTGAGCTCAGAAGTACTCTTCTGAACTCAAATGGGTCTTTTTAGACCAGAGGCTTTCAACCAGTGGTTCGGGGACCACCAGTGGTCCCTGAGAGGATTTCAGGTGGTCCCCAGCTAAATGATGGACAGTTGGTAACCAAATAGACCCTTATAGATCTGTAACTCTTGAGAGTGTAAAAGGACATTGCACTCTCAAGAGTTAAACGATATTTAGAAAATCTGAATAGTTCATTTGAATTACTTAATTTTCAAGAATCTACATAATTGGAAAATGTATAAGAATTGTTATTTTGACCAACAAAAGATTGGTCAAAATAACCAATTATCTCTACTAAATTGTGAACACAACCTTGAAAATCTCTTTTTTTAGGTCCAAGAGACTACACTCAACATCAAATGGTGGTCCGTGGCTAAAATGCAGAATAGACAGTGGGCCGTGGTATGAAAAAGGTTGAAAACCACTGTTTTAGACTAATCAGATATAGGCAGTTTGAATAAGCCTACCCAGGGGTTGACACTAAGGTCTCCAAGGCACTTGCTCATCGGGCAAGTGCAAGTCAGGTTCTACTTGCCCTCAGATCATGGTCACTTGCCCCCCAAAAATATATTGTAAATTTTGCATTTAAGTTTCCTTCCTACTTGCGTGCTTTAAACCAGGGGTTTTCAACACATGGTCCCTGAGAGGGTTCCAGGTGATCCCCAGCTGGTTAACCAGATGTACTTCTTGAAAGTGTAAAAATGAAACCAAATGGACCCGCAAGGGTCCATTTGGTTTCATTTTTACACTCTCAAGAGTTAAAATTCATCATCTTAATTAGCCCAGGTCGCAATGACCACTTCAAGACTAATTTATCTGGTGGAGAGGTTTGTCTGTGATTGGACCATAGAGGGGCTTACTTAAAGGTCCATTCACACAGGTGAGGTGTTCAGAATCATTGATTGATTGATTGATTTGAAGATTTGTAGTATCAATATGTAGATCAGTATGTAGATTGAGTGTATGGATAAAACAAGTCAATAAAAAACTGCTACCTTGTGGGCAAAACCATGAAAAGCATGTCTTGTTTACCGATCACTTGATCCAATCAATAGGTTAATAGTCTTATAATAATATTGGATTATAGCGTATAATGGGGGAATAAAGATGATTGTGTGCTTCACATAAGTGTTACATTTAGTGTGCAGCATGCCCACAATTTCATGTCAGCATCAGTACCATGGTCACTCATTAATATTATAATCAACATCATCGTCAACATCAATATCTTGTCAGTAGCACGAGTCGAGTAGCTGGTAGCATTTCTAAAATACCTCACTCATTTACTGAACAAGACTTTGCCGTTGTTAGTCTGGATTCTCACCTTTGACCAATCCAGTGTGGTTGAATGGACCCCCACTGGAACAGGACCAAGGACCACTGAATCACCTGAAGCCTCTCCACCACGACAAGGTCACGGCAAAAGGAGAGGATGTTGCCCTTGAAAGGACGTTTACCTGATAAAAGGTTGACTTTGAGAGCTGGTTTAGTGTACAATGCAAGCCGCTGACGAGCATATTTTGATTTTTTAATGATCATTTTCTAATCACTGGAAATTTGTATTTACATTTCTTTTCCCCATTTGGAATAGACCTTTCAGTAAGCCACTCCCCAAACTGCTATGCTCCAATCACAGCTAGGCATAACATGTGATAGACAAACCTCTCCACCAGCTATAGCTTTCCTATATGATAAAACATTGTCTTAAAAAATAAATGTCACACACACATTTTAAAAACATTGTTTTAAAAAATAAATGTCACACACATTTTTCCACTGCAAAGGGCATGCCTTGTTGATGGATTTGGAAGATATGTTGGAGGTCTGGTTCCAAAAATGGACCAGTATTTAATGTGTAATGTCCATGATATTTACATTTGAATGAGCCTTGGGTGGACACTGGGGAGAGGGCGGGGCTGGCTGAAAGGTCTATTACACCATGACAAGGTAACCAGACAAAAAAAAACTCAACAAAAGTGTCTCTGACCCTTTAAGGAGAATCTGTTTTAAAGTTGTGTGTGGCTTAAAAAGTTGATCATGGTTCTATGGGGATTTGGGTGCTGAAATTCACAGGAGAGGTCAACATTCAAGGATATTTATATATCCCTCCCTCCCTTACAATCTTTTATACTTTTTTATTATGTTTTATGTTATGTTTTGTTTTTAACTATTATTTTTTATTACAACACATTTATTAGCTTGTAACAAATGTGCCCTTGTCTCTTTTAATCGCTAAACCTTGTTGCCAAGGTTTAGGTTTAGCGGTCACTCCCGCCATACAAGGCAGAGGAGAAGGACCTGTAGTCCAGGGCTCCGGGTACGCCGTCGGGGCCAGTGTACGCGGCCATGTGGGCGATGCAGTACTCGGCCCGTTCCGATGGCAGCTCCTCACGCAGTTTGTCGGCCAGGATGTAATTCTTCTCCCCCGCCAGGACTTTAAAGGAGGCCATGAGCTGCTCGGCGGTGTCGGTGTCGGTTGTCTCGCGGGACATAAAGTCCATAAAGGCCTCGAAGGTGAGGTTGGCAGCGTCCGCCACGTTGCTCATGGCGTCACCCGACGAATCCTTGGCAGTGTCGACGCCCAGGCTGATGAGGCAGGCCTTGAACTCCTCGGGGCCCAGAGTGCCCGAGTGGTCCCTGTCGAAGTGTTTGAAGGAGCTCCGAAACTCGTTCATCTGCTCCTGGGTGATGCCCTTGGCGTCCCTCGTCATGATCTGGTTCTGGATCTCGCTGACCGTGCGAGCGATGGTGGTGGTCAGCTGCTCCCAGGCCGCGCGGAGCTCCTCCATGGTGTTGTCGAAGACGAGCGCCTCCTGGACCAGCTTGTGCTCCCCTTCCAGCTGATCCATCCTGGGCTTGTAGTTGACGATGCTCTTCTCGTACTGGGACAGGTGCTTCAGCTGGTCCTCCAGGGTGCCGCGCATCTCCACGGAGATGCGGCCGATTTCCTCCATCTTGGTCTGGATCCAGGGCCGGACGTCGTTGGCCTGCTTGGCGAACTCTTGGCGGAGATGCTCGTTGTTCCGCTGCTGATCGTGCGCCTTGCTCAGGGCCTGGTCGCGCTGATGCACCAGCTCTTGGACCTTCTCCCATTTGGCGTTTATATCCTGGGGGCTGATGTCGGTGTAAGGGTTGGTGCTAGCCGTGGCTAACTGATGGGTCCGTGCCGTCTCGGTGATCTCATCCTGGATGACCAGAATGGCCTGCCGTTCGGTGTCTCGATTCACGAGGGAGGCTTTGAAGAGCTTGTGGGCCGCGCTCAAATTCTCGATCTCCTCTACGGTGTGCACAATGAAGAGGCCCTGTAGGTCCTCCATGGCGTCTTCCGTCCAGTTATTAAACAGAGCGGCTCTTTTGGCAAAATCGAGATACAGTTTGTCGACGGTCTTCAGCAGCTCCTTGGTTTTCCGTAGCATCTCGTTACGTTTCAGGACCAGGCCTCCCAGAGCGTCCCACTGCTCAGAGATCCTCCGACAGCGAGCGCTCACCTCGGGAGAGTCCAGGTAGTTCGGGTCGTCCAGCTCCCGCGCTATGGCGGCGAGCTGCTTGACGCGGTCCTGGTGCGCGGCGAGGTCGCTCTTGAACGCCTCGTGTGTCTTCAGCAAGACCTTGATCTCCGGCAGCGAGGCCATCTGGTAGTCCTGTTGCCGTAGCGCGTCCTCCTTACCTCTGGTCCAGGCTTCGTGAATGGCCGCCTTCTGGCGGAACTTCTCCGCAAGGTGGTCGAGCCTCTCCAGCCGGCGGATGGCGTTCTTCAGCCACTCTTCGTAGCCCTTTTCCGCTCCTTCCAGGTCCCGCCACGCGTTGGAAATGTCGGGCACCGTTTTGCCCTCGGAGGGAGTGAAGGCAGGCCTGTTGCCGAGCCTCAGCTTGGTCTGCAGAGTGTTGAAGTTGATCTCCAGCTGACACTTCTCCTGAACCTTGGGCGGCTTGTGGAGTTGACGGTAGTCCCGGAAGAGCTCCAGCTTCTTTTGCATGGCCTGCATGGTGTTGCCCGGAACGCGGTCTTGCAGCCAAGGGATGGTCTGCCGGATCCACTCCAGCAGGTCGCTGGCCAGCTTCTCGTACCCCTCCATCAGCTGCTCGTTGTCCTGGTTGACGGCCAGCACCTTGCAGATCCGGCCGGCGGCCGTCTCCGCCTTCTGCTTGCCGGAGAAGGCGTGGTAGTAACACGACACGTAGGTCATGATGGCCTTCTCGTCCGGCCGGACGCTGCTGACGATGTCCGACGCGTCCAGCATCTTGAGGATGTCCAGGTGCTTCTCCGCCACGTCGAAGGCGGTGTTGAGGTTGCCCGCCGGGTCGTCCTTGCGCAGCTTGGCGAAGTCGATGAGGTCTGGGCGGTGCCGGTGGATGAGGGCGCAGAAGGCCAGGCCGTCCTTCCAACTGCTGTGGAAGTTCTGGACGTTGACGTCGTTGCTCTTGTAGGGCGCGGTCTTCCGCTGGCACCACAGCAGCAGGCCCTCCTTGGCGGACCGCTGCTCCACCGAGATGTCCTGGATGGTGAAGCGAAGGATCATGGTCCAGATCATGCCCAGCGTGAGCTTGACGTTGCCGTCCACGATCTCCTCCGCCCCGATGGAGACCAGCTTCACCCCTTTGCCGGCGATGAACTCCAGCGCCCGGTTGACGTTGGAGATCTTGTGCACGCGCATGGTGCCCTTCTCCGGCTTGGCCAGGCGCTCACCGGAAATCACCTCCAGCAGCGTGAGGAGCTTCAGCCCATCCCGGAAGTCCTGCTCGATGTTCTCGATCTGCTTCCCCACTTTCTTCAGGTGGACGTTACACCAGATGGTGAACGTCTTCTTCTGGCCCTTCTCCCAATCTGCGTCCATGAGAAGATCCGACATGTCGACGTGTCTTTTTGTTTCCTATAATTATCTTCCCTAGAACAGAATTATCCCCTCAACGTATGCACACGGCTCCAAACTCAACTGAAGACAGAATCTCTGCTTTTTAAAGGGTGTCCAGATGTGATGTCACTGACCGATAAAGAGCCGGCAGAAAGCAAGAAGGTGACGTCATTGTAACCGTGGCAACCGTGTCTGTGACACACGTCAGTCACAGACTTGGGTTTCATTGTCACACTTTGAAAGTCGAAACTAGCCTATCTACAAACTTACTCAAGTGAGCGGAGCGGAGCGGGCGCAAGTAACACAACTTGATGATTTGTGTTTCATCATGTTAAAGCCTCCATTTCTAGTCACTGTCACTGTCCATGACATTGTAAAATGTTGAAAATGGGTGGAATTCCCCTTTAATTATAGTAAAAGTAATAGCAAAATGTGAAAATGGGTGGAATTCCCCTTTAATTATAGTAAAAGTAATAGCAAAATGTGAAAATGGGTGGATTTTCCCTTTAATTATGGTAATAGTAATAGCAAAATGCTGAAAATGGGTGGAATTCCCCTTTAATTATAGTAAAAGTAACAGAAAAATGCTGAAAATGGGTGGAAGGTCCCTTTAATTATAGTAAAAATAATAACAAAATGCAATGCGGGTGTAATACCGCTTTAATTACTAGTAAAAGCAATAGCAAAATGTTGAACATGGGTGGTAATAGTAATAGTAATTGCAAAATGCTGAAAATGGGTGGAATTCCCCTTTAATTATAGTAAAAGTAACAGCAAAATGCTAAATGTGTGGAACTCCCCTTTAACGACAACATCCTCGCTGCGCATGCGCACATGGACCAAAACAAAGCCTCGCAGAGAGCCAGGCAGAGCAGAGTGACAGACAGACAGACAGACAGACAGACAGAGAGCCAGTCAGAGTGACAGACAGACAGACAGCTGCAGTGGATCTATAGATCTACAACATCTACAGACCTACTACCATGACTTACCGGGTAATAATCTGTTCTAGAACACAGTAGTGGAGGACCACTTAGTTTATTATTCTGTTATATTTGACTACAAGTATAGAGCATGTTGACACTACGCTACAGCTAATCTAGCTAACAGCTAGCTGCTATAGGCTGTATATAACGGTGGTTTTCAACCATTTTCATACCAGGGCCCACTATTTATTCTGCATTGGAGCCACGGAGGACCACCATTTGGTGGCATTTTAGCCCCACAGACCCCAAAACTAAAGATTTATTTTTGCTTTTGTCCACAATTCCAGGCTGGATTTGGGAAACAAAACAGTCAAACATACAGATCATAAATGACCATTAATCTTATACATTCACTAGTTGTGTAGACTTGGGGCTAATTCAGATGATGAATATTTTAACTCTTGAGAGTGTAAACATGAAACCAAATGGACCCGCAAGGATCCATTTGGTTTCATGTTTACGCTCTCAGACAGTTACATCTGGTTAACCAACTTTCCATCATTTAGCCTGGGGACCACCTGGAACCCTCTCAGGGACCACTGGATTTGTATAGGTGCATGATGGCATTTATCCATAGAACTATAATGGCTGATATCTAACGTTACACAGAACCAGGCAGCCAGGGGTCCTTGAGGGAGTTCCAGGGGGTCCCTCCCTAGCTAAATGATAGTTTGGAACCTTAGTTATAGACCCCTATGGGTCTGTAACTCTGACTAGTGTAATGGAACCAAACGTAGCTATTATGGTTAAGATTGATTTCACAAATCATAAATTGGGGTCTCTGAGATAGTTCTATTTATGGCATTTCTATCTTTCCGAGATATAAATGCCAATAAATGGGGGTCCGTCGTACTCTGTAGCAGCTAAATGCATGCCAAACTGGGGGTCCTTGACATAAAAACGCTTGGGAACCACAGGTAGGCTATGATTAGTGTGACGATACCACCAGATCAATACTAATTTATCATAGGTTGTATACTAGATAGATTCTGACTTTAAACTTTCATATTATCTATCATACAGCAAATGATAGTCTGATGAGTCAAACAAATGGTGCTTGTAGATCAGTAGGGATGAGACTTGGTGAGAAACTCATGATGTTGCATGTTGGAGATTTACATTTTCCGTGAAATTCTCCTCCATTGTCACCCTGAGATGAATTATATTTTTTTGTTTCGATGCAACTCAGTGCTACATGTATGTACGCTATCATTCACTCTACACAAATCAGTTATTCGCCCCCAAAAATAGCTTACCGACAAGCTCACAATGCCCCAGAATAACGATGTTTCGGCCAGGGGTTCGGCCAGAATTACAGATTGGTTTGCCACTTAAATTACAAGTTTAAAGGACATTTACATTTTTGTGATAATATCGTCAATCTAGAGCTGCAACGATTAGTTGATAAATTGTAATCAAATCGATAATTTTATTAGTTGTCAACTAACGCCCTAATCACTGAAGGTTTTGTAATTTATCATGGGTGTTTTTGCAGTTAACCATAGTTTTCCAGCGGTATGTGTGAGTGATCTATCTCTCTTCCCTTATAATCCGATGATAGCTGTATCCCCCACCACACACAAACACAGACACTGTTCTTGGCACAAAGCGCTGGTCCCTTCGAAAAAGAAACTAAAGGTGCGATTCATTATTCCCTTGTGAAAAGCCCTTATGAGTGAACAACAGTCAAACTTGTCTCCTCTTGTTGATCTGTCTCTCACAGTGCCAACGCTGACTCCAGTGCGTCAGAGCGACAGATAGATCCCGGCCAGTGTTTTCTCAGACCTCCAGACCCTCCTCTGGCCCCCCAGTGAGAGAGGAAGCAGCAGCCATGGACAGTGAGAGGACAGCGGAGGACATGGAGGGGATCTGCGTGCTGCCGGACCTCACCACCATTAAGACAGAGTCGGTGGGCGGTGGTCCGGACGACCCCGGAGGAGCGCAGAACGTGGCCATGGGCATCAAGTTCATCCTGCCCAACCGCTTCGACATGAACGTCTGCTCACGCTTCGTCAAGTCCCTCAACGAGGAGGAGAGCAAGAACATCCAGGACCAGGTCAACTCTGATCTGGAGGTGGCTTCTGTCCTGTTCAAAGGTAACTTACTATACACACACACGCGCACTTACGCGCCAGGGCTGGATCTAGGCATGGGCATGGGGGGGCAATGCCCAACCTAAAGGCCCTGACTGCCTCACTAAACATCAAATCAAATCAAATCAAATCACATTTATTTATAAAGCACATTTAAAAACAATTTTCATTGTACCACAGTGCTGTACATGGGAGAATTGCACACATCAAAGTGTGGATAATAAAAACAGTGAAAACAAACAGTAAAAAGGCAAAACAATAAAAGCATAATAGTAGAAGTGGCATAACAGTGAAGCAAAATATCATGGGCAATCAAATGCCTGGGAGAATAACAAGGTTTTGAGCCTCGATTTAAAAGTGTCAATGGTAGGTGAAGTTCTAATGGAGTAGGGGAGGGTGTTCCAGAGCCTAGGGGCCGCGACGGAGAAGGCTCTGTCTCCCCTAAGCCTCAGCCTAGCTGGGTGGACTTCCAGCAGCTGAAGATTGGCTGATCTGAGGTGTCTGGTGGTGGGGGGTAGTGTATTAAGTCCGCAATGTATGCCGGGGCTAGTCCGTTTAGGGCTTTGTAGACGAATAGGAGCATTTTGAAGTGAATTCTGAATCGTACGGGAAGCCAGTGGAGGGTGGACAGGACAGAACATGAGGTTGGACAGAACATGATACTTGGCACCACTAAAACAGAAAACTCTGAGTCAGACCTTTAGCTTTATGCATGCTGTGTGTCTGTTGCAACTTCAACAACAACTGAACTGTTATTATTGATGCTTAATCGCCTAATATAAGTCCTGTAACAAAAAATGGTAGGGGTCCGACTTCATTGCCAATGGTAATACCATTTTCACCAGATCACTTGCACAGGAGGTGCAAGACCAACATCTTAACGGATGAGACCGTACATGGTGGACACATCTTTGACAGCACTGTCATCATGTGTAATGTTGGATTCAAAACATCCACAAACATCCCAATATTTACCTCTGATAATGACGGCAGAAATTGGGGCAAAGTTCCACTAAATATGACATAAAATTAAGCAACCAATCTCATACATTCAGGCGATCATCAGATGATGTATGATGATGATGATGATGCATATTGATAAAATGTATGATGATGAATAATAATCAAAATCACACGGGTGTGATTTTCTTTTCTACATAGCAGCGACAGACAGACAGTTTCAGTCTTCGTCTGTGACGTTGCACCGATGAAAGCTGTGTAGCTGAAACGTAGAGAACAAGAGATTCCACATTGGCTTTACATTCACAAAATAAATCCGATAAAAGCTGAAGCTAATTCTCCTTCTCTCTTCCTCCCAGCCGAGTGCAACATCCAGACGTCTCCGTCTCCAGGGATCCAGGTGCGCCACGTCTACACCCCGTCCACCACCAAGCACTTCAGCCCCATCAAACAGTCCACCACCCTGACCAACAAGCACCGAGGCAACGAGGTCTCCTCCACACCCCTGCTGGTGCACTGTGAGTTGGATGCAGGGGTTGACACTAAGGTCTCGGAGGCACTTGCCCATCGGACAAGTGCAAGTCAGGTTCTACTTGCCCTCAGCTCATGGTCACTTGCCCCCCAAAAATATAACGTAAATTTTGCATTTAATGTAACTCTTGAGAACGTAAAAATGAAACCAAATGGACCCTTGCGGGTCCATTTGGTTTCATTTTTACACTCTCAAGAGTTAAAATTCATCATCTTAATTAGCCCAGGTCTACACAACTAGAGAATGTAGAAGATTAATGGTCATTTTGATGTGTATGTTAATTGGCCTGTTTTGTTTCCCAAATCCAGCCTGGAATTGTGGATAGCTAGAAAGCAGGGAAAGACACAGAGGCAGAGTGCAATGACTGCCTTCAAGACAAATTTATCTTGTGTTGTGTTATAGTGCACTAAGTTGCACACTTGCCCGATCGGGTAACCAGGTAGCAGTCTTCACTTGCCCCACCATTTTTTTTACTTGCCCCGGGCAAGCCGGCAAGTGTTAGTGTCAAGCCCTGCATGTATAGAAACCTTGTTACGTGGCCTCTTAAGCCAGTGTTCTGGTCACGTGAGCAGTTAAATATGTCACCACCGGTGTAGTTTAGTACCGGTAAGTTTAAAAGAGACTGCTATGGGCTAAAAAAAGTACATGTGACTAAGGAGGGATTGAGGGTTCCAAACAATCACTCTCGCCTATCCATCTCCAATTCTCCATTGACAGCAGATCGCACGTTTGCAGCTAAATTGCCGTATTTTAGGACATTTTAATGCATTGGCTGACTTCTTGTAACTTTAGTGAATAATTATTTGTTATATACAGTACAGTAACTCGCTGCAGTTAATGTATATTGTAAGGAAATAGGCTGCGTTGTGTTGAAGTGGTTAGCTATGTATAGTTTGTTTGGGCTCCAGCCAGGTGATTTGTTTCCTAAGAGCTTACCGAGGCATAGCATTTTATTCTTACCAATTAGCCAAACCCTTACCATACGTATCTATCGTTTTTATGTGTTGTATTAACACTATTTCTGTAGTGAGACCATGCAATAGATCTACTAACTCTGACATTCAACTGTTCTCATGTTCTCAGCTCTGTCTATCCATCAGCTGGCAGCCCAAGGAGAGATGGTGTTCCTGGCCAGTAGGATCGAACAAGGTAAACTGATGTTTGTTGTTATGAAGAGAACAAACTATATAATGTTAGATACTGTTAGTGGTACTCTGGAAAGTACTTTGTGTTTTTTCTGTGAAGCTTTGAAATGGTTTGGCTGAGATACATACATACATACATTTAATTCAATTAAAAAAAAAGGAAAAGGGTTCCAACGAGTGATTGATAATTTATTGACAAAATGTGTCAGAAAATGTAAAAAACATAATATTGTCCAAGTTTCTGCCTATAGCTTTCTGTAATGCCTCACTGTTCATTGTTCAAAGAGTATGAAAATGTACCATTCGTGGTGCTTATACTGTAGAAACCACATGCAGAGTAGTGATGTGTGTTTTTGTGTTGTGTGAACAACAGAGACGGTGATCAACCTGCAGGATGAGGAAGGGTTCACCCCTCTCATGTGGGCCGCTGCACACGGACAGATAGCTGTGGTGGAGTTCCTACTGCAAAACGTGAGACTACCAGCTGTCAAAATCCAAAATGCACTAGAATGCATTAATCTTCTACTTTCTCTAGTTGTGTGGACTTGAGCTAATTCACATGATGAATATCTTAACTCTTTGAGAGCGTTTCATTTTTACACTCTCAAAGAGTTACATCTGCTTAACCAACTTTCCATCATTTAGCCTGGGGACCACTGGTTGAAAACCACTGTCATTAGGAGGAAGAATGGTGAAAAACAAGGGTTTTATCTCTGGCGCCTGTACCCAACTCACCAGCCAAAAAGCACTAGATTTTCCGCCAGGACCATTTCACTAATTTTGGTGCTAAGGGAGTTCTGAAAAAAAAAAGCTAAATATAGCGACAAATGTGCCAAGTTGGCAACACTGCCAGCTTTATACTAATATTGTCTTATTCACTTACTGTTGTTATTCAAATAAGACATGCACTCCCTAAAAATGTGCCTCACATGTAAAGATGTAAAACCTCCTCTCCCCCTGTGTTCAGGGTACTCCCTAAAAATGTGCCTCACATGTAAAGATGTAAAACCTCCTCTCCCCCTGTGTTCAGGGTGCTGATCCTAACCTAAAGAATGTGCCTCACATGTAAAGATGTAAAAACCCCTCTCCTCCTGTGTTCAGGGTGCTGATCCTAACCTCCTGGCCAAAGGCAGGGAGAGTGCCTTGTCCCTGGCCTGCAGTAAGGGATACACTGACATAGTGAAGATGCTCATTGACTGTGGAGTCGATGTCAATGAATACGACTGGGTAAGTTAATTACGCTGTCTGTTGTCCTCTGTCCGTACCATTTTGTGTCCTTTCCTGATACAGATGGATACAAAACGTGTGTAGATACCAAGTACCGATTCGATACATGTGTATACATCGATACATGTGTGTAATAAAGTAATATAAAATAAAATTAACCTAGGCCAGTGGTTCTCCAAGTGGGGACAGAGTTTGGATTTCCGGTGGTGAGGTGATCACCCAAATGGTGGTTTGCCCTTCACCGTGACTCAGTAACGTACTTTAACTGTTCCTTTGGTTCATTTAAAAAAAAAAAACGTTTTTAAAGGTATAGTAAGTTATTTGGGTGATTTGGAAAACACTCCAGTCAACCCGGTAGCACGATGTGCACATGCACATGCTCTAGCAGTGCGGTGAAATACAACGTGCCAACAGCTCATACACCAAGGCCCACCCACACTCGATCCTGATTGGAGGAACACCCCTTGCATACCTATTGGACGAAAGGCTTTTCTCCCGAAGCCCAAACTGAAACTAGGGTTTTATGACTCCAGGGGCTCACTGGGGACAGGGAGGAACTCCTTATATGGTCAAAAAAAGAAGGAAAAAATAACAATATTTGAATTAAGTGAAATCACTATACCTTTAACCCATTTAGGCCTAACCTCAGTTTTCTGGAAAAACTATATTTAAAATATTTATATAACAGCAGCAAAACAATTGAATGTTTGAATGCTGTACATACTGTGCAGAATCCAAAAATGGATTCCTGGCCTCAATGGTTTAAGTTAGTTTAAGTTTGATCATAACATGTAACATTGATATTGTAAGTGTTAGTGTGTGAGTTTTACTAAGTGGTACCCTGTCCCTCTCTGTGTTGTAGAATGGAGGTGCTCCTATTCTGTATGCTGTCCATGGGAACCACGTGCGCTGTGTGGAGATCCTCTTAGGTGAGCACTAATACCCATGGCAGATGATGTAATGACAACATGTTTTCATATGTAAGATGTCAACACTGCGATGTAGTAATCTTTTACAAGTAAAACATGTACAGTACTTGTATAAAATACTCTCTAAAATAGAGTGGGTACTGTCTTGCAGAAAGTGGAGCTGACCCCACCATTGAATCTGATTCTGGATTCAACGCCATGGACATGGCTGTGGCCATGGGCCATCGGAATGGTATGTACTGTATGATCACTGAGTATGTAGAACCCACCTCCTTAGTCCCTCTGTACCAGATACTATGGTTGAAGTTCCCTGAAAATATGAGAATAACTCCACTGGGATTTTTTTTTTTTATCAGATTTAACACATTCTGTATGGCAACGCTCATAGTGTGCCACCGAGTGGCGCACTATGAGCTTGTAGTTCTGATATTTTTTGAAAAAAATCGTGCAAATGAGAATGATGCGTAAATCATTGAATATATTCTTCTGGAGCAAACATTTTTTAAACTCAAATCTTTGCTTCCGGGGAATCCCTAGAACGACAAGTTTTCAGATGGGAGTCCTCCACAGCTAATTAGATAATTCTGTGGGGCCTTGGCATGAAATATCTTGACACAGAAACATAAGTTTTAAAGGGAATGCTAGAAGCTAGTGTCAGAAACTACAACCTTGTGTCACTACCCTCTACACAACAGGGGTCCCCAAACCTTATTCCAGTTAGGGCCACGTAACTTTTCGCTTCTCTAACGGCAGGGCAGGGTCGGTTTGTAACAGAAAAAGTGTGACAATCACAGGGGTGCCTAAATGTAAACTTTTATTGTTTTCCAGAAAGCTGCACATAACCAAATATTAATAACACTTTTCAAGATCAAAGTACCCTCTCTGCGGTCCTCACAGAAAAAAAAAAACAAATAAAAATATAATAACACTATTTGTTAGTCAAACTATTCGTTTGTCTGCTCGCATTTGGCTTGCAGACTACCATACTTGTCTTTGTAACAGGATTCATAAAATCAGTGCAGATTGTGTTCTTTGAATGCCAACACCATCTCTTGACAGATGAGACGAGCAGCCTCTTCTTTGCACTCAACAAAAAAATAATAATTGTGTGTCCACTACAAGTACAGCTAACCTTTTTGTCATTATTCCAAAGTGCATGTGTGCATTAGTCTCCATGGCATGAATGGCACGACTGACATGATAATAATGCAGGGGGATAAAAAATGATGCATCTCTGGTGTTGTTCAGGGGGACCATGTACAGTGTTTACCGTAATTTCTGGACTATAAGCTGCTACTTTTTTTTTTACATGCTTTTGATCCTGCGGCTTATATAACGGTGCGGCCAATCTATGGATTTTTTTCAGGTAACGGCCACCAACGGTGCTCTAACACAGGGGTTTTCAACAGGTGGTCCCTGAGAGGGTTCCAGGTGGGCCCCTCAGACTAAATGATGGAAAGTTGGTTAACCAAATGTAACTATTTGATCTATCTTTACGCTCTCAAGAGTTATGATATTCAACATCTAAATTAGCACCACTTAATTAAAAAGCCATAAGTCATGGTGATTTTGATATGTTTTGCCTGTTGTGTTTGCGAAAATCCATCGTGGAATGGTGGACAAAACGAAAAGAAATCTTTAGTTTTGGGTTCTGTGGGGTGAAATGGTCAAATTCTGAATAAATAGTGGCCCCTGCCTGGGATCAAAAAAGTTGAAAACCCCTGCTCTAACATGAAGCTTGTTGTCTGGTGCGGCTTATAGTCAGGTGCGGCTTATACAAGGAAAATCAGTATTTTGCCCCAATCTTAGCTGGTGCGGCTTATATTCAGGTGCGGCTTATAGTCCAGAAATTACGGTAGTTGTTTCTGTACTGAAAGCCATTGATGTAAGATGTCTGTCTGTCTGTCTGTCTGTCTGTCTGTCTGTCTGTACAGTCCAACAGGTGATGGAGGCTCACTTACTGAAGCTGCTGATGGGGATCAGAGAATGACTGGCTGAAATGTTTTGCAGAAACACTGAAGTAAGACATTGAGACACAAAAGATCAGGAGATGAATGAAGTTAGTAGCCTGGAACCAGACTCTGTTTTCTAAGTTGAGATCCAAGTCCAAATTCAACTTTGCAACTCCGTCTGGCAAGGAACCTGGCTCCACCAGTAGGCGTGGCTTAGGAAGGTCGAAATACTTACGAGGCTTCTGATTGGTCTCTGAAGAAAAGAACACTTTAGGCTTGTTGGAACAACATCCAATCACAAACAACGGCGCTACGCAACAGGTGACGTCAGGGAAATTGGAGTCAAGCAGGCACTGGCCAGACTCAGTTGCCGGTAACATTCAGAAGTTGAATGTTGCAACAGCAAATGAGGCTGGGCCCAGGCTATGACGTTAGTGTGTGTTTTTTTTATGTACAATATGATTATTATTATTATTATACACATGATGCAGACTGCACCAGCCTTTTTTATTCTTGTGAATCTGACAGACTGCAGTAAGTTTAGTCACTATTGTAAGCTGTCAGTGTCAAGGCATCTGTTGTGCCATGTAATAGTACCACTATCAGTGTTTGTTCATATATGTGTTAACCTTTTAGTACAATTTTAGTGAAGTTTCATATTGTTAATGTGGTGCTATTTGTTTTTTTTCTTTGTGAGTAAGATTTAGTGTATTTCTTTTTTTTCCTCTTGTGGTAATTATATTTACAACAATAAGTTATTACTTTTGTGTACAAAAAATGTTTAATTTATGTCAAGTTTATGCTAAGCCCTAAAAAGGCTCATCCGAGTGAAATTGCCTGACAATTAAAACTCATCATTTGGATTTGGTCTGTTGTAGAATTAATTGTGTTAATATGCTCCATTGATCCTAGAAACCACAGAAACTCTTTAAACAGTAGTATAGATTTGTTTGGGGACAGGCATGCCACATACAGTATATATGCTCCGGCCTGACAACATGTTGGCGCGCCCGAGTCCCATTCACAATGACGAACTCGCACGTCTATTTCAGTGAGCACCTTAACTGGTGTAGAGTGGGGCGACAAAGTGAGATTAACTTTAACTCATCTGTTCATCAAAGCAGACACTTAGTTCCAGAGTTTCAGTGGTTGAACATTTGCTGACCCTCAGCTCCGTCAAGTCTTCAGATCATAGACCTCCTGGGATTACACTTTACGTTCTTGGAGGCCTTTTGTCAAAGACGAGGTTCAACAGCGAGATCTGTAGTAGTGCTAATCCATTTAGAACCGATGACGCGTCTGGGTCACTGTTATAGCTAAATGTTATTTTAAACTAAGGCTATTGAAAATAACACCTTAATGGCATTAATTAATTAATTAATTAATTAATTAATTATGTTGTTTAATCTTATTAATTTCCCCACTGACCCAACCTACTGAGCAATCAGCATAGTCCAAGGGATCTACAAGCATTGGGGACTTGACACCTATTTTGATAATGTAATATTTAATTTAAATATATTAAAAATAAGCATATCTTTAAATATCCTGTACAGGAAAACATGGTATACATAGTTCAAATGAAGATTAATCACGATCAAATTAATTTTGAAGCTGTGATTAATCTGATTTTTTTTCATCATTGAACCTATTTTAAAGCTGTTGTGGAAAAAAGCAGATCTACAAGGTCATTGTGCCATGGTACGAGCTTGTAGATCTCCTATTTACTTTTTAAAAATCATGAAAATGTTAACCACTGCCATGAAAACCAGCAGGTCTTAATAGATTAATCTAGTATGGAGGGTCCTCTACACACACACACACACACACACACACACACACACACACACACACACACACACACACACACACACACACACACACACACACACACACACACACACACACACACACACACGCCTGTCATCATGACACCCCAGAGGTACACACAGTTTCAGCTCATAAAGTGGGTGTTTATGTGAAACGTGATAGCAGGTGTAAACCTATCCACACCCCCCTCCCTCCTGCCTCTACGTTCATCACATCAGAACATACCAAAACCACTGGCATGGGGAAGATCCAGGGACAGATCTAGGCATGGGCATGGGGGGGGGGGGGGGCAATGCCCCCCTAAATGCCCAGTCTTCCCCACCAAACATGATGGCATGCAAAACAACCCAATATATTCCAAATTAAAGTGCTTATATTTAAAATGATTTGAAACACTACTACTGCTAATAACTAACTAACTACAGCTGTGTCACCACTAAACCAACAGCATTTCATCATTGAAAACAGAAAACTCTCTGAGTCAGACCTTTAGCTTTATGCAAAAAGGTCCCTAAAAGTCCTGTAACTGAAAATGGTATGGGCGGTACGAAGCCGCCCCATACCATTTTCTCGTGCCCGCCCCCCGAATGGGTAATGTTAGATCCGCCCCTGGGAAGATCAAAGAGTGGACCACAATGAGAAATCTGTCATTCCCATAGACAGACAGACAGACACACACACACACACACACACACACACACACACACACACACACACACACACACACACACACACACACACACACACACACACACACACACACACACACACACACACACACACACTTGGCTCAGAGACTTGAGCGCCGTTGAAATGGAAACAATTCAAAAGGTCTGAATAATGTACATATTTCACTAGTGAGGTTATAGCGCCAGACAGGGGCGGATCTAGGCATAGGCATGGGGGGGCAATGCCCCCCTAAATGCCCAGTCTGCCCCACCAAACATGATGGCATGCAGAACAACCCAAGATATTTCAGTGCTTATATTTAAAAGTATTTGAAACACTACTGAAAATGGTATGGCCTGTGTCGCTTCGCGCCAGGGGCGATGAAGCCGCCCCTTTACCATTTTCTTCTGCCCTCCCAATTGGGAAATGTTATATCCGCCCCTGGCGCCAGAGCAACCTTGTATGTCCACTAGGACTGCAACAATGTATTATTATTATTATTTTGAATGTTTATCCCACGATTTTGTAACCCTATTTTCACCCAGTGCCAATTCCTAATGTGATCCTGGGCTCTACACACCCTCCACCAACCTGGGTAGGCAGCGGACTGACCTCATGCTTCCTTCAATGCAGGAGGAGTCCAAGCTGCCTTCTTTTCACCTGACAGGGGGGAGTTTCCCTGGTTGGACATAGCGCGTGGAAGGAACACGTTATTCCAACCAGTTCCTGTCCCCTCCATCAGGCGCCCCGGCTGGCCAGGGGGAGGCAGTTTAGAGCCCAGGATTACTGCATGTTTTTGTGAAGGGTATCTACCCTAGGGGACACGGGGAGAACATGCAAACTCCACTGATGGCACGGAGGAGGAGACACGCCAGCACCCACAGCAGTCCCCCTCGCCGGGCCGCTCTTTTTTTCTGTAAAAGAAAACAGTTTTTGTACATACAAGGTTTCCTACCCCCATGCCGGCATCGATAAAAGAAACGTATCTCAAACAATAGCGTGATGGAATTGGCAGTTGTTAACCCCGTGTCATCCAGCTTGAATACATGTGTAATCGTTTGTTACATTAGTGAAGGGCTGGAAAGAGGAGAGCCCTGAGAGAGCACAGCTCACTGAGGTAATGGCAACCTCATGTGTTTGTGCTTCAGTTTCTGCACAAGGAAAGCAAACCCAGGCTCTGAGAAGTCATAAACAAACGGCCAGCGCACGGTTCAAACACCCGCTGATGTAGAGCTAACTAACTACGCTTACTCATCGTACCGTTTAAATATGGATTTATTTATTCATTTTGGACTGTGGGGGGAGAAAAAAAGAATCTAAATTCTGTGCTGCTCAACTATTTCACTATTTCATTCAAGGAGCTCCAAAATGATGAATTTGACCCCCATCTGAAAACATGTAGCTCCAGAGACCTCCAAGAAGGTCTCTAGAGCTAAAATGTTGTCCCTGGAACCAAACCTTTGCCCCTGGAAGTAAAACTTTGCCCCTGGAACTTCTTAAGTTAGTCCCTGGAGGTAAAGATTTTACCCTTGGAATTAAAAGTTAGTCCATGGAGCTAAAATGTAGAAGTACAATCTTTGTCCCTAAAATCCCCTGTACAACATTGTACAGGGAAATACTGTATTTTACTCTTATTATTCTTACAAAACATAATTACGCTTTTGAACCCTATATACTGTACATTTCAGCCATATGGTACGTTCTACTTTTGGTACTTTAGATACTTTGCACTTCTAACTCAATACTTTTACTTTTACTTGTGTATTTCCACATCTAAGTAATACTTTAGGTGCTTTTGTACTTAAAGTATCAATCAGTCCTAACTTCTACAGTCTCCACACAGCAACACCTCATCTCTATAACTGATGGATTCATCTTTGTGTGGGACCTTTCTAGAAGCCAAAGAAAAACAAACCTGCCAAGGAAAATATATATACAACTCTGGGATGTTGGCAGGCTGAAGTTTAAACTGTACAGTCTGACCACATCCATGCACTGACACGAAAGTATAATCATTATGGATCTGTGATTCGTGAAAGTGTTTGAAAGGCAGCGCCTCCACACGCTCGTTTCCTAAACAATTTGCACAATATGTAAAACCATGATGGTGGTGTTTTGTTGTTGTTATAATGCTAAACACGTGTTCAAGCCCTCCTAGACCAGGGGCCAACAACCTTTGTTGTCAAAAGAGACAATTTGGACCAAAATATGAATACAAAATCTGCCTGTAACTGCAAATATAGTTGAGTCTTATGGTCGAGTCCACACTGTGTCTATCACGATTATTAAATACAAATAATGAGCATTCATTAAATATGGTGCTTCATATTTATTGTTGCAGGTTGTAATGCAAAAGTATAGCTGACAGATGTGTTGTGATTATTTACATTTTTTACAATTTTTAAAAACTTAATCTATACATTACTACAGCTACAACATCGTACATCAATTATTGGTCTTTACTTGCGCGAGCAAGCGCAAGTAAAGCATTCGGTTCGCGGGCGATGGTCGTCGACCGCCAACCGGTTGGCCCTTGGTGGACCCCGATTGGCTGGTTTAGGTGATGATGTAATGGTGACATAATTAAGAGATCTGTATAACTATAAGTATTGTCGAAAGTATTACATCCCCAAGGTGTCGGGGTACTTGCCCTCTGGTCACTCGCTCTGCTCGTGCAGTAGAACATGGCCTACTTGTTTGTTGTGAATGCAGTTAAATAAATCACTGTTAAATATCTGCATTACTTAATTTACAAGAGGGCTACACAAATAGAGAATGTAGAAGAATTGTTTCTTGCACATGCCTTCCATATGCCTTAATAACATACTATTTGCAGGCCTTCTCGTCCAACGCTTTACTCTCGGCTTCAAAGTTATAATCCTATGAAGTGTAAGTTGATATGTTGCAATGTTTCCACACCAACTTAACACTTGTTGGACAGATTACGCTCATGGATTATGACCATGCAAGGCTGCAATCTGGAGGCGTGTGGAGGAGGTCAGCTTTGATCAGATGATAGACCACATTATATGTTATCAGCATGCAGAACTATATGGTAGTGATCAAGTTAATACAATTTAAAGTCCGAAAAATAAGGTGTTAGACCTACATGGTTATGTGAAATCTATTCCTTCAGGTAGATTTGAATGGAGGTACACTGAAAAAGGTGCTGATGCTTCCTCTTCACTGGTCAAAGTTGAAACATACTAAGCTCATTTAGAGGTTATTCCAAATATTTCTCAGGAATCTGTCAAATCCCTCTGTGTGGAGTTATAAATACAGCATTGCTGCTTTGCACTTGATTGTTTACTTTCTAAAGATTTATTTTCAAGGAGGGATTATTAAGACATTTGGAGCTTATTTCTTTCCAGTGATATAGCATTATCTAACTAGCATTATCTCACAATAGGTAAACCAAATGTAATCTGTATTACTAATTATTTTTTCACCATTTTATGTGCTTTTCTTTCAAATGTTTGATTTTTTATATAGGCTATAAAAGGCTCCAGTTCCGTGACATTGTGGTTAGTGTCTGCCCTGATAGCATAGCACATTTCTACATTACTTCCTATATTACTTTCTGTCAGTCTGTCTCGTTGCACGTGGCATTATCTGTGATGGCTGAACAATTACCAATTTTATATAATTTGTCATGAAATTATTTATTGTCTTCCATGAATTCAAAGTTGTGTTAACTGTCCATATCTGAGTAGAATGAGGTAGGTCTATGCCAGGAGTGATGTTTTGGTCAGGCCAGATGTGTCGTCCAGCCTGACAGATGAGTAGATACAGAGGCTTAAAAGCATGCGTTTGCATTCCAGTAGACAGTAAATTCAATGTCCACTAGTTCTCAGGTCTGGTGTTTGTGCTCGTTTTTTTGCTCAGTCATGATTTTAAATAGATTTGGCCAGCCAGCCAAGTGGCCTTGCTTTATTGAAGGTGCACCACTGCATCTACGCAATTAATGTAATTAATTAATTAATGATGATACTGGCTAGTAATGATCACAGTCTTGTATGTTTCTTTTTATAGATTTCGATAGAGAGAGAGAGAGATGCCTGAATAGGGACTGTGTTTCCATAGTTGTTGGTTAATTGACTTCGTCACGCTCCCTGGCTTTAGCCTGTTTGTTTATTTGAACTTGACTGTGTGAGGTTAATCAACAGGTCTACAAAGTGGTGATTTACTAGAGGGACGTGATTAGGCTTATTGCGCAGAGTGAGGAGATTTAAGCCTCTGGAGTATTTATCCAATGCATTAGTCCCTTGAACTCTGCTATTGTAAACTGCTTTTTTCCCTGCATAATCCTTTCCTGAAAACAAATTCAAACGAATATAGGCCTATTATGTATTCGAATATAGGCCTATTATTATGTATTCGGCCACATAACCCCCCCCCCCCCACAACAGTCATTAAGACCGGATGGTAGCTGCAAGTTTGCCAGTTCGATCCCGGGCTCCCCCGCTAGTGTCGAAATGTCCTTGAGCAAGACACTGAAGCCCTAATTGGCCCTGATGTGCTGGTTGTGCCTTGCATGGTTTCGGCTTCGGCTGTCATCTGTATGAATGAGTGTGTGAATGGGTGGGTGAAGTGGATGCACAGTCTGTGTAAAGCTCTTGGATAAAGGCGTTACATAAAAATGCACCATTTATATTTCTTTTTTTCCATTTTTTACCTCCAGGGCACACCTGGAATTCGTCCAGTGAAAAAAGGTTCTGTGGTGCAAAGTCTATGTGCGATTAAAATGAGTTATTTATTAAGTTTCTGTAGCTTAATTAATTAACCTCAATTAATCAGTTGAAGGCCCAGCCCTATTAAAATGTTCAAATTTATTCAAAGGTTAAGTTAGTGAAATGAGCAGAGCAATTATTACAATTACACATAGCCTACCGATATCGGCACCCCGCCCGCCCTTGGCCAAAAACATTTCAGTTTAGGCCAGGCCTCATGCTATTACTGTATAGACCTACTGTACTGTGCTGTACTGAACTATAGTGCTCACACTGTACCATACAGTAATGCTTGTAAGGTAGACAGACAGATATAAATACACACAAAGCTGTTCCTTACAGGACTGGCTGAACTGCAGTCTGCTCCAAAATAGCGAGGATTGGCTATCTTTGTATATGGCCAGAGGCCACAGTATGAATGGGTTTTCATGGTTTTAATTTCTCCTCAATTTGTTAACCTCCACAAGGATGCCCTAGCCTAGAGGACCCCAGTACTTTGGGACTTTGTGTGAAGCGTCACATCATTACACATGCTTCTCACGCCATCTACAGGACAGGATAGGATAGGTACAGCAAGTAGACAATATTATCAAGCTTTCTAGCTTGATAATACCTGGGGGGCAGAAGCAAATTGAAAACTTGCAATGAGAATTCTTCAGGTGCACTTTGTCATTAACTAAGAAGCTAGATCTATTCATAACTAGGCCTACATCACATTAGATAAGTATCATCTCTGCTGTGTTATTGCCAACAATTCACCAATCAACCAAGTGCAATCAACTGCAAACCACTTCCCCTGTGGGCAGTGATTATTCTGTTGTACCTTCAAGGTACAACAGAGTAATCACTGCGGTGGTCTATAAAGATCTCACACAAGGTACTACCTTGTGTGAGATCTTTATAGACCACCGCAGTGGAAGGGGATACATAAATATCTTCTCCCTGTGGCCCCTTACTGGTTGTGGCCCTATAGCGGCCACTTGTAGGCCTATTGCTTATGCCTAAAACCGGCCCTGCATTAGTAGCCTTTCCCAAAAAAGTAAAGGGACATTTGTGTAGTTGTGTTTCAAAATATATACATAGGCCTACACATACCTAGAGGAACTAGAGGCCAGAATGAAATGCCATATACAGTGTAAACTAAAGGCTCGGATGGTTCATATTTTGAAACCCACTCTTTTGGGTTTTGTCATCATACTTTGTGTAATTTAAGATTTTAATTACTCACTTGCACAAAAATAACATTTAGGCCTATTTATAATAAAGTGATGATGATACAATATGAATGAAGATATCCTCCCCTGGCTGTTATAATTTTTTCTTCCACACGGTGGCAGCATTGTGCTGACTACCATAGTGTATCTTACAGGTGGTTCTGAATCTGATCGCACCACAGTTTACTTAGCCCAGCGGTCCCTAAAGAGGGTCAAGTGTTGTGTCTGTAATTAACCTTGACTTTAGCTCTATTTGGGGTTATATTTGGGGTTCCCATTTCTATTTGGGGTTCCCATTTCTATTTGGGGTTCCCAAATAGAAATGCAATTGAATGGGACGAATGCATGTCAAACAGGGGATCTCTCTCTGTGAGGTCCATACAAATATCTTATCTTGGGTTGATTAGTGTCAATCTGTGCGGGACCACTGCTCCAGCCCAGTGGTTTTCAACCTGTTTGAACCCAGGGTCCTACTTCTCACCACCACGGCGTACAGATCCTGCACCTTTAAAAGCCAACTGTCATCGGTTGGGTTGCATATTGTCTCCCAGAGCCCTAGAGTATAGACAGAGTTACGCAAACTCCGTTCACCTCATGGGGCCAGTCCCATGGCGGCTCTTCTACATAGACTTCTATTGAGAATGGGCTGGAGACAACAAATAGAGAGACACGTCGTGAATCGGAATTAGGTAGAAATGCCTTGTAGAAACTTTAGTTGTCACCAGTGTTCAATGACTGTTGAGTGTTGACAGTTGTCATGTCGTAAAGTTGGCTCTTATCTTATTTCGCGCCACTCTCGTTGAAAACAATGCATTTCCAACTCCAGCTTGTCTCTATTCAGGATGCACGAACAGCAGCTCGAGCGCTTAGTTTCTGACCCCCTCAATGTCGCAACTCTCTGACACTAGATCATGGCTGCCTGCCTGGTGGCGCGGTGTTTCCACTTGTTGAGAGGAGGAGGAGGAGGAGGAGTTATGCTGGAGCAGAAAGAAAGAGGAGACAGAATGAACCAGAATCACACAACTCTTCACCTGGACCTGTGAGGAAATAACAGTTTAATAATAACTACTGCTACCGGTATAATCTGACACCATAAACAGCTTGCAGTTGGAGAGAAGCAGCGGGAGAGTGAATGCATCATGGAGTCAACATGAACGGCGTGGAAGTGGAAACCTCAGAGTTTATTGGACAGAATAACTTTGTAGCGGAGGAGGAGGAGAGGAGGATACGGAGTAACAGACACACACTCAGGTACGTGGAAGATGCCAAACACACACAACAACAACCATTTACAGCAGGGGTTTTCAGCCGACCTTTTTGATGCCAGGGACCGCCATTTTTCCAGAATTTGAGCCACGGACCACCACTTGAGGATATTTTAGCCCCACAGACCCCAAAACTAAAGATTTCTTTTGCTTTTGTCCATCTTCTAGTTGTGTAGACTTGGGGCTAATTCAGATGATGAATATTTGAACTCTTGAGAGTGTAAAAATGACCCGCAAGGGTCCATTTGGTTTCATTTTTACGTTCTCAAGAGTTACATCTGGTTAACCAAGCTGGGGACCAGCTGGAACCCTCTCAGGGACCACTGGTGGTCCCCGGACCACCTGTTGAAAACCCCTGATTTACAGTCGGATACAACGGTGGCTGTGGCGCTCAGAAAGATATCAGAGCTACAACTCCTCTAGAGCGGTGGTTTTTTAACCTTTTTGATACCAAGGACCACTATTTATTCGGCATTTGAGCCACGGACCAGAAATTGAGGACATTTTAGCCCCACAGACCCCCAAAACTAAAGATTTATTTTGCTTTGCCCACAATTCCAGGCTGGCTTTGTGTAGACTTGGGCTATTTCAGATGATGATGATTAGGCCTATTATTATTATTTTAACACTTCCAAATGCACCCGCAAGGGTCCGTTTGGTTTCTGCGTGAGACTGTCTGTGTTTATCTGTCTGTGTGTGACTGTCTGTGTGAGACTGTGTCACTGTCTGTGTGTGACTGTGTGGTTGTGTGTGACTGTCTTTGTGTGCCTGTCTGTGTGACTGCCAGTGTGACTGTCTGTGTGCGCGCGCGTGTGTGTGTGTGTGTTGTGCGTGTCCACGTCCCTTAATGGGTTGTTTAAGATAATGAAGGTCATTTAATTGTTCAGCTAATCTCTTACAAAAGGCTCCATCCATGTTTTCAGAGTGCTGAGACTAGTGCTGATAATGACCATTAGGACAAGTATCATGGGAACTATTTTCACTTCCTTGTGGCCTGCCTGCTTATCTGTGTGCGTGCGTGTGTGTCTGCGTGCGTGTGTGCGTGCGTGTGTGTCTGCGTGCGTGCACATGCAGTGGACACACTAGTCTGTAAATTTGTTTTTTTCCTGACCATATGAGTCAGTATAGCCAGGTAGTGTCATTTAAAGTCAGTTGGAGACTGGTGGTGACAACAAGCAGTATTTCCAGTTGTAATTCCAACCAAGATCAGTTACAGCGTTGGCAAAGGTTGGCCATTGTTTTCCTTAGTTTACGCTGTAGCTATGAAACCATAAAATACGGTAGGTAGGTAGTAGGTACATGTCTCTACACATGGCACCCAGTCAGGGCCGGATTTAGCCAGCCCTACTAGGGTGGGCTGGCAGAATGGCCAACTCCAAGGTTTTTTATATGAAGCAGTGGTTTTCACTAACTAAGATTTATTTTGCTTTTCTCCACACAGTTCGGAATTTGGGGAAACAAAACAGTCCAACATACAGACCAAAATGACCATTAATCTTCTACATTCACTACTTGTATAGACTTAGGCTAATTAACATGAGGAATATGTTAACTCTTGAGAGTGTAAAAATGAAACCAAATGGACCCGCAAGGGTCCATTTGGTTTCATTTTTACGCTCAAAGAGTTACATCTGGTTAACCAACTTTCCACCAGTTAGCTGGGGACTACCTGGAACCCTCTCAAGGGCCACTGGTTGAAAAACACTGATATTACCATCATTGGGTGGGCAGGATGCACTTTTGGGTGGGCTGTGCCCACCCCTGCCCCCCTCTAGATCCGGACCTGCTTCCAGTGTCAGTGCTTACCCAAGCACTGGCAAAGTTGGAGAAGAAAAAGATATAGGCTTGGCGATATTATTTTTCGTATACTGCCATGCAACTCCAGCATGGTATCTACAGTGTGTTAGAGTAGGAATGTTGCACTGTGATTCTCCAGTCACTGTGATTGACAGCCTAACCTCAGTAAAACTAAACCTAAACCTGACCTTAACCCTAAGTTAACCTAAGTAAAACTATAAAACTGGTGGCTGGGGGGTATATAGGATGCAAAACTAGTGCCTCCAAAGTCCTTTCCATACAGCTGCATGTTGGTGAGTTTAACATTGTTTAATTTAATACAAGCAGTTCACAGATGATTTTTCTTTATGTTTTGTTATGTTTTGTTGTTAAAATTTTGTTTGTTATTTGTCAATGGAGGGTATTGCAACTCTAGATTCATCCCATTATATTAAAAAAAAAAATGTAGAGTTGCATTGCGGCTAGCTATTTTGCATCAGTGTCTTGTAGGTGGTTGTAGTATTAGATGGAGTTTTTCTAAATACAAAGTGAAAACATTGCAAGTTGCACTTAACAGCCATACCAAGGGATGTCTAATAAAATATTGTCACCTCATAAACACGTGAAAAACTGAAAAATAATCATAAACATATACACACCGATATGCAGAATGCTATACAGGGACATGCAGTTAAAACCTGGAGGTGATTCTGACAAAAAATATCATTCTTATTCTTTCTAATATCATATTCAGAGATGTAAATAACTTCTCAATGTAATGGGTACCCTGGTGTAAAACCTTTTCTTTTTATATTGCATTTATGTGACATGAAGATTTTGTTATCTTGCAGGAATTGGTGTGGAGAACAAGAACATGGAGCTGAGCAGAACAGAAGTACCTCTGTATGTAAGTACAACACATACAGTACATGTTCTGTGTCTGTGCCACTATAGGCACCATTTGGTACCTACAGTGATTTGGTCAAAATCTGCACTATATGTCTGGTCTATTTGTTTATGTATTTTTTCCTGACTGGTGCTGGTGCTAAATATCTAGAGCCATGAATCAGTCCCCTCGGGTTGTGGTTTGCTTGACACCTGTGTGCTGATCAAAGTGGTCATTAAATAATACTAAAAACGTGGAGTGCGATATAATCCTTCAGTTTCATATCCGCGTGAAAGTTGTGGCACAAACCATCTATTTACCGTAGTTAAATATCTCCACTTTTACACAAGATGCCCCTCGGGGATCATAATGTCAGCTGCACTTCATTTTTTTAAAAAACTTCCTATGAACGCCGCAAACATCTTTGGGGATTGGGGAAGCACAAAAGTGTGGGGCACACAGTTGGCAGGTGGTGTGATTAATTACCCAACCCCTATCGCAGTGCACCAGACAATTGTGTGTCCAAAACACACAATTCTGCAGTTTCTGAGCAGAGTTGCCCTATTTACCACCCTTTTAAGCCAGTCACAATCCAGTATTTGAACATGTGACTCAAAGAAGTGGTAGTGTCAATAGTCTCAACTCCATCAAGGTGTCAGACACGACGAGTCCTGATGACGTCCCTGCACTTTTCTGACGGCACCACAGCCAGTGTGTCAGGGGCTGCAGCCAGCATGTATGTACTGTGAGTGAGTCTGCATCAGAGCAGGGCTGTCTGTAGACAAGTTGTGCGTTTGTGTCAGAACACAGAACTGCAGACATGTGCGTCTGTGTCAGGACTGCAGCCCCGCTGCAGGTTGAAACTGAAACTGAAGCCAGCAGGGTTTCACTCCCCAGGGACAGGGGCAGGACCTCTCACCGTCCCGCTCACCAGATGACAACAAGGCCCTGCTGGCGGATAGAGCCCATAGAGGTCATGTTTGTCCATTGAATAAATAGCACGTTTTCTACTGGAAGCACCGTTTTGAAGGTGTGTTTATTGGTTTGTAGGAAGAGAAGAGAGTTTAGTTACATTCTGCCTCCGGTCCAGTTCACACATCATTCACTTCTCCTCGCTTCTGTTTTTCTGTCTTTCTTCCTCTCTCTTTATTACATTTCTCTGTCTGTCTGTCTGTCTGTCTGTCTGTCTGTCTGTCTGTCTGTCTGTCTGTCTGCCTGTCTGTCTGTCTGTCTGTCTGTCTGTCTGTCTGCCTGCCTGCCTGCCTGCCTGCCTGCCTGCCTGCCTGCCTGCCTGCCTGCCTGCCTGCCTGCCTGCCTGCCTGCCTGCCTGTCTCTGTCTGTCTGTCTGTCTGTCTGTGGGGCGGAGGGGACTCCCGGGGGGAACAAGAAGACGGTAACGTACCAATTTAAAGGGTCAGTTTAGGTGTTTGGAGGAAATACTTACCATTAATATAGTGGTTGCCATTTTGTACATCAAAGATGTGATTAGAATTCCTCTAAAATGTAATAAATCGCGCCTCTAGTTCATTTTCAACCGGATCAGTGTTTTGTGGCGGAGAGCAAACGCTGTCCGATAGAGCAAGCGTGTGACGCTGGGCATTATCGCATGGTGTCCAGTGTTGTTTGTTGTGTGTATGCACTTGGTTCGTGCACACGCCCGCTTTTGATTTTAGACCTCACTTCTGGTGAGCTTTTTGTTCACACTGAGTGATTATCGCCCAGTCATCAGGTGAGGAGCACAATGGAATCTCTGCCATAATTCGGGCATTTATCACTCCACATCTGTAACGCCCTTTAAGAATGTTTCTTTCTTGAGGGGTTGACACTAACGTCTCTGAGGCACTTGTCCATTGGGCAAGTGCGAGTCAGGATCTACTTGCACTCAGGGCATGGTCCCCACATGGCCCCCACACATGGCCCCCAAAATATATCGTGAATTTCAAATCACTTACCCTACCTTTAAGTTAACTTTCTACTTGGGTGCAATGTTTTGACGCCAGCAAAATGATAGTTTGGAACCAAATGGACCTGGGAGAGAGATATGAGAGATAGCTAGAAAGCAGGGAAAGACGCAGAGGGAAATGACTGCCTTCAAGACAAATATATCTTGTGTTGTCTTATAGCGCACTAAGTCACACACTTGCCCGATTGGGCAACCAGGTAGCAGTCTTCACTTGCCCGACCATTTTTTTTTACTTGCCCCGGGCAAGCAGGCAAGTGTTAGGGTCAAGCCCTGTTGTTGACCTCCACAAAATAACCAGAATAGTCATGAAAACCATAGCAGAATTCCCGTCCTACTCTGTCATTTTGGGTGTGGCAGTGGGAGGTGTGTGGGAACAACAGGTGCTCTTTCAGGACATTGTTTTAGAAGGCGTTTTATAACTTTTATTTTTAGAATGGGCCTCAGTTCTTACTGGGTTAATAAAAAAACGTTTATATAGGTCACTGACTGTAAGACACTACTCTTCTTTCCCCCGGTGTGCCAGCAAGGTTATATCCTTGGAGCAGAGCAATATTCCAGATTGCGTCATGCAGGATAATGTTGCTCTATGTGACCTTTTGTCACAATAAGTATTTGTTAAATCCGTTCTTAATGGCTTTGGATGTTTAGCTCTCTGGAGACAAGACTGTTGACTCATTTGACCTTTTAAAAGCAGGGAGGGACGCACCATTATGAAATGAAAGAGATTAATTTGAAGGGTCATATCTGAAGATTCCGATGTTATACACAGAGGACCAGGATGGAAAACAACTCTAGGCCTTATAGGGCCTTGGACTAAAGCCTGTTAATTAATCGCAATCGAGTATTTAGTTAGTTTAGTCCATGAGTTACCATGGGTGTTTTCTACTTAACCGTAGTTTTTAACGGTGTAGTGTTAACCAGTGTTAAGTGTAACTAAACTAAAGACAAGTGAGCCATCTTTATTCCCTTACAATCTGATAAGATAATAGTTCAATCTGATAATAGTTCCAAATGCACAGTCGTGACTGTAAAACAACATAACATAACATCGAGATCAAAACATAATGGCTAGGATCTTTGTTTTAAAATTGCCTATTTGAGTTCTGTTCCTTTTTAGACTGGCTATACGTGTGGCTATTCTTTAATCAAATTTACTGAAAGTACGGTACTTTCTACTTGAATGTGAAGTGCACATTGTTTGTGTGTCTGTGTGTGTGCATGTGTGCATTCAACAATCCTGTGTGTGTGTGCTCTGCTGGAGAAAATAAAGCGGTATTACGTTCCGATGGCGTCGGACACTTGCAGGGGGTAGGGGGACATAGATTAATGGCGATATTTATTATATCATGCGATATGAGACTTGTCACGGTTATGTCCCGATGCCACTTTTTCATTTCCGATCCTGATACCACAATTTTTGTGTTAGCCGATACCGATAGCAAATACCGATACTCCGATACCAGAGAAGAATATATATAATAACATAGAAAAGAAAAAATACCTTTATATGAAGTCACCATCTAGGAATGACATACTCCTCTATCAAATGTGCACGGAAACTCCAAAGCAAACTCCACATGACCCAACATTTTACTTAACTGCCATGGTGTCAACCCCTTACCCCTGTGTCTGATCACTGGTTAGACAGGCATATTTGCCAATACTGTATGTGACCCGATAATGACAAATAAGGGCCAATACTGATACTTTTCCGATACCCATACAGTATTTGCCGATACCGATATGACAAAAAAGGGTCAAAAAGAGACGATCCGATACTTTATCGGATGTATCAGTATCGGGACATCACTAGTCATGGTCATGGTAGTGGTATGGCATTTTATGGCACATGGGCGACCATGATGTATAGTGCATGTGCTGTGTGCACACTGGCAGACTGGTTCCATATAGCCATTAGCCAAGGCTGCTTTTCTGGGCAATAATACAGCACTTCTATGGAGAAGCCTGTGCTTGCAGAGGTCGTGTAAAGTACTGCTATACCTAGTTGCTATACCTGAAAATAGCTGTTCTACAAGCTCACAACATGCATGCATGCTTGCATATGGCGTGTGTGCATGCGGTGTGAGTGTGTTTATGTGTGCGTGCTTGTGTGCAGATGGTGTGTGTGTGTGTGTGTGTGTGTGTGTGTGTGTGTGTGCGCGCGCACACGTGCGTGTTTGAGCGGATGTTTTTGTGTGTGTGTGGGTGTGGGTGTGTGTGGGCGCGCGCACGGCGTGCATGCATGCCTGTGTGTTTATTCAGGTGTGAGTATTATTCCAGTGATGTTCTCAGCTGTGTGTTATTATTGGCTGATGATGTGATGTGATCACCTGCTACAGGGCTGTGTGGCTGACTCTATAGTGCCTCCATTTGTACTTGGTGACAATGGTGAAAACTTAAGTACCTCCTTCACTGCAGTACTGTACTTTACACATTTTTGTCAAGTGTGTTTTATTATTATTTAAGAGCACATTTCACAGATAATCGTAGTAAGTGCTTCACAACAATACAAGCAAAACACGTCAATAGTAACAATAGTAATATTAGCACTATTAGCTGAAGAACAGAGATTTCCATTTTTAAAAAGAGTCCCGCATTGCTGCAATGGTCGCGACTGGTTAAGGTTCATCCGCAACCAGTTAAGGTTAGGTTTAGGCATGGGGTTTACTGGGGTTGTTTAGGGTTGGGTTTAGTAGTGACCAGTGAAGAATGGTCAACGGCCAACTGCTGGTAGTGGTTGCGGCATGTTGGCCCAACCGATTTATGGTATTTGCCAACCAACGGTTGTAACAGTCGTTACCCTTCAAAAGTGTGGCGATCACTATCAAAATGGTTGAAAACCACAGCATTACATAATTGGCACTGGGTGAAAAAATGGATTACAAAATCCTGGGGGATGGCAAAAAAAATCTTTATCTTTATCATTTCTTCTCAGTAGTAGGGCTGTGCCAGGTCTTGCCACTCTGCCTGACTGCCTGGTTGTGGTAACTGAACCGCTGTGTATCTGTAATGTGTGCCTGATGGTTTCTCAGAGCGCTAGCTGTCATCACGTGTCACATTTCACAGCAAGAGACAAAAAGGAAAATCTTACTCTGCCAGTTTTTATAATCGTAGATTAATTTGAGCACAATGAGAACGGCTTAACCACCATGAGAAAGGCTCTTTGCTAAACAAACATAATCAAACACACACACACACACACACGCACACGCACGTACGCACGCACACACACCTGCGCAATGTAATGTTTCTGCCAACAGTACACACACAGGCCAAGATAATGTGTACATACATACATAGTGCTGCTGCTTTTATATCACGGAACATTTAGCACAAAATGGGCCTTTGGCTTTGCATAATGTTACACAACAGTGGTGGTAGACAAGTAGTACGATTTAGACAATTTGCAATTGAGGCATTTGGCAGACGCTCTTAATCCAGAGCAGTTTATATTAAGTAAAACATTCCAATACATCGATCATATACATACAGATTAGTTACATTTACAGATTACAATTTAAGCAGGATTTACAAAATTATGCTTTCCGACTTACAATTTCAAAATTTTCCTGAGAGGATACAAATGTGAACCAAGTGGACCCTAGTGGGTCCATTTGGTTCCATTTGTACCCTCTCAGGAAAAAAAGGGTCTGAAAGAAATATCATTAACATGGTGAAACACAACTTCAAGTTGTTTTTCACCATCTTAGTGATTTTTTCAGACCTCCATGTCTAGGAAACACAGAATGGGGGGAACTTTTGATCATGTCCACATAATGTGGACATAATGGGCTCCATTTTCGTCACCGCTAAACCCCTTATCCCTTAACTTCTTTGCCTTTTTAAACTATTAAAAAAGGTATTCTGGGACAGATCTGAGTCTGACTAGTCTTGAATTGCCTTGATCTGGTCATATTCACTAGCCTGGCTCAGCCCTGAATCAGCACCTTAAAAATACTACCTTATTTTTTCTTTGTGATTCAAGGACTGGCCTCGTCGCCTTTGGGGCCGTTTGTCGGTTGGAAATCCATGCCCAGCACCTGATTGGCCAACAGCCCTGTCACTCACTTCGTTTCACTTTATTATTCTTTAAAGAAGCGTCAGGCTTTAGGTTTTATAAACATCATCATCCGACATATTTTACTGCTTTTGTTCACATGCTAGTAACGCTCGTCGGCTGTGTTTGTTTAGTTAGCAACGTCATTATTATGCTAATGCTAAAGCATTAGCATAATAATGACAACAACGTCGTCTGCTTTCCCAATATTGATATGGGTTGGTATGAACCAATCACCGTGAAGACTGCTGCTTTGATCACGCCCATCCCAGAAACTGCTGTAGTAGAGAGGGACTTCAGTATGAATAATGAAGTGAAACGGAATGACAATTCAGACTGAAGTCAGGCTACATATTCACTAGGATGTCACTAATTCGCCCTGGCCCTGTTTGCTGGGCATACAGGCCTTTTTCCCTCATAGTGTATTATTTTACTATATAATACTGTGTTGTTGCTACTTCTACAATAGGTAGAAAACAAAAGTCAAAGCACTTCTTCTTCTCAGCAAAGATCACTGAACTTCCCATCCTAGTTCTTCTAATATGTGAGTGAATGAAGAAGTGCTCACGGTGGCATGTGATTTCTGTGACAATCCTTTGACGTGTCGGCTATTAAATCTATTAGTATCTATCTCATTAGTACACAGCAGATTTAAGCAGAGGTATGTCTGTGTGTGCGAGAGAGAGAGAGAAAGGCCTACAGTACAGTCAGGGGCGGATGTAACATTTACCAATTGGGGGGACAGGCGAAAATGGCATGGGGGCAGCTTCATCACGTCGCCCCCATACCATTTTCAGTTACAGGACTTTTATTAGGCAAGTAAACCATCAATAATAACATCAGTTGTTGTTGAAGTTGCAACAGACACGCAGCATGCATAAAGCTAAAGGTCTGACTCAGAGAGTTTTTTGTTTTCAATGATGAAATGCTGTTGGTTGGTTGTTGTAGTTAGTAGGATAGTGTTTCAAATCATTTTAACTATAAGCACTTTAATTTGAAATATCTATGAAATTTGGGTTGTTTGCATGCCATCATGTCTTGTGCGAGCAGCCGGGACATTTAGGGGGGCATTGCCCCCCCATGCATATTCCTAGATCCGCCCCTGAGTACAGTTCCAAACTGGCAAACCTAATAAAGCCCCAGGGTGTTTCTGGTGCAACCGATAATATACCACAGCTTTGTTGTTATGATAAGTGCTCTCGTTCTTAGTGTTTAGCGTGCCGGGACACCGCCACAGGCTCTTTCTGCAGAGATATCGATCATATTTGTACATAATAACATAATGAGGCCTTTTTTTTCTAACATGCTGCTCTGAGGGCCCTTCTTTGAATCAGGCGTGATGAATCAGCGTTCGGCGTGATTGAAAGATTACCAAATGGCTTGCCAGAACTTAAGAAAAAGCCTCATGATTATGTACATTATGCCAAGTCAGTGCCTCTCCCGACTCCCTGCTGGATGTTTGATCAAAGCTTAACCACCAAAAACCATTAATATCAGTGGTGCTGAAAGAGGATTAGTCCATCATCATCATCACCTTGTCTTTGTACTCTGAGAGTGTAATTGAGGCCAAGCTCTCATTTTCAATGTAGCCGAGGTTATGATAAAATCACTGTAACTTAGAAAAGAACTTTGCAGGCCAGAGCAATCAAAACACAAAGTTTGTTTTGTATCCATTGCTATAGCAAAGACAGTTATCCACGTCTTCTACTTCTACCTCATACTGGTATGCTGATTTTGATGTGTTTGTGTCAGGTCCGGATGTAAACTTTCCCAATTGGGGCTTCATCGCCCGGGGCTCCCATACCATTTTCATTAAAATTTGCCCCAAACCCCCACATTGAATAGATAACTGTGCATTTTGGCATGGTTGGTATCTATAACACAAAATCCATCTTCTATTTTAGATATTTTCTTTAGTTCTGTGTCCCACAAGATTTATATTTGTACAGGGCTTATGTTAGACAAGTAAACCATCAATAACAGTCAGTTGTTGTTGAAGTTGCAACAGACACGCAGCGTGCATAAAGCTAATGGTCTGACTCAGAGAGTTTTCTGTTTTCGATGATGAAATGCTGTTGGTTTAGTGGTGCGGCAATTGTACGTTGTACTTAGTAGCGTCGTTTTTCCAACTCATTTTAAATATAAGCACTTTAATTTGAAATATTTTTGAAATTTGGGCTGTTTGCATGCCATCATGTTTGGTGGAACAGTCTGGGCATTCCAGCCTGAATTCGTTGCATTCTGTGCATGTCCTATCAAGACAAGAGGTCCAACTGGAACTCACAGGTACAAACACTTAGGATGTACTGTAGAGATATGAGGTTATGAATGAGCCTGACGACAACAAGGACCTTCCATGGCTTGTATCAAGCTTGCCTGTAGTAGCATCATAATGAGCTGTTGTTGTGTGTAGTATGTGCTCTCCCTCCTACCCCTCCCCACCCTTCTCCTCTCCCCACCATCCTCTCCTCCTCTGAGAGCCAGCGAAATCCATTTGAGCCCTCGCCCGCGGGCGCCCGTTTTCAAAACCGGGCGCCCTTTTTCACAAAAACGGGCGCCCGGTTTCACAAAAACGGGCGCCCGTTTCACAAAAACGGGCGCCCGTTTTCAAAAGCGGGCGCCCGTTTTCAAAAGCGGGCGCCCGTTTTCACAAACTAGGCTATGCCTAAACCTAACTCTAACCCTAAACTTAACCTCAGTAAACCTATGCCTAAACCTAACCTAACCCTAACCATAACCTTTTGAAAAGGGCGCCCGTTTGTGAAAACGGGCGCCCGCTTTTGAAAACGGGCGCCCGTTTTTGTGAAACCGGGCGCCCGTTTTTGTGAAAGCGGGCGCCCGCTTTTGAAAACGGGCGCCCGCGGGCGAGGTCGCTTTTGGATTTCGCCCCTGCTGCCTCCTCTACCTCCCCCTTGTCCCCTGAGTACAGAGCCCTGAGACACCTCACACCTGTTGTTCTTGTTGTTTTTACACTGCTAAAGGTACAATATATAACGTAGACTAGACAATATGCATGTCGGAGAGATCTCCTACATGCAGATGTGGCTTCTGGAATCCCCCATCCAATACCATGGGAGTAGAACAACATTCCATGAACACTAGTATATTATTTTCCTGAATTGGGAGAGAAATGTAGGCCAAGAGAATAATGTGAATGTTATGTATTTTTGTAAGGAAAACAGTTATTGGAAATTGAGAAGATGTTTCTTTTTTTGTATGCATTTCTAGTTCTATGTACCCTGTGCTGTTTTCTGTTTTTTTTTTTTTTTTTCTCCCTGACCTATAATCGCCAACGACAATCCCTGCAAACTCCAAGATGGTAGCTGTATTGTGAACTCAAATACGGCCTGTTGCAGTCAGGGTCACTGTCCGTTAGGTACCACCCTGCCCCCTGAGCCTGCACTGACACTCCATGTTGGACAATGAATGGGTGAAATGTCCTGTTAAATTAGAGTGTAGTTCATCATTGGAACACATTAGGCTCTGTTTGACCTAAACACCTTCCAAGACGGGTTGAATAATTGATCACTGTCATTGGAGCTGGTCATGAGAACGGTCCACAGACTGAGATGGGATTTGATATCACAACAACAACAACAACAGGCTGATGTCTGCCATCAGTACTGGTCCAAGAAGTCCTACATACTTTACTTCATACCTGTGTGCCTGTATTACAAGGCCTGTTTCCAAATTTTACTTAAAGGTTGACACTAAGGTCTCGGAGGCACTTGCCCATCGGGCAAGTGCAGGTCAGGTTCCACTTGCCCTCAGGTCATGGTCACTTGCCCCCCCAAAAATATATTGTAAATTTTGCAGATGTAACTCTTGAGAGTGTAAAAATGAAACCAAATGGACCCTTGCGGGTCCATTTGGTTTCATTTTTACACTCTCAAGAGTTAAAATTCATCATCTTAATTAGCCCAGGTCTACACAACTAGAGAATGTAGAAGATTAGGTCATTTTTATCTGTATGTTAATTTGCCTGTTTTGTTTCCCAAATCCAGCCTGGAATTGTGGATAGCTAGAAAGCAGGGAAAGACACAGAGGCAGAGTGCAATGTCTGCCTTCAAGACAAATTTATCTTGTGTTGTGTTATAGTGCACTAAGTTTCACACTTGCCCGATCGGGCAACCAGGTAGCAGTCTTCACTTGCCCCACCATTTTTTTTTACTTGCCCCGGGCAAGCGGGCAAGTGTTAGTGTCAAGCCCTGCAGGTATACTCGAGAAGAATATAACTTTTACCATTTTCACTGGTGGTCACTGTCCCACATTACCTAGCATCTCTTGCATGTTTAAAAGGATCCCTGCCTAATAAGACAAATATGCCTTAAAACACTATACTTGCCTTCTATAACTAAAACATGCAGATAAAAACACCTTCAATACTTTATTTCTTTCATAAATAGAGAATCTTTCACTCCATAGGAGGTGCTCCGGTCGCAGGATGATGATGTCACAGAGCATGTTCATCCATATATTCCATAGAGCTAGATCACACGTGACATCATCATCCTGCACCAGGAGCAGTTCCTGTTGAGTGAAATATTCTCTATTTATGAAAGAAATGAGATGCCATTGGTGTTCTTATTTGTTTATTTTAGTTATATAGGGAAAGTATAATGTTTTAAGCAATGTTTATCTTATTAGACAGGGATCCTTTTAAGACCCATTTAGAACCACAGTACCCCCATTACCTTTCGGGAGAAAACAAATTTAGAACAGGCTTTGGTCTGGTCTTAGCCAGGCTACATACAGTCTGGTCTGGCTGTATCCAGGCTACATGCAGTCTGGTCTGGCTGTAGCCAGGCTACATGCAGTCTGGTCTGGCTGTATCCAGGCTACATGCAGTCTGGTCTGGCTGTATCCAGGCTACATACAGTCTGGTCTGGCTGTATCCAGGCTACATACAGTCTGGTCTGGCTGTATCCAGGCTACATACAGTCTGGTCTGGCTGTATCCAGGCTACATACAGTCTGGTCTGGCTGTATCCAGGCTACATACAGTACACTCTGGTCTGGTCTTATAGCCAGGCTACATACAGTCTGGTCTGGCTGTAACCAGGCTACATACAGTACAGTCTGGTCTGGTCTTAGCCAGGCTACATACAGTCTGGTCTTATAGCCAGGCTACATACAGTCTGGTCTGGCTGTATCCAGGCTACATACAGTCTGGTCTGGCTTTAGCCAGGCTACATACAGTCTGGTCTAGCTTTAGCCAGGCTACATACAGTCTGATCTAGCTTTAGCCAGGCTACATACAGTCTGATCTAGCTTTAGCCAGGCTACAGAGCTACTTTATGCCCCTGATGTTGTGTCTGTGGTGATGAAAGGACCAGATTTGTTATGACAACAGCATCCTGGTGTGTGTGTGATCAGCCCACATCCCCCAGCCCTACCCTGCTGTGTGTGTGTGTGTGTGTGTGTGTGTGTGTGTGTGTGTGTGTGTGTGTGTGTGTGTGTGTGTGTGTGTGTGTGTGTGTGTGTGTGTGTGTGTGTGTGTGTGTGTGTGTGTGTGTGTGTGTGTATCAGACACACAAACAGCGAGAGACAGTGAAATCCATTTGCGACCGCGACGGCCGTCGCAACCGCTTTGCATAACAGTCACAACCGTTTTGCATAACAGTCGGCTGTTTTCCCTACTAAACCTAACCATTACTCTTAACCCTATAAACATAACCCCAGTAAAACCTATGCCTAAAACTATCCTTAACCCTTGACCGTTAAGGCGGTCGCAAAATGGTCGCGACTGTTATGCAAAATGGTTGTGACTGTTATGCAAAACAGTCACAACAGTTATACTGTAAAACGTTGCAATGGATGTCGTGGTCGCAAATGGATTTCTCTCCTCCTGCAAACAGCATCTTTCAACACATCCAGGAGCTTATGAAGGTGATCTGTCAGCTCAAACTGAATGTGTTCTCATTGCTGTCGCGGAATGAAACCCTGTGTGACCTCAACAACAGTTTATAATTTTTTTATATCTTTAAATCTATGTTATGAAACCCACAGTTGCAGATATAATAGGCTGTTTTTACTACTTTTGCATGACACAGAAACAAAAAAACTTTTTGCAATGCAATTATCAGGTTGAAATGGGTTCAAAAATGGGAAATGGGTTCCTGGGCCCTGATTTCAGTCCTGAGGATTGCATAGGGGAGGTTTATTTATTGAGATCAGTGCATTTTTGCAAAATAACATTTTATGTCTTGAGGATTTCTTTGGCGTTAATAATGTCATTTGGATGTTTTGGTCCTCTGGTCAGAGTGTTGAGGGCTCTCTCGAGTACTTGAGGGTGGTATTGAACTGATACCAGTATTGGTGTCGGAATCAACTCTAGAAACAGCCAATTAACACAACACATGGACAGTAATGCCAAGCTGGTACAAATATCAATCAATATTTATGCTGTCATGAGGTTTGTTTGTGTCTGAATCAGAATGACGTTAGAGGTCTGCCAGCTGGCGGACCATCTGGCCAGGCTAATTGACAACATTTCTGAGAAAATCTCGATCATTTCAGCAAATGTTTGCACATTGTCTGTCTTGTGCTCCCTCTATGGCTCATTTCAGACCAGGGACCAGCAGGGTCCTCCTTGACATGAAAGGGTTAGGAGACCACAGAGGACCGAATCTTTAGAAACATGACTTTCATATCAGCGCAGTAATGACAGGCAGTAGGCAGAGTGAAAGTGAACGGCGGTGGGATCATCCGATCTGACACCAGATTCTAGTTTCTGGCGCTAGATTCTAGTTTTATGGCGCTAGATTGTAGTTTATGGCGCTATATTCTAGTTTTATGGTGCTAGATTGTAGTTTATGGCGCTATATTCTAGTTTTATGGCGCTAGATTCTAGTTTCTTGCTTCAACAAAAGGTGTATCGGCGCAGTAATGACAGGCAGTAAGGCAGAGTGAGAACCAGCGACGGTGGGATCATCTGATCGTCCTGCTTTGCACCGCTTCCTTTCAGTTGACCTGAGAATGTGTTCTCTGAGCTCAGAGGGTTTCAGATGACAGAGGAAATACACATTGTTCTGGTGGAACACAGGCAGGGCTGCATGCTCCAGAGATGGAGGGCTTTCCTCTTCTTAAACCATTTAAGTTTTGACAAATTTTGTCATGAAGATTCTAGTTTCTAACACTAGATTCTAGTTCCTGACAGTAGATTGTAGTTTCTGACAGACTGACACTAGATTCTAGTTTCTGATACTAGATTCTAGTTTCCGACGGTAGATTCTAGTTTCCGATGCTAGATTCTAGTTTCTAATGCTAGATTCTAGTTTCTGACACTAGATTCTAATTTTTCTGAAAAATCTGTTTTTGTGCCAGTGATGCTCAACATATTCTGTGCTAAGGACCCCCAGAATTATCTATATTTGGCTGTGGTCCCCCATCTGAAAACCTGTTGTTCTAGGGATCCCCAGAAGCAAAGATTTGAGTTGAAAATGCCCCGAAATAACACATTCAAAGATTTTTTCAAAAATATCAGATCTGATATTTTTCAATAGCTAAAGTATAACACGCTTAAACGAAAGGTATTCACATACAGAAAGGATCAAGAGACCCAGATCATTCCCTTTTATATTATGCAATCTGACCAGTGGGTCATCAAACCTCAGCCGGTATCGTACGGCTGCAGCATTCAGTCATCCATCCTCGCCCTGACACACGCCAGACGCTTCATCATTCATGTCAGGATCAGCTTGCGGCGTGTTGTCATCTGCATCCACCGTGAAGTCTTTAGTGTTCATTTACCCTCGTGTTTCCTTATTTCCCTTTGGTCAGACCCAGGGTGACCAGATGTCCCTCTTTGCGTGGGACAGTTCCTCCTTTACAAGACTTTTCAGTCGTCCCACAAATTGAGCCTCTGTCTGTCTGTCTGTCTGTCTGTCTGTCTGTCTGTCTGTCTGTCTGTCTGTCTGTCTGTCTGTCTGTCTGTCTGTGACATTGTGACTGACAGAGTTCAGCGTTCAAAAGACCTAATATTTGCCTCTTTTCCTGCTGTAGATGTGTCTTTAAGTCTCTTTAAGTAACCCCAGTATTCCCCTGGTGCCACTATATTTAGACACTCACTCCAGAGGGACCACATGGCATGTACTGTCGTATAGCTGATCTAGATCTGTAGATCAGCTATTTTTGCTATATTCGAATTTAACATTCAATATCTTAATACTTTTCTTTCCACATTGGCAACGCGTTTCCCACTTTATCCTTCCCACACATGCAATACTTCTGTCCCTGTCAATTGAACAGTTTGGATGTGGTCACCCTAACGGTAGTGTGTACTGTCTGATGTTCATAGACTATACAGTATATACAGTACACAGTGTTGACATGGTGGTGGGATGCATGGGGCATGAGGGCAGACACACACACAGACATACAGGGACAGACAACAAGGTGATATAAAACACTACACCAGTGGTGTCAAAGTCATTTGGGGTGGGGGCCGCATTGGACTTAATGTGACTTCATGGGGGCCGGAGCGCCGCGGTGCAACCAGTCGCAGACCGCAAGCATGCACGCCACGGCACACACATGTACACAGCCGTTACTTCTATACAGTATATCACACAAGTCATATTTATTAAGAATAGCTATTAATATATATTAATGACTTTTCATTATTGGTTTTATACTTGTAGCCTAGATTAAGACATCTGCTATGAAAGATGCTATTTTTATTTACAGAGCATCAATAAACCATACAAAAATAGCATTTAAATTTCAAATACTAAATTTAAGTAAGTATGTATAGTTAACTAAGTATAGTTCTCGGTTATACACCCTTGTACTGCTGAAGTATAGTTCTCGGTTACACACCCTTGTACTGCTGAAGTATAGTTCTCTCGGTTACACACCCTTGTACTGCTGAAGTATAGTTCTCTCGGTTACACACCCTTGTACTGCTGAAGTATAGTTCTCGGTTATACACCCTTGTACTGCTGAAGTATAGTTCTCTCGGTTACACACCCTTGTACTGCTGAAGTATAGTTCTCTCGGTTACACACCCTTGTACTGCTGAAGTATAGTTCTCGGTTATACACCCTTGTACTGCTGAAGTATAGTTCTCTCGGTTACACACCCTTGTACTGCTGAAGTATAGTTCTCACTTTGCAGTGCCAGCAGCCTAGCCTGGTAAAACGACTCCCCCTGCTGGACAACATGCATTCCATGCCGTTCAGAAGAGAGCTCAAAAGCATTTCTTTAAACGATCATAACTTTTGATAGGAACGTGCTAGAGACTTACTTTTTTTTAATAGACTCAGACATTTTTGCTCTACAAGCCTGGGGCCGGATTAAATCATCTCGCGGGCCGGATCTGGCCCGCGGGCCTTGACTTTGACACATGTGCACTACACCATCATTCTTCTAAGCATTCACTATACAGTGTTAAAGGGATAGTTCAGATGTTTTGAAGTTAAGCTGTATGAAATACTTGACATTGTGGTGAAAGGTCTGCTCTGGTTTTCGTGAAATATAGGGTATTTCTGGTCAATGAATCCAAAAAAAACGAATGTCACTTGTATTCAGGGTTCCCGCGGCATCTTAAAAAGTCTTAAAAGCATTGAATTTACGAATTTGAAAATAATACCTTAAAAAGACTTAAAAAGTCTTGAATTTTTATATCTAGGTCTTAAATTTTGCGCAGTTTGTAATTTCTACGTGTCACATTGCTCCTCAAAAATGTCATTTGTCAACCGCGTGTTTGGTTTAAATAACGTAGCTAGATTTCTCGGTTTCGCACCGAGAGAACAGAAAACTCTCTGAGTCAGACCTTTAGCTTTATGCATGCTGCGTGTCTGTTGCAACTACAACAACAACTGATGTTATTGATGCTTTACTTGCCTAATAAAAGTTCTGTAACTGAAAATGGTATGGGTGCGGCTTCATCACCCGTGTCGCTTCGCGCCACGGGTGATGAAGCCGCACCCATACCATTTTCTCCTGCCCCTCCAATTGGGAAATGTTACATCCGCCCTGGGTATTATGTTTTATATAAATGGACTTAAAAAGGTCTTAAAAAAGACTTAAATTTTACTTTAAGAAACCTGTAGGAACCCTGGTATTGCTTCTTTCATTTTTGACCCTTCTATCACAGGAAACTTATGTTTTTTGTGTCCATACCACTACGCTCAAAAAGTAGATTTCCATGTGATAGTAGGATAAAAATAAACAAACGTTGTATTTTAACTTATGTACAATTTGTATGGTTGTATGTGGTGTTTTTGTTCTTCTATTGAGGCATTTCTATAGGGTGAATATGACCCTTAAGTTGAAAAGATAACGCTTCTATTAGTTTCTGTGGTTAAAATGTCAGCACTTCAAGCAAGGGAGTCACAGGTTCAAATCCGGGGTAGAAGAAGAAAGTTACACATTAGTGCAGCTACAGTATCAGTAGAAGGTGTACGGTACTGTATATACTGTATATATACAGTAAAGAGGCCCCCCAGCTACAGTAAATGATTAATTTGATCAAGATTTGTACACTAACAGAGTTAAATAACCTTTAAGGGGGGTGTGGGTGTGTGTGTGTGTGTGTGTGTGTGTGTGTGTGTGTGTGTGTGTGTGTGTGTGTGTGTGTGTGTGTGTGTGTGTGTGTGTGTGTGTGTGTGTGTGTGTGTGTGTGTGTGTGTGTGTGTGTGTGTGTGTGTGTGTGTGTGTGGTCAGTGGGAGTACTCAGTGGGCGGATGTAACATTTCCCAATTGGGTGGGGTGGGGGGGGGGGGGGGGGAAATGGTTTGGGGGCACCCATACCATTTTCAGTTACAGGACTTTTATTAGTCAAGTGAAGCATCAATAATAACATTGTTGTTGAAGTTGCAACAGACACGCAGCATGCATAAAGCTAAAGGTCTGACTCAGAGAGTTTTCTGTTTTCAATGATGAAATGCTGTTGGTTTAGTGGTGACACAGCTGTAGTTAGTTAGTAGTAGTAGTAGTGGTTCAATTCAATTATTTTAATTTGAAATATCTTGGGTTGCTTTGCATGCCGTCATGTTTGGTGGGGCAGTCTGGGATCTTTTAAGGGGGCATTGCCCCCCCCATGCCCATGCCTAGATCCACCCCTGTTTCCCAGCATAGTCCTTGTCCTCCTACGCCTCCCATTAATTATTATTAACCATGGAGTGGAACTCACAACCCATGAAGTGCAGCATCACATTGTGTTTGGAGACGTTAAACCACATGAAACAAGAAAGGAGAACTGTAATGTATTCATTGTGTGTGTGTGTGTGTGTGTGTGTGTGTGTGTGTGTGTGTGTGTGTGCACGTTCATTTTGAACACCTTGAGCCACAGTATGTTTCCTGGTTACAAGTCATCACTTTTTGTTTTTGTTTTTTTATGGTCTACTAAGCCTCGTGTGAACACACCAGACAGTTTATAAGTTACTACATTCACTATTTAGATATTTCATATTAATTTTAGCTGCCCCGCACGTTTTTTTTTTCGTCTGGTGACTGATGTTGTCCTCCTAATACATGTGGGGGCAGTGGATTTTATTTTAATTTGTTTTTAATATATTGTTTTGGAAAATATAGGAGCCTCTGGTCCATATTTGGAGCACATTGGTGAGCAAGAAAGTATAAGGCAATAGAGCAGTGGTTTTCAACCGACCACCAGTGGTCCTTAAGAGAGTTCCAGGTGGTCCCCAGGCTAAATGATGGAAAGTTGGTTAACCAGATGTAACTCTTGAGGGTGTAAAAATGAAACCAAATGGACCCTTTCTCCATTTGGTTTCATTTTACATCCTAAAGAGTTACATCTGGTTTTGTTGGCAAAATACAGCCTGTAATTGTGGACAAAATCAAAAGAATTCTTTAATTTTAGGTCTTTGGGTTGATCACCCCAAAAATCGTGGAAAATGGTGATCAAATGGTGGTCCGTGGCTCAAATGCTGAATAAATGGTGGTCCCTGGTGTGAAAAAGGTTGAAAACCCCTGCAATAGAGCGTTGAGGAATTGAATCGGCAGCAAACATCCAACCCAGGACATCCCTATATATTCATACTGTTTGTGTCATTCCAGGGTCAGGTTCAGACTGCAGCAGTGCTACAGGATCCAGTGTGTTCTTCAGAAGACTCAGAGTTCTACGTTCTCCTCCAAGGTTCTACGCTGACCCATGTGACTGAGGCCAGGAGAACACCTGGAGCTCTGTCTGTGGGCTTCATGCTCCCTGGTAAACTACATCATATTTGGCATCCATCTATCTTGATCGCTGTGACATCATATACACTATATTGCACTTTTTTATTGTCCAGCAAAGGTGGATGAAATGCTTAGTTTAGTGCAACCTTACCATTGCCGTTAAAAGATTTTAACAGAAGTCTACCGTACAAGACGAGAGAGGAGAGGGGAGGTACGTAATATAAATAATCTGCATAATAAATTAAGAAGCCTTTTTCCCCACACATATTTTAATAGTATACTGATACTCTCACGTGAGTTTTACGTCACTCTGGCGCAGACTCTACTTGTAATCCCAGAGGTAATCTATTCCTCCTCCTCTCCTCCCCTCCCATCTTCCACTCTCCTCTCCAATCACTCCAGTTGAAGCTCCTGTCTCACACACGTTTTTTAAAAATCATGTAGTGGCCCAATTATATTTTAGTGTGTGGTGATGTGTGGATGTGATGCATGGAAAAAATAAGTTTGGAGCTACTAACATACCCGCATTAGAATAAAGACAACCTGCAGCAATGCAAACTGCATTGGAGGGAGGGGAAGTTGGGCAATCTATGACAAAAATCAAGGTGCATTATGTATCATGTCACTGGAATCAAGGTAGATACGTAGATGCCCATTGTGTTTTGGTGTGAAATTCTACTTTCATTTACCACATTTCATTTAACATATTATGCATATTATTTATATTATGTACTTTGTACCTCCCTTCTCCTCTCTCATCTTGTATAATAGATTTCTGTTAAAAATCTTTTATAACAGCGATGATGAGCTTGCACTAACCAAGCATTTCACCTACCTCTGCTGGACAATAAAGACTGAATGCTTCCCTCTCAGGTCATAACCGTCCAGAGAGGGTCTGTGTCTCTGTGTACTGTGTATCTGAGGACAATAAAGACTGAATGCTTCCCTCTCAGGTCATGACCGCCCAGAGAGCGTCTGTGTCTCTGTGTACTGTGTATCTGAGGACAATAAAGACTGAATGCTTCCCTCTCAGGTCATGACCGTCCAGAGAGGGTCTGTGTCTCTGTGTACTGTGTATCTGAGGACAATAAAGACTGAATGCTTCCCTCTCAGGTCATGACCGCCCAGAGAGGGTCTGTGTCTCTGTGTACTGTGTATCTGAGGACACGCTGCGGCCCTGTGGTGGTCCCTGCTCTGTGGAGTACATCAGGGACGTGGCTCAGGACATGGCAGAGTATCTGAGTGCCCACAGGGACCACCTGGACCTCCAGCGCTGCCTGCAGGTCCTACAGAGTTTATCCAAACGGAACCACAGTGTTGGGGACCCTGGCTGTGTGAGTCACAGTGAGCAAGGTTAGTATTAGAATTATTTTCATTTTTATATGTGAAGTATATACTGTACATAGTAGTATAGTATATTTGTAGTATAGCTTTTCTTTTTTTATTTTAGGGATGTTTAGTGAATTTTTAGTTTAGTATATTAGTTTTTGTTTATTGAGCTATGGGAAGTGAGTGTTGAGGGCAGACAAAGATAAATAACTAAAGAAATAGAGCAAAAATAGAGATTGTGTGTGTGTGTGTGTGTGTGTGTGTGTGTGTGTGTGTGTGTGTGTGTGTGTGTGTGTGTGTGTGTGTGTGTGTGTGTGTGTGTGTGTGTGTGTGTGTGTGTGTGTGTGTGTGTGTGTGTGTGTGTGTGTGTGTGTGTGTGTGTGAGAGATAATTTCATCGGCTGAACACACAGCATAATGTGTGACAATAAGATGTGTGATGTTAAGAGAGGGCCCCTCACTTCACACTAGTGCCATTTGCTTGTCTTCAGTGGACTAAAATCCAGGAGGGACAAAATCACTTCGCGACCGCCACCACTGGTCCCGACCGTTATAAAACGGTTGCGACTGTTGGCCCACCGGGCTGCAAAATCATTTAAAATCATTTTATCTCTCGACCAAACGTCGCAGTCGCAAACGGATTTCACTGTCTCTCGTAAAATGTATATATTTTATGTGTATATGAATGTGTGTGTTTATATATTTTCAGTTGTATTTTTCTGTGCTTAGTTGTAGGTAACTGTCACAGCCGTGGTGCTGATCATGGTGAAGAGGACCTCCAGGACTTGGCTGTTCTCAGGGATCTGGATCAGAACATCAGCCTGGCTCTGGTCAACATGGAGCAGATCTCTGGTCCACATGACCGCTGGAGGACTGAGGCACAGCGGCACGGTGCTGAGACAGCAGGTACACAACGGCTTATTGAGACTTTATTTGTCTGGAGTAGGGCTGTACCGATATAGTAACTGCATCGAAATACCGTTTTTATTTTAAAAAATAAAGTATATCAAATAAAGTATATGAAAGTTATGTGAACAGCAAATTATCGTATATCGTTTAACTTTGCATTATAGGATTTACAGTATCAGTGGTGATTTAACATCAACATCATTTGTTTCAGAAAAAACAGTTTTCTTCTGGGGGTCCCTGGTACAAAGCGTTTTCAAATGTGCTACCAGGGCGCATGAAAATGTTTCTGAACTACAGATTCAAAAAGGCATTTTGTAGAATTGGCCTCAGATCTTAGGAAGGCTGCCTCGAGAAGACAGCTACTGTGTTCCCTTTTAATTTTATGTTGGTTGTTCATTGTCTTTTGAAGTAAAGTGTCCTTGGAGTTCATAAAAAGGTGCCATACAAGTTAAACCATACCGTAATTATTATTATTATATTTTACAAGGCTTGGTTCACATCCCATGGCTCACTGTAAACATTCTTTTCCAGTTATTGTTTTAATCCAGGAAGCACAGGGACATGTGGTTACTGTCATATTTACATATTTAAACTTTTGGAATGCACTGTGTACCACACTAGTCTGAAGTGTTGCACAAAAGTAACAGGTTGGCAAATGCTTTGTTCAAGATTATTGAACAAGATTATTGAACAAAATTAATTAATGCCATTAACCTATTTAAGTTAATGGCATTAATTAATTTTGTTCAATAATCTGATTACAAATTTTAACGCACACTGACTCAACCCACTGAGCATCTTCTCATTGGAGACATACAGCTGTGTGTCTCCTTGTAACCACAGCCATAGAGTAAAGCTTGAGGGATCTACAAGCATTGGGGACTTGTAGACCAACTATTTTGATAAATATTTAAAAAATACACAGAGTACACATTTTTTTTATGTTCAAATCCTGTACAGGAAAACGTGGCATATTTTGGACACAGTTGGAATGTTGATTAATCATGCTTAAATTAGTGTTGAAGCTGTGATTAATCTGATTCAAATTTTTAATCATTCAACAGCCCTGTGTTTTTGTTAAACTTTGTTAAATCGTACACCAAGTGTATGTGGGTTTTATAAATGTTCCAACAGCTCATTGGCCTTGTGGTTAGAGAGTCCGCCCTGAGATTGAGAGCTCGCAGTTCGATTCCCAGCAGGGTCACAGCAAAGACTCTAAAAGGCATTGCCAATGGTAATGCCTCCCTGCTTGGCACTCAGCATCAAGGGTTGGAGTGGCTGTAAGTCCCTGCGACATACTAGCGTCATGTCCAGAGGGTGTACTTGTACATCAAAGCTGCCTCACACTACAGAAACAGGAGATAGCCTCCTGTCCCATATGGGCCTGAATGGTTCGACAAGGCTTACTTCATGCGACAAAACTGAATTGAACATTTTTTTGTGAATTATAGTTACAGCATTTCATCACATGATCCATGACAGTCAGGCAGGCAGGCAGACAGCCAGCCAATCAGAGGCTGCCGTGTGCCAACCAACCTGTTACCTCCTCCATTGTTCCTGATCAGTCAGATTAGTTCAGTGCTCCAGCCGTCAGAGTTGTTTGCTCAGTGCCAGCTGCAGTCTCCGTCAGATTAATTCCCACACTGCCTTGCTGGACGCCTCTCCCTCCAACTGCTACACAGCTGAGTCTCAACCTCTAGGAATTAACAAGAACCCACAGCTTGATATGCAAAGCCATGGATCTCTATTTGTTGGTGTCATTTTGCCGCCTGCCCCTCTCCCCTGTTTAGTCCTTTCTATATGCATTCATTATTACATGACTTGAATGAATGCTCCAATCAGAAGCCAGCATTCTGGTCACATGATCGGTTAGATATGCCACAACAACTGACCTCTCCGCTCAACAACAGACCTCCAGACCTGCAGCCTACACAACTGCAGATAAATAAAAGCAGCCTTGTTATTTCTATTTCTTTCCATTTTTTCCTATGCCCCTTAAACTTGTGTCTTTTTGCCTTTAAACTCTTCATCAAAAATATCTCACATAACATTGTGAGATTAAATATCTTAATGGTCGCTCTAAAACAGTAATGCTGCTCAGTTAAGTCAGAGGGAACGGGGCACAGAAGCGTTTCTTTTTTATACCGGCTTGTAGTCCAACTTGGACTCCAGTTTCTTGGAGTCGGCCACCTTGCGCACGGCCTTCATGAAGTCCTCCTGGGTGACGTACTCGCGGTCGGCGCGGATGGCGAACAGCCCCGCCTCGGTGCACACGTTCCTCAGGTCGGCCCCGTTGAAGCCGTCCGCCATCTTCACGATGGCCTCGTAGTCGATGTCGCCCTGCTTGGAGATGGGCCGCGAGTGGATCTTCAGTATGTCCAGACAGGCCTGTTCGTTGGGCAGAGAGATGTGGATCTTACGGTCCAGCCGGCCGGGCCGCAGCAGGGCCGGGTCCAGCGTGTCGGGCCGGTTGGTGGCCATGATCATCTTGACGCGCTGCAGCGTGTCGAAGCCGTCCATCTGGTTCAGCAGCTCCATCAGGGTCCTCTGGATCTCGCGGTCGGCAGACGTTCCCTCCGAGAAGCGCCGCCCGCCGATGGCGTCGATCTCGTCCATGAAGATGATGCAGGGCTGGTGGTCGCGGGCGTAGTTGAACATCTCGCGGATCAGCCGCGCGCTCTCGCCGATGTACTTGTCCACGATGGCGCTGGACACCACCTTGAGGAAGTTGCAGTCCAGCTGGCTGGCCACGGCCCTGGCCAGCAGGGTCTTCCCCGTGCCGGGCGGTCCGTAGAGCAGGCAGCCCTTGGGCGGGACGATGCCCACCCTCTGGAACAGCTCCGGGTTGGTCAGCGGCAGCTCGATCACCTCGCGGAGCTCGCGGATCTGCTCCGCCAGGCCCCCGATCTCTGCGTAGGAGACGCTGCCGGGGTCCTCGTGGGACATGTTGTAGACCAGGGGGTCGACCTCGCGGGGCAGGTACCTCATGATGGTCAGCGTGGTCATGTCCAGCGCCACCCTGGTGCCCGGCTTGAGCTGCAGGCGGTCCAGCTGCACGCGGCAGCCCACCACGTAGCGCGGCCCGTTGGTGGCCTTCACGATGAACTTCTCCTCCGTCAGCTGCTTCAGCACCTCCCCGACGATCTGCCCCACGCTCTGCAGGGCCTTCAGGTGGTTCTCTGAGCGGTCGTACTCCTTGGTCTGCTCTTTGAGCTGCTCACGCAGCTCCCTCAGACGCCCGTTCACCTCCTTGTGCTCCAGGAGCTTCTTACGGTAGTCCTGCAGCGCCCTCTCTCTGCCGTCTGCTATCGTTGTAGCTCCCATTGCGATGATGTTCGTTTTCACAGCTGAAACAAAACGCTAGAGATCTATTATTAGAGCTTGTTTGAGGTCCAGAGTTCATGAGACAAAAGTGTGACATCAATTTATGCTGTGTGACGTCATTTGGCAGTGGTGTGTCTATGACGTATTGTATGCATAAAGAGCACTGGTGTAGCAAAAGTGTGTGCGCATAGTTTCTCTAAGGAAGTGAGGGGGCGCTCTTATTAGGGCTTCACTATTAATCGGTATCGAGGTTTCAGAGTTTGGAAAATGTGAAAAAAGAAAGAAAACTGTATTATAAATGTAATACAGTTGACCGGGGTCATCTATCTGTCCCCCTTCCCTTTTCTTTATACATCAATTCAAAACACGATTTATCACAACCATGTCACAACACAACACTATAGTTACGACAGTTAATGACAATTCCACAGCTCAGCTCATCTCCAGAAACATTGTGAACTGAATGCAAAGTGTTTTCAAGATGGCGACATGGCGTTTGTTACTGTAGCATTGATAAGAACCGGCAAGGTTACGTCCAACTTTCTTTTGAAAATAGTCTCTCAAAGCTTCATTGAGACCCACAAGAGACATTTGCGACAGTAAAATACAGATAAAGAACACACGAACCATGAACTATACTGTACATGTTTTGTTGTGCAGTATTTGAATGGGTATGTTTGGTTTATTTGCATTGCTTCATTTGAATTCATGGCTCTTAACATCCATCATGCAAACATGTTTTCCTGTACATGATTTGAACATTGACAAAAAGTGTTGTGTTGTGTTGTGTTGTGTTGTGTTGTGTTGTGTTGCGTTGTGTTGTGTTGTGTTGTGTTGTGTTGTGTTGTGTTGTGTTGTGTTGTGTTGTGTTGTGTTGTGTTGTGTTGTGTTGTGTTGTGTTGTGTTGTGTTGTGTTGTGTTGTGTTGTGTTGTGTTGTGTTGTGTTGTGTTGTGTTGGTTCCAGTCTCGTGGCTCCAGCCCAGAGAGACACTCCTCCACCTGGCCGTGCGTCTGCGTCTGCTCCACCTGGCACGCTTCCTGATTGGCCAACCAGGAGGTCAAAGGTTACTGACCCTGGCCAATGAGGAGGGAGACACGCCCCTGCAGCTGGCCCAGAGGACAAGACAGCATGAACTGTTCACGATGCTCGCAATGTAGGTCCTTTTTTTGAAGAGATTTTGAAGGTCTGGTTCCAAAAAAAAATCACTAGTTGTGTTGACTTGGGCTGGTTTAGATGAGTATTTTAAGTGTAATTGTAAACATGAAACCAAGTGTAATTTTAAACATGAAACCAAGTGTAAGTGTAAACATGAAACCAAGTGTACAACTGTAAGTATAAACATGAAACCAAATGGACCTGCAAGAGTCCATTTTGTTGATTTGCCTCCACATTGCAATATGAAGTCAGAAATTAGGCCAGAACATCCACGTATTGATGCACATTCAGACATACACTTTCAGTGGTGGCAGGAAGTGGAGGGTGCAGGGCTGCGGGTGCACCACAAACAGGTCGGACAGCAACGACTGTTGTAAATAAAAACATGCATAATGGTGCTAATTGTTTTGGAAAGGCTCCATTTCACCTATGGTATCACAGATTGAGACTCGACCTGGAAAAAGCAGGGCGAAAAAAATCAGATCTACAAGCTAATAGCACGCCACTCGCTGGCAAGTTATTAGCTTGTAGATCTGCTATTTTTGAAATATCGTGGACATGTTACAGAGCCCTACATTTTAGGGACAATTTAGGGACAGTCTTAGTTTCAGAGACAAAATTTTAATTCCAGGGACAACATTTTAATTACAGGGACTAACTTTTAATTGCAGGAACAAAAGTTTAGTTTTGTTACAGGAACAAAATTTAAGTTCAATGGATAAATTTTAGTTCTAGGGCATACCTGGGCATTATGCGGCCCGGGGGCCAAATGCGGCCCTTTGGCCCTTGCGGGTCCATTTGGTTTCATTTTTACACTCTCAAGAGTTAAAATATTCATCATCTGAATTAGCCCAAAGTCTACACATTCAATCAGAGAATGTAAGAAAATGGTCATTTTTGTTATCCTGTTTTGTTTCCAAAATCCAGCCTGGAATTGTGGACAAAAACAAAAGAAAGTTTTGGGATCTGTGGGGCTAAAATGTCATCAAATGGTGGTCCTTGGCTTAAATACTGAATAAATAGAGGGCCCTGGTGTCAAAATGGTTGGTCTTATCCATACTTTTATCTTGAAATGAAACTAATATTACGCAGACTTTAGTTCAGCCTTTAGTCTTGGCCCTTCACAATATTTTATGTATTTCACTTGGCCCCTTGGGAAAAATAATTGCCCACCTCTGTTCTAGGGATTTTTTAGTTCCAGAGACAAACTGTAAGTTCTAGGGGCGAAATCCTAGCTCCAGGGGCAAAATGTAAGTTCTAGGGACAAAATTGTAACTGCATTAAAATGTTTAGTTGCAGGGACAAAATTTTAGCTCCAAGGACATGTTTAGCTCCAGAGAGCTCCAGGAAGGTCCCTGGAACTAAATATTTTCTGAAGGTTTCAAAGTCACCATTTTGGAGCTCCTTGAATGAAATTGTGACCTAGTTGAGCAGCACTGATGTAGGCTACTGTAGAAACAGTTTTATCTGAACAATAAGAATGCAGAGGATTTAAACCATGTATTTCTCCCCCTCAGCCCCTCTGAGCCGGCAGACAGCCACTGTGTGGAGGTGTGGAGGTCTGACAGCTCCGGCAGCAGCCTGAGGTTCTGGCCCGGTTCTGACTCCCTGATCCTCACCCTGACCTCTGACCCCAAGGCCAGGCCAGAGGACAGAGTTCTACTGCTGAGAGACCTGCTGAAAGACAACCACGTCCTCAAACAGGTCAGGAAATGGAACATACCGGTCTGTTTCAGATTTTCAGGTTTTTATTGAACGGACGGACCCTTGAGATGCAAGCATCTCATTTTTGAAAGGGACCTGAAAGAAAAAATATACAGCACACGACTAGATCAGAGTGCAAACTTGCACATTGAGCATTATATATATATACACATATATATACATATATTATATCTATTCATAATGCACATATATTATACATATTTATAAAATATTTATAACATTTACTATTCTCTGCCTATTGCATGGTAACTTGTTTGAATGTGTATAAAAGGTGCCACTTTCAGGAGTTTGTATATAAAGTTTTATTATTTTTCTTCATATGGGTAAGTATAACATGAACAGACTTTTGGTTCTTGTAGATTATGTACAGAAAGTGGCTCTGTGCTATTTCACCGTCTTGGGGTGAGACTGGGTATTCCAGATAGCCCATTGTTCATGTATATAAAAAAGACATTGGGTCTACCTACCCCACTTGGGGAAGAACGTACCAAAACAATGAAAACTCCAAAGGGGTTCAGTAGCCAATAACATTGCAAGAAAATTTTTATTTTAGAACCTGAAGTCAGTGTTTGACTTCAGCGTTCATCCCGGCTAGCATTCACACCATGCAGAAAGTGAGTCAATAAAGGAGCTGTTATATTATGCAGTAATAAACGCACTGTGCTGCTATTATCAGCGTCAACCCGTGTGAACAATGTTTGCCTTTTCTTTTCCTGCTCTGCAAACAGTTTGCACTTATGAGCTAATAAACCTGCACAACTCACCGGACCGTATACACTCTGACACACTGGTTATATTAAGACAGAGGACAACATGGAGGCCATGAAGGACACATGGGTCAGAGGAAATTAGAACTGGGAAGGCACAATTCCAGGGAAATAGCAAGCGCAGTTGGACTGACAATTTCTGTCTGTCGAGTTGAGTCTTGCATCCTGTAATGTTTATCAGTAATAAAGCCTGATAATTTATATAGGCTAAATAGCCTAATTTATATATCCATATGAATTTTTTACACAGTATATACCTGTATGTCATTATGCAAACTCTCTTGAAAGTGGCACCTTTCATACAAGCCACTTTACAAAAGCAAATACTCTTTTGAATGTCATATCATATCTTATGTATTACAAAAAGATTTATGTTTCATTTATTGTATATATGTTTCTTGCAGAGTACAAAAATAATACTACAGACCTGATATTAACTTTATTCTCTTGGAAAATGTTTTGTTCCAGATCACAGCGTTCAGGACTCCTATTGGTATGGACTGCAGTGACCACACCCACAGTAGTGATGCAGGTGAGATGATTTGCGTCCAGTTATAAGTATAAATGTGTTTTACTGTGTACAGCCATGGTTCCATAGCTCTCTGTGTAATGTTTATTATGAAAGCTACTCTGTCTAGTAAGTCAGGGGTTTTTGTCCTTGAGAGGGTTCCAGGTGGTCCCCAGCTAAGTTGTTTAACCAAATGTAACTCTTGAGAACGTAAAAATGAAACCAAACGGACCCTTGCGGGTCCGTTTGGTTTCATTTTTACACTCTCAAGAGTTAAAATATCCACCATGCGAATTAGTCCAAGTCTACACTACTAGAAGATTAATGGTCATGGACAGAAGCAAAAGAAATCTTTAGTTTTGGGGTCTGTGGGTCTAAAAATATCCTCAATTGGTGGTTGTTCCAGATGTTTGTTTATAAACCGAATCTAACTCCACCTCACCTCCACTCTATTGGCTCATTATTTTGTGCTGTGATTGGCTAAAACGCTGCCTCACCCTCACACAACCCCCCTCCTCTCACACATAATCTCCGCCTTGCCCTGAGCAAGACGAATGTTGTTGTTTTCATGATTTGTTGACAACAACAAAGTTCTGGACCGTCTGCAGGACGAAGCAAGTGTCTGTCTGCAAGAAAAGTTTCCTATATTACCTTTTAATGAATGCAAATTGCATATTAAAACTGTACTGCACAATAGATTTAAACAGTTAAAAGTTCCTGGCAGAATGCTGCTATTTCAAAAAACAAAATAAAAACGAACCAACAAACAAACAAAAAAGGCAGACAAACTAGGGAAAGAATCAGAATCAGAAAAAAAAAATGAAAAAGAGAATCAGGGAACTTAAATGTTCCGACTGCTACAGTACATGCTTTGTGAAACGTACAAAAATATAATGGACAGACCTAACTGAACACATCTGACAATTGCAAAAGTGAAGAAGTGAAGTGAAGAGTTACAGTTCTTAAAGTGACTATAATGTTTGTGCCTCAGTCACACTCAGGCTGTCCTGCTGTGTGTTTCAGTAGGAAGCGTGCCTAATGTGACTTCTGTTATGGGAAAGACTTCAGCAAATAGATTCAGATGTTGTGGTTGAAAGCACACATGGTGATGACATGATGACGCTGGTGGTGATGCTGGCGTGTGAGTGTGATGTGTGGAGAAAAACAGAACAGACACTCTTCTCTGGGTGACTGAGAACGTCACTGCAGGAGTGTCTGTTAACCCGCTAAAAACAGAAGAGCAAGTATTTTAGATGCATTTCAGAAAACTATGAAAACAATATTACCATACAATATCTAATTATTGTCATACAATATCTAATTAACAAGAAAAAAAAAACACAGGCTACAGGCTTTTTTTTTGTTCCAAAACATTGTGTGCGTTGTCATGATTTGTTGAGACCCGAGCTCGCTTTGTCCGCAAAGTAATCGTCTTCATAGAGATCATTTTCGAAAAGTCTATGAGAAAATTGAATGGAGAATCCATTTCTGGACCAAGGGTGAGATCACAAGGGGGCGGGACTGCTCAGCTCTATACTGCTGTGGTGGAGAAGGACTTCAGTCTGAATAATGAAGTCAAACGAAATGACACTTCAGGTCAGGCTAATGCACTCTGGACAAAATAGCTGTTCTACAAGCTTGCCACCAGGTTGCAAAAAACATAGGTGTTCTCAAGCCAGGGCTCAGAATCGCAACCATTTTGAATGCAAATGCACCTGAAATTTGCTGAAATTTGTGTTTTTATTTATTAAAAACACAATTTTTAGTCTATAATTCTTTTTCAAAGTTTGCAAGACTGGCTTGTTTTGAACAAAAATAATCAAATAATGAACACAGAGTGCAATTTGCGTGAAATCTTTAAAAGGATCCCTGCATAATGAGATAAATATGGATAATACATTATACTTGCCCTCTATGACTATAATTGAACATTTAAAACACATACAATAAGCTCCTTAGTTTAAAAATAGTTCATGTTTTTATCCCATGGTGGCCGCCATTTTACTAGTCTGTCACATGACCTGTCACTGTGATGACGTCACAGTGCATTACTCCGCAGTAGAAGTGAATGGAATGGAATGTAAACAACGATACATTTTCCTCTTCCTATGTTCCATTTTGCAGTTCTTTTATTTCACCAGCGGGGGTCGCCAATCACCATTGTCATTACAAACAGAACAGTGTATATACTTTGATGTTTTACGTTTTAATCCTCTATAATCATCTAACGTTCCATACTATGTTCTATACAACAGATCTACTGTGACGTCATCACAGTGACAGGTCATGTGACAGACTAGTAAAATGGCGGCCACCATGGGATAAAAACATGAACTATTTTTAAACTAAGGAGCTTATTGTATGTGTTTTAAATGTTCAATTATAGTCATAGAGGGCAAGTATAATGTATTATCCATATTTATCTCATTATGCAGGGATCCTTTTAAGTATTTTAACATTTTCCTTATAGAATCTAGATGGACAAATACTGTATAACTGCACCAGTTATAGCGTCACCAGCAGGTGGATTTTTGCAAAACACATTTTTGGAGGAAAAAAAAACTCCCCAAATCGTCTAATTGATGTCAAAGGCATAAGAAAGAATGGGACCCTTTTCACATTGGCCTATAGCGCCACCAGGAGGCCCCAGTCTGGCCTGGTTTACAGCTGTGCCCAGAAGGGTACTTTTTCCTCTAGTTTCTCTCAGTCTGTTAGAGCTCATTGCAGAGCCTCAGTGTGTCCCGGTAACCTGAGTCCTTCCTCAGAGGTCACTCAGATATTCAGCAGGGAGGAAAGTCCTGTCAGCCGTAACCAGAGCGGACAGGTCGAGGGTCAGAGGTCAGAGCACATGTCATGAAGCCAGCAAGGTGCACCTTCTGAGAACCTGCTGTGATCTACAGCCACTGTGGGAAAAATATATATGATCTTCTCCAGGAGGGGCGAAATCCATTTGCGACCGCGGCGTTGGTCGCAACGGTTTCATAACAGCCGGGACCATTTTGCACAACAGTCACAGACGTTTTGCACATTTGCATTACGACCATGACCATTTCGCATAACAGTCACGGACATTTTGCATAAAGGTCGAGGGTTAAGGTTAGGTTTTACTAAGGTTACTGTATGTTTAGGATAAGGCCCGGAGTCAACCTTTTTGACTCCAGGGACCACGATTTATTCAGCTTTTGAGCCACGGAACACCATTTGATGACATTTGATGGTCCATTTGGTTCACAAATGTGAACCAAATGGACCCTAGCGGTCCCTAGCGGGTCCATTTGGTTCCATTTGTGCCCTCTCAGGAAAAATGGGTCTGAAAGAAAAATCATTAACATGGTGAAATACATCTTGGTGATGTCATCAGATTCAGACCTCCATTTTTAGGAAATACAGAATTGGGGGAACTTTTTTTTTATCATGTCCACATACACAACAGTATATTAACTCTCTCAGTGCCAGCCCTTTTTCATATTTTTGGAGCTCGCCAGTGCCAGCGATTTTCATCTAAAAATCATATTTCATATTTCGGTCCATGTTTCCCGACGGACAAGTTAGTGGACGGACACACACTTTTGGTTCCGGGTTAGGCCGTCCCTTGTTATGCTCTAGCAATGGTCGCCGCGGTCGCTGCTAGCTGCTGTTAGCATGGGGATCGTATTGAACCGGCGCCGGTAAGTTACGTCACGTACAGTAGCGTTAACGTCAGCGGCATCAATTGTTACTGTAAATCATAATGATAACGGATGACGTAGATCTATTTCCATGGCATGAAAACTGTTAATGGTATATTAAAATGTTGAAAATGCGTGGTCTTCCCCTTTAATTTGATAATGTCTAAAGGGCCAAATGAAATTACACGGCGGGCCAAATTTGGCCCACGGGCCAGAGTTTGACACCCATGGTCTACAGGGAGGTCCCTGGTGGTCCCTGGGTATGGTTTCAGACCTGTGATGTGTTGAAGTGTCTCTGAGGAGGTCACCACTGCCCTAACCCCCACCTAGGGTTCTCACAACCTAATCTGGGTCCATCCAGCTCAGGAGCCTCTTGGGAGTGTTAAATGAAACCAAATGAACCCATACGGGTCTGTTTGGTTTCATTTTACACTCCCAAATGTTATATCATTGTTAATCATTTGATTTACTTAATTTACAAGACAGAGAGAACAGAGAATAGAATAGAAGAACAAAAGAACAAACAAGAGGTGTATATTCTGTGCAGTGCCATTTCTGTTTTTTGTAAAATACGCTCATACACACATGCATGCTTGTACCTGTGCACCCCCGCCCTCCACACACACACACACACACACACACACACACACACACACACACACACACACACACACACACACACACACACACACACACACACACACACACACACACTAGGGCCGGTAATGACTGCCTATGGTAACTATAGAGATGTCAGGCCCTGCCATTGACTGCAGCGTCAGGGGGTGTACCATCTCACTCTGAGATGAGAACATTTATAAACACCATGTCACTCTGGTCACTTTCCCTCATTAAGACCATAAGGACTGGTTCTACTGACTAATCTGAATCAGTAAAAAACATTAACACCACAGGGGTTGACACTAAGGTCTCCAAGGCACTTGCCTCGGGCAAGTGCAAGTCAGGTTCTACTTGCCCTCAGGTCATGTGGTCACTTGCCCCCCAAATATATATTGTAAATTTTGCATTTAAGTTTACTTCCTACTGGGGTGCTTTAAACCAGGGGTTTTCAACAGGTGGTCCCTGAGAGGGTTCCAGGTGGTCCCCAGTTAAGTTGGTTAACCAGATGTAACTCTTGAGAACGTAAAAATGAAACCAAATGGACCCTTGCGGGTCCATTTGGTTTCATTTTTACACTCTCAAGAGTTAAAATTCATCTTCTTAATCAGCCCTGGTCTACACAACTAGAGAATGTAGAAGATTAGGTCATTTTGATGTGTATGTTAATTTGCCTGTTTTGTTTCCCAAATCCAGCCTGGAATTGTGGATAGCTAGAAAGCAGGGAAAGACCCAGAGTTCTTGCCCGATCGGGCAACCAGGTAGCAGTCTTCACTTGCCCCACCATTTTTTTCTTACTTGCCCTGGGCAAGCGGGCAAGTGTTAGTGTCAAGCCCTGCACCATACGGCTGCTTCTACTGACTAATCTAAATCAGTAAAAAACATTTCATGTCTGTCCAGGACGATCCTCAGATTTATAGATATTTGGCTGCAGATCTGAACATGTTTTGTGACAGCCAGGTCCATGAACTTTTAATGTTTGCCATGTTTGTCGTTTTTTATGTTGAACTTTTCACCTGTAATGACAAGAATACACTGTTATGTATTTATGTTGTACTTTAGATATTGGAAAAACTATTTTTGAAAAAGCTTGACAATGTGCACCAGAATCTTGAATATATACAGTAGTTAGTATATTGTTACAGAGCAAACATTTCAACTCAAATCTTTGCTTTCCTGGAAGTACATATTTTCAGATGGAGGTCCGTGGGAGGTCCAAATACAGATAATTGTGGCGGTCGTTGACATTAAAATGTTGAGCACCGGTGATGAAGAAACATGAGGGTTTTTCAGAAAATTGTCAGGACTTAGAGGACGTGTTTATATCAGGGCTAAATGGATTAAATAACACAATCTATGTTTTCTTTTTCAATTTCTATTAGATCTCAGCAAGGACCTGTGTGTGGAAGAACCAGACCTGGTGGACAATGTGAGTGTTCTGTATAAAAACAATTATTCTAATCTGTACATGTTTGGTTGCCGCTAAAGCATTTTGGAGACCAGAACATTCACCAGGAGCCTGAAATCAGACTCGGACACACAAAATTTACTCTGTCTGGCAGTAGTAATAGTTATGACTTGAATGAATTGATTCCATTTTCGTTACATGCTAAACCCCTCATCCCAAACCCCTTATCCCTTTTTTAATATTAACAAAAAAAACCAAAAACAAATTTGGGAATAGTTCAATGTGCCAATCTATTGTCACGTTGTGAGCATGTAGACTGGCCATTTGAACTATTGAAAAATGTTTTGTTTTAAATAGTTTAAAAAGGCAAAGAAGTTCAGGGATAAGGGGTTTACCGGTGACGAAAATCTAGGCCTTTATGTCCAGTAGAAAAGAAGTTTTATTGAAGCCACACTAGATAAATGAAGGTAGATGTCCAAATAACTTCAGTATTATGTAACAATTGTGACAGCCCTGAGGCCTAGCCAGTTATTTGTGTGTGCGGTGTCAGTGTGACCTCACCCAAAGTTCTAGAACCGAACGTAGAAAAGCCTCCTACGTTTTGTTGAGCCATAACAGTATGCATATTTCATCATAATATCCCCCAATAAGAAGTCTTCCATCAAGCCTGTTCTCTCAATCTACACTGTATCATATCTTGACAAGCTCCATGGCAGGAGTGTCAAACTCAGATACAGAGTGGGCCAAAATTTAAAACTGAACAAAGCCGCGGGCCGAGTTTGAATGAACTAACCTTTTAAAGGGGAATTCCACCCATTTTCAACAATTTTCTGAGAGGGTTCACATTTGTACCCTCTCAGGAAATGAAAAATGGGTCTGAAAGAAAAATCATTAACATGGTGAAATACATCTTGGTGATGTCATCAGATGTATTTCACCATGTTAATGTTTTTTTGCAGACCTCCATTTTTAGGAAATACAGAATTGGGGAAACTTTTTTTTCATCATGTCCACACAACATCTCTAAGGTATATTAATGACATTAAAATGTTGAAAATGGGTGGTCTTCCCCTTTAATTTGATAATGTCTCAAGGGCCAAATGAAATTACACGGCGGGCCAAATTTGGCCCACGGGCCAGAGTTTGACACCCATGCTCCACGGGGATGGGGTTACGGTATGTTCTCCCACCTCAGGTCATCATTGCAGTCTGGTATTTGCTATAACCTTTCTGAGGCGTCTGTCTGACAATCTCACATTCCCAGCACAGCGTTGGTTGACTAATCATAATTTATCATTGTTCCTCGCATTTCATCAGGATCTGCTGGCACTGTCTGATGAACTACAAGAAACTGAACTGCGTGTTCCCCTGATATGTTGACAGACAATTCATAACGCCTGGCTGTGGAGGGGGTTGCCAAAAGCAGCCGATCCAACCGAGACACAAACCCTTGAGAGGCACATTATGTTACCAGAAACCAGAGGCTTGCAGACACACGCAGCTACTTGTGATCAGAGTTGGGTGTAACTCTGATGGGCGTACCTCTAATCTAAAATAATATTACAATAATATTACTAATTCTGTGTAAAAGTAACATAGGTTACTGTTCCGTAGGTTACGTCCTACGAAACAGTAATAATATTACTAATAGTAATACTACTAATAATATTACTATTAGGGGCTTTACAGACGGTCAGTGACACATTGTGCATTCTAGTTTATTTTCAACAGGACCAACAAGAGAGAGATAAAGAGAGCGTGTGGGGGCAGGGTGGCACAGTGGTTAGTGCTGTCGCCTCACAGCTAGAAGGTCCTGGGTTCGATTCCCGCTAGGGGTGCTGCTGTGGGTGCTGGCGGCGTGTCTGCTCCTCCGCATCATCAGTGCCCATACCCGAGGCGGGGTTGGCGAAAGGGCCTTTCTGTGTGGGGTTTGCATGTTCTCCCCGTGTCCCCTAGGGTAGATACCCTCACAAAAACATGCAGTAATCCTGGGCTCTAAACTGCCTCCCCCTGGCCAGCCGGGGCGCCTGATGGAGGGGACTGGAACTGGTTGGAATAACGTGTTCCTTCCACGCGCTACGTCCAACCAGGGAAACTCCCCCCTGTCAGGTGAAAAGAAGGCAGCTTGGACTCCTCATGCATTGAAGGAAGCATGAGGCCAGTCCGCTGCCTCCTCAGGTTGGCGGAGGGTGTGTAGAGCCCAGGATCACTAGGATCATTAGGAATTGGCACTGGGTGAAAAATGGGTTACAAAATAGTGGGATAAAAATTATATATAAAAAAAAAGAGAGCGTGTGACGCCAGGCGTCCAGTAATGTTTATTCCGCGTGTGCTCGTTTCGTGCACACCCCGGCAATTTATTCTAGACCTCAATCCTGTGAGCTTTTTTTTTTTCTCCCGATACGAATCTCGTCTGTCAGCACTGTGTGGTACGGCGGAATCGCTGCGATAAGGCGTGCGTCTCAAACTCACCGTCTGTAATGCCCTTTAATAGTCAGTTCTACTAATATTACTAGTTACTTTCGTCAGGCTGCCTAAAAAGTGCAATGAACTCTGGTCTGCTCCTGTTGTGTATAATCCATACTGTAGGTGTTTGAAGAGCATCTAGTTCTGTCCCTGGATGAAGATGATGACGATGTGTGTGAGGAGATCAAGTCCTTTATACCAGGTACTGATCGACTGTCGTGGTTCTGGGATTTCCTTCTAAAAGTATCTGCTCTACAGTACAATATTCTGTCAGCGCAAAGAGTTTTAACTCAAATATTTTGCTTCTGGACGGTCCCTGGAACTATATGTTTTCAGATGGAGTGGGCGGACATATTATACAGATGATTTAGGGGTCACTGACTTTAAATATCGAGAACCACTGGCATAGATACATGAGGATTTAGAAGACATTTTGTAGAATCAGTTCTTGGGCCAAAATCGAGTTTGTTTGGAATCCCCCCTCCCCCAGGGGGTCTCTGGGTGTCAGTGTATCTGCACTCTGCAGTTCTAATGTCTTTGTAAAGGCCCAGTACAGTATTGGGTGAAAGGAAGGGGGTTGGGGGTGTTCTGGGGGTCTCTGAGGTCCAGGAATGTGCCCTGTCACTGGTACAAAGACAGGAATGGGGGCAGGCAGGCTGCCTGGCCTCCCCCTGCCCCCACACACTGTCTGTGTGGTGGGCCCTTCCTTTCTATGGAAAATCCCCGGATGGGTCCAATATGGCGCCCATAGCGTGGCTCTGTAGTACCACCATGATATGGTTGAGTGCAGTATTGAGTACACACTACTGTAAATCATGACTACTGTGAATATATAGATTAGTATGAGACAACACAAGATTGTCGATGTGAAAATTAACATCACTAGGCCGGAATTTCTCTTAACTTAAATTATAGCGGTTAAAATCTGATAAACAAATGAGCTGCTAAAACCAGATGGGGCGAGGAATCAAAATACAGTAAAATAGGATTTGTGCAATGTCCTACTTTGGTGATTATAAGTTCAAAAGGAGCTGTAAGTATCCCAGAGCTGACTCTCTTTGCCAAGCCTCCAACATGTCACCCGGCTGGCCTCAGAGGTGGTAGGTGGTGAAAGAACCGTTGGGTGGGCATTAGTTCTATTAGTGACACATTCTCCTCTGCTCTTTGCCATGTTTCCGTGACGCAAAACAAAATTTGAAGATATTGCTATAGTCAGAAAATACTTTTCGGCGATGGAGAGGGTGTTTAATACTTTTGCAACCAAAGTCGTAATCAACGTATAATGAAAGTAAAAATCCAAACCTCCCGGTGGTGTATTTGACGTAATTATTTAATCCCTGATGATTGTGACACTAATTTTACTTGATTATGTTATTTTAGCATGATCAGCTGGCTAAAGCAGGTCTCACTCACCTTAGCCTGGCCTAACCTGAAGTGACAACATCATAGTAGAGCATAATAGGGCCATTTTGATGGTTGTGGGTTCCACAGGGGGTTGGTATGAGGTTGGTACGAGCTAGATTATAGATTATGCGCCCTATGGTATGATTATGGTAATTAAGTGCAGCTTTTTTGTCCATTTTTAAAACTGACAAAATATAATGCGACTCCTATCATGGCTGAAGTGGGACTCATCAGATGTCACAGGGACTCTCGCCATGGTCCACCATCTGAGGACATGTTAGCCCCCCAGAGTAGACCCCAAAACTAAAGATTTAATTTGCTTTTGTCCACAATTCCAGGCTGGATTTGGGAAACCAAGCAGTCAAACATATACAGATCAAAATGACCATTAATCTTCTACATTTTCTAGTTGTGTAGACTTGGGGCTAATTCACATGATGAATATTTTAAATCTTGAGAGTGTAAAAATGAAACCAAATGGACCCGCAAGGGTCCATTTGGTTTCATGTTTTCGTTATCAAGAGTTACATCTGGATAACCAACTTAGCTGGGGACCACCTGGAACCCTCTCAGGGTCCACTGGTGGTCCCCGGACCACCTGTTGAAAACCCCTGATCTAAAAGACCCTCCCTACATCCCGGAACTCATTTGATTGAAACCCTGTTTACATTAGTCAGTATGTGTACAGGTTACAGGTGTTATAGTGTGTTGATGTTGGTCAGTGTTGTGGAGATTTTAATCTTCTCCTTCATGTGTTCCACTACAGCAGCTGTGTGTGATTCACTGGTGTTTCCCCTGACATACCTCACCATGGCCTGCTGTTATTGGCTGTCTGTCTGCGATGGGATGCCTGACAAAGGTTCAGGGTTAAGGCTGGGTATTTTTGTTGTGAGTTTAGCTTTAGGTTTAAGGTTTGGTTTAACAAACAACATTGGGTCCCATGAGATAAAATGCACTGTCATTCGCTTGCTTTATCGCTTGGCATCTTCTCAGCACAAATTGACGGTCCTGTTGAAAAGTGTGTGTGTGTGTGTGTGTGTGTGTGTGTGTGTGTGTGTGTGTGTGTGTGTGTGTGTGTGTGTGTGTGTGTGTGTGTGTGTGTGTGTGTGTGTGTGTGTGTGTGTGTGTGTGTGTGTGTGTGTGTGTGTGTGTGTGTCGGGGGGGGGGGGGGGTCTGTGGGAGTGGGGGGATCACAATGTACACACTGTGAATGGTGGTGACACGCCTGATCGCACACTCACTCTGTTGTGACCTTTGCAGGTTTGTTTACATTGAAAACTTTACACATGCTCCATAACACGTCTGGACTCTTAATAACGTCAGGTCTACGACTTCAGTGTGACCAGGGCCCTCAAGGTTCAATGTTTTTTATTGAACCTTGAGGGCCCTGGTCACACATTGGTGTAAACCAATGTGCTGTATTGTATGTCGAGACATATAGAAGGATGAAATATCCTTTCCCTCTCCTCCACAGTATAATAACATAAAGACAAACAATACAAGTAACAGTAGTGCAACAGATGAAGAAAATAAAGTGCTAGATAGAGCTATCACAAAACCTAAAATACATGTGCTAGGGAGAGACCGCAGTGTTTGGCTACAAGCATACTCCAGGGTCTTTCCTTAGTGTGTGTGTGTGTGTGTGTGCGTGTGTGTGTGTGCGTGTGCGTGTGTGCGTGCGCGCGTGTGTGTGTGTGCGCGTGTGCGTGTGCGCGTGTGTGCACGTGTGTGCACGTGTGTGCATGCATATTTTATGGCGTATTCATTCACATAAAAGAATGGTTTCATCCCATAACGTTTCCCCCACTTGTCCCACACATGATGCAACACTCTTCTGCCCCTCAAATGATCAGTTTGGATCCGGTCACCCTGCCAGTCTCTGAGCAGGAGGAGCAGCAGCTCTGGACAGTTTGAACATAAACTAAGGGATGCATAATGGAAGGCCTCAGTGACGTGTTGTCATAATATTGTTTGATGTCAGGACCACTTGTACCAGAGCTAATGTAGGGGAAATCCTGCACAGCGCCACGCCGTTTCCTGACCGGTCTGCTCTCACTGGACCGTCCACGTGGAAACCATGTATGGAGCACAAACGCTTACCTTTCAGGAAATTTGAGGAAGAAGAATACAACATGCGTTTACAATTATTATTTAGCTTGTGTTAAACCTACACTATGGAAATGTATGTTTTATGAATAAAACGTATTATGTTCAATTCTTAGTAATAGTGCTGCAAACGAATATTCCATATTCGAAAGAATATTCGAATGTAGAAATGTGAAGAAGATGTGAATGTCTTAAATTCTAATTTAAAACAAATCATACAAATGCTGTGCAGGGTTCCTACAAGACTCTGGGCCGCAAACTAAACCATTATACAAAAATAGGCTATTAAGATAATTATGTAACATTAATTTGAACTCGCAAGACTCAAGATTGTGCATTTCTCAGCACCATCCGTGGACAATACAGAACTGGAGCAAATAGAGGAACAGCGTTAAAATGAAACCAAATGGACCCGTAAGGGTCCATTTGGTTTCATTTTAACGCTCTTTACCGAGTTAAATTATATTTAAATATTTGAATTACGTAATTGTCAAGAGTCCACACAAGAAAATTGAGAATAATTGTTATTTTGACCAACGTTTTGCCAGTTCTCTTTTGCATTTGCAATTGTGGACAAAAATGTGAAAGTTCTTAGTTTTGGGTGCAAGAGACTAAACTCAACATCTCAAACTGTCAACTGCCCCTGGTAATCCCTGTGATTTACTAGTGTCATGTCCAGGGGGTGTACTTGTACATCAAGCTGCCTCACGCTACAGAAACAGGAGATGGGCTCCTGACCTATATATGGTCCTCAATGGCTCAGCCTCATGATGTCATGGCCTGACGAGGCTTGGTTACTTCATCTGTATGACAGATTATGTTCATGCAGAAAAGCTAGGCTCGCTCCCATTAGGTTCAATAGCAACTAAATAATTTATAGAAAATCCTCTGTTGTGAAGTTGTGCAAATGAATGAGCTCCAAAGACAGCTTAAGGTGTCTACTTTAAGGGAAGAAATAAAATCAGTTGATATGTTTCAGGTTTTTTTTTAATACATTTGACAAAGCAGCCCGTATTTTCACATTTCACTGTTTCCAGGGCTCATTCAGAGATAAATGCATTTAAAGTTATACAATTTATCATTTATTAATGATAGTTGTAAAGTGTGTGAGGTGTTTTGGGGGTTTTGTAGTGCAATCACCACTTAAAGGACTTCATCAGGTGGTGTGCAGTGAGTTAATGAGCTTGTTAATAAAACAAAACCCAAAACGACTTTTTGGGTGATGAACAGACAACAGAATAATCAATCACCCAAAAAGTCGTGGTAAAACAGTCAAGGAGTTAATCTGTATGGTAGAGTATGTTCATGCAAAGTAGTGCGGGTGTCGGTTTTGCAGTAGTTTGTCTGCCTGCTATTCCGTTGAGACATTTAGGTCATTTCAAAGGCCATGTCCTGCATAAGACAAAGGGTCGGACGGAAACTTTGACCGGGGCATGACGTCGTGACTTGTTGTCGGATTGTAGATCACCCTTTATTTGCTGTCTGTGTGACACTGACATGAAGAATGTCAAAAAACATCAAAGGTTTAAACCTGGAGATACAAGTTTTCTTCCTGACAGTGTCAGGGTGTGGCTATAAGGCTGTGTATTGTAAGGAGTGTCTATAGAGGTCCCCTGGGCATTACAAGGTTAAATCTTTGACAGAGAAAAGCTAGGCTCGCTCCCATTAGGCTCAATAGTAACAAAATAATTTATAGAAAATCCTCTGTTGTGAATTTGTTGGCAAATGAATGAGATCCAAAGACATCTTCAGGTGTCTACTTTAAGGGAAAAATGAGTTGATGATGAGTTTCAGTTTTTTTTTTAAATACATTTGACAAAAAGTTTATCACTGTTCCCAGGGATCATTCAGAAATAGATGCATTTAAAGTTATATAATTTATCAATTCTAGTTGTAAAGTGTGTGAGGTGTTTTCTGGGTCTTGTAGTGCAATCACCACTTAAAGGACTTCATGAGGTGGCTAAAAATAGAACAAAAAATAAATAAAAGTCCACATTCGGCACACAGGCATTGTCCCCTCTCCACACTCACCCCTTCTACCTTCAGAATCCTGGTGACACCTCTGGATGCAATGTCCTGCTTCATGCTGCTCACTTCAGCCTGTAAACGTTTGTTCCTTCAAACCATGAGATGCAAGCGAATAATAACAATAATAGTCAAAATTAACTACCAAGGTCTGTCTGAATGACATAAACAGAAGAGGGAATCTTGAAAAAAACAAGAACGTGGCCGCACACCAGGCAGGGATCATCGGCATGTTGGCTTGTGGTGGAACATTTTTTTTGCTACGGACAAATGGTACAAAATGAAAGGCATAATATTACCAGAAACGCAGGGATAGATAGCCTCAAAGCCCTGAATGATCATAACAGATGTGTAACATTTGAGAACCAGTAGTACTAGATCATAGAGAGGACTCATGGTATAGTATGGTGTTTGTCATAAATGAAGAAAACATGTCCTGATATTCCTGATATTCCTGAGATTCCATGTCCTGATATTGGCACTTTTTTGTGTCCTTACAAATTATTTGATAGGCCCAAAACATTGTTTGTTGCGATGTTTTGTCACGACCCGAGTTGGCTTTGTCCGCCGCGTAATCGGAACAGTCTATTGTGATATGAATGCCTAGATCCAGCCCTGTTCAATATTCCAAGCATGTGATGTTGTTAGTAGGGATAATACACACCAGGGAGGAAATGGACTAAAGGAATTGTCCCTTTCTGCTCACCCAGGCCTTGGAATGCTCCATGCCACTGTGTCTTCTTATACCTAAACCCAAGCCTGAAAACATGCTTTTATGTTGAGGCCTTTTCTTAGTGTTTTTTTTTTTTTTTTTTTTTTTTTTTAACCTTTTTATCTGCTTTTGTGTTACTACTCTGCGTAAATACTGTAGTTTTTTCTCTTCTCTGTTATCTTGGTTTTAACGATGTCAACCCATTGAAGTGCTGTGCTGGTTTAACTCTGCTGTTCTTTCATCTTGTTCTGTATAGAACTTTGGAACTTTGGCTTGTTTGGGAAAAGTGCTATTCAAAGGATAAATAAATCATTGTATGGTTTCACAGAGAAGACAGCATTCTTATTGTCGCCGCTGCGTTAAAGGGCAACTTCACCCTTTTTGCAACCATGTCTTATTACATAGCTTGGTTCATGCCTACGTACTGTTTCATGCCTTCTAGTTAATTTTCAATGGGACCGGCGTTTTGTGCTCAGAATACGAAATGTGATAAGGAGAGCGTGTGACGCCGGGGGTTATTGCACGGCGTCCAGCTCAATTCAGTGAGCTTTTTTTTAGTTGTTGCGTTGCACCGTTGCTATGGTTACCCGGCATAAAACGCCTGGTGTTAATCGACGGGCGATTCTTATGTCGGCACTGCAGATAGAATTGAAAATCGCTGCGATAACGCGGGCGTTTATCGTTGCCGTCTGGAAAGCCTTTTGTCTCCTATCCTAATCCCTATACTGTACGAAAAGGCGAAAACACTGAAAAATAAACCTATACCCGATATGTGGTTTCACAGGGAGCCAGTTTACCGCCTCACCCTGTAGAGATGTCCTCCAGAACCCACCTCCACACTCTGCTGCTGTAGAGGACATGTCCTCCATGCATCTGCCACTGGTGGAGGAGAGGGATGGGACGACATGCCGTGTCACTGGGGTGACCACTGGCAGCACAGGGACAGACACAGCGGACCACTGTCTCACTGGGGTGACCACTGGTAGCACAGGGACAGACACAGCGGACCACTGTCTCACTGGGGTGACCACTGGCAGCACAGGGACAGATACAGCGGACCACTGTCTCACTGGGGTGACCACTGGCAGCACAGGGACAGACACAGCGGACCACTGTCTCACTGGGGTGACCACTGGTAGCACAGGGACAGACACAGCGGACCACTGTCTCACTGGGGTGACCACTGGTAGCACAGGGACAGACACAGCGGACCACTGTCTCTGTGGGGTGACCACTGGTAGCACAGGGACAGACACAGCGGACCACTGTCTCTGTGGGGTGACCGGGGAGACCAACACGACAGACACAATGGACTACCGCCTCAGTGGGGTGACCGGCGAAGGGACAGGGACCAATACAGTAGACCACTGTCTCCGTGGGGTGACCGGGGACACCAATGCGACGGACACAGTGGATCACAGTCTCCGCGGGGTGACCGGGGACACCAATGCGACGGACACAGTAGACCACTGTCTCCGTGGGGTGACCGGGGACACCGATGCGACGGACACAGTGGATCACAGTCTCCGTGGGGTGACCGGAGAAGGAACAGGGACAGAGCCAGTATACACAGGGTTGGACTCTGACGGCGTCCTCCTGGTCACTGACACCCCTCCCCCTCAACCATGTGACCTCCTGTCAGGCCCCTCCTCCTCTCCAAGCCCCTCCCCTCCTCCTCCCCCTCCTGGCCCCGCCCCTGTCTCCGCCTCCTCCTGCCTGTCGCCTGCCGTCCAAGCCCTGGACAGGTTGATTGACAGGAGGATGTCCCACCCTCCTCCTCCTCCCCCCAACCTTGACCTGACCAATCAGAGGGAGAGCTCGCCGCCCCTGGAAAACGACGGCATCAGGTATTATTAATTACTAAACCATACACTTTTTTAAAAATGTACGGTTTTTTTCCCAACTTCCCGCGAAATCATTTTGCGACCGTGGCATACGTCACGACCAGTGGCACAACAGTTGGGGGTTAAGGTTAGGTTTGTGGTAACATTGATAGGTTGTTTTTGGAGCGGTTTAGCTCTCTTATTAGGGCAGATTGTTCACTTTTTGAGAAAAGCGTGAAAATTGGTACACGCATAGCCAAAGACATTTAAAAAATATTTGGATGTGGAGGCATCTTGAATTCCAAGATGGCGGCCCCAAAATCCAAGATGTCTGCCCAGAAATGTGGTTTTTCCTTCATAACTTGAAATGCATTGATTTTACGCCCCATAGATGTATTGAACGTTAATACAAAGTTGGCCATTACGGACGATTTGGTACCAAGTACGTGTCTGTATCTCCTACGGTTCTTGAGATACAGCATATAGGTACTTTCACAGATCGAGGAGAGCAAGACATTTGTAACATTGATTCTTAAGTCAATCCAATGGTCATACAGACATGAAAATTGGTACACACACTCTGCAAACCCCACTATTTCTAAAAGTACTGCATGCCCTGCAAAATTCCAAGATGGCAGCCCCCAAAATCCAAGATGTCTGTCCAAAAATGTGTTTTTTCCTTCATAACTCGAAATGCGAAGATCTTAAGCCCCATAGATGTATTGAACGTTAATACAAAGTTGGGCATTACGGACATTTTGATACCAAGTACATGTCCCTATGTACTACGGTTCTTGAGTTACAACATATCCGTATTCATGAGGCACCAAAAGTGTAACATTTTGGTACATTTCACTATTTAACTCAAAGATCCCTTCATCACTTTCAGGAATCATTTTCAGGAAATGGACCTACATGTATCTGCTATCATAAACCACTTCAAGTTTCTCAATTGATGAAACGGGTCAGGAGTTATTAAACCGATCGTAAAGGGCTGTTTCAGTGCTAAATTTGCTGCGTATAGTTAGCGAACATAAGCCACCCAGAAATGTCTGTCTGTGCATCTGCCCTTCACAATAAGTGTATATCTGAAGCGGACGCACCAAGTGCAGCATGTGTCCTAGTATAATGGTATAATATGCTAATAGGCGTAATAGTGTAATATATGCAATAGTGTAATAGGGCTAATAGTGTAATATATGCAATAGCGGTATACTGTAATAGGGTAATATATGTAATAGTGTCATAGTGTAACATGTGTAATAGTGCATTAGGGTAATATGTGTAATAGTGTAATAGGGCAATATGTGTAATAGTGTCATAGTGTAACATGTGTAATAGTGTAATAGGGAAATAGTGTCATAGTGTAACATGTGTAATAGTGTAATAGGGTAATATATGTAATAGTGTCATAGTGTAACATGTGTAATAGTGTAATAGGATAATATGTGTAATAGTGTCATAGTGTAATATGTGTAATAGTGTAATAGGATAATATGTGTAATAGTGTCATAGGGTAATATGTGTAATAGTGTCATAGTGTAACACGTGTAATAGGGCACTATGTGTAATAGTGTCATGGTGTAACATGTGTAATAGTGTAATAGGGTAATATGTGTAATAGTGTCTTAATGTAACATGTGTAATAGTGTAATAGGGTAATATATGTAATAGTACCATAGTGTAACATGTGTAAGAGCGTAATAGGGTAATATGTGTAATAGTGTCATAGTGCAACATGTGTAATAGGGCAATATGTGTAATAGTGTCATAGTGTAACATGTGTAATAGGGGAATGGGTTAATATGTGTAATAGTGTAAAATATGAGCATTAAGGAGTGTGGTATACAAAATAGCTGTATAGTGTAATTGCCCTATTACACTATTGCACATATATTATACTATTACACATATTAACCCATTACCCTATTACACATGTTACACTATGACACTATTACACATATTACCCTATTACGCTATTACACATGTTACACTATGACACTATTTCACATATTACCCTATTACACTATTACACATATTACACTATGACACTATTACACATATTATCCTATTACACCCTATTACACTATTACACATGTTGCACTATGACACTATTACACATGTTACACTATGACACTATTACACATGTTACCCTATGACACTATTACAAATATTACACTATGACACTAGTACACATATTACCCTATTACACATGTTACACCATGAAACTATTACACATGTTACATTATGACACTATTACACATGTTACCCTATTACACATGTTACACTATGACACTATTACAATATTACCCTATTACACATCTTACTCTATGACACTATTACACACATTACCCTATTACACTATTACACATGTTACACTATGACACTATTACATGTATTACCATATTACAGTATACCTCTATTGCATATATTACACTATTAACCCTATTACACTATTGCATATATCACACTATTACGCCTATTAGCATATTATACCATTATACTAGACACATGCTACACTTGCGTCCGCTTCACATATACCCTTATTGTGAAGGGCAAATGCACAGACAGACATTTATGGGGGGCTTATGTTTGCTAACTATACGCAGCAAATGATGCACTGAAACAGCCCTTTACGATCGGTTTAATAACTCCCTACCCGTTTCATCAATTGGGAAACTTAAAGTGGTTTATGATAGCAGATACATGTAGGTCCATTTCCTGAAAATGATTCCTGAAAGTGATGAAGGGATCTTTGAGTTAAATAGTGAAATGTGCCAAAATGTTACACTTTTCGTGCCTCATGAACAGTGTTGGGCAGTAACTAATTTTAGATTACATATTACTGTAATATTATTACTTTTGCTCCAAAAAGTAAAGTAACGAGATTACTCTGCAAAAATGGGTAATAAGTAACGCATTACTTTGCAAGTAACGCCAAGTTACTTTTTTAAAATGAGCTTGTTGTTGCATGCAAAAACAGAACAGATTTACAAGCTATCGACAGGTACTGTAACAACAGAGATGTGCACTAGATTGTAGATCCAGTCCACACACTGCATCCTGCGCACAGTTATGTACACTACAAATCGCTTGATGCTTTATTTTGTATTTTATTTTTAAATACAAGACCTCAACTGTCTTTGAAAACAATTGTGAAAATCTGGTTTTGTTAGCTGCAGGTCTGTTTTGTGTTTCAAGGTTTATTTTTATTTTTTCATCTAAGAAAGACATTTACAATGTCGGATTTAGTTGGCTTTGTTTTCAGGAAAGTAATAATGTAATATGTAATATATTACTCTTCGATTCCAGTAATAAGTAAAGTAATGATATTACTTTGTCTAAGGGGTAACGAGTAAAGTAAAGAAGTTACTTTCCTAAGTAATATTGACCAACACTGCTCATGAATACGGATATGTTGTAACTCAAGAACCGTAGTACATAGAGACATGTACTTGGTATCAAAATGTCCGTAATGCCCAACTTTATATTAACGTTCAATACATCTATGGGGCCCAAGATATTTGTATTTCGAGTTATGAAGGAAAAACCACATTTTTGGACAGACATCTTGGATTTTGGGGGCTGCCATCTTGGAATTTTGCAGGGCATGCAGTACTTTTAGAAATAGTGGGGTTTGCAGAGTGTGTGTACCAATTTTCATGTCTGTGTGACCATTTGATTGACTTAAGAATCAATGTTACAAATGTCTTGCTCTCCTCAATCTGTGAAAGTACCTATATGCTGTATCTCAAGAACCGTAGGAGATACAGACACATACTTGGTACCAAATCGTCCGTAATGGCTAACTTCGTATTAACGTTCAATACATTTATGGGGCGCAAAATCAATGCATTTCAAGTTATGAAGGAAAAACCACATTTCTGGGCAGACATCTTGGATTTTGGGGCCGCCATCTTGGAATTCAAGATGCCTCCACATCCAAATATTTTTTAAATGACTTTGGCTATGCGTGTACCAATTTTCACGCTTTTCTCAAAAAGTGAACAATGGTTTTGCTAACCCGCTCCACTATGAGAGGTTGTTTTTGTGAGGAGTTGTCCTCTAGAAGGATCTCTTTTCTTCTTATACAAGTATTTATATATATATACAAATTTGTATAAATAGGCTCTTTCTTTAAATTCAGAGGTCATATACGACCACCCGGCGCAATGCGCAAATACTCTTGTGTTCTTGAGGCAAGAGTCTGAAATTAATTGAATTGTATTGAATTAAAATGATTTTGTCTTAATAATAATAGTAAGTAATAATAAGATGATCATCATGGTAACAAAATAACTCCATGAATAGATGAATACTCGCCTGGCTCAGCCCTGAATCAGCACCTTAAAAAATACTACCGGTAGCTTATTTTTTCCCTGTGATTCAAGTGAAACGAAATGATAATTCAGACTGAGGTCAGGCTAGATGAATACATCAGTCGAAATGTAATGCATTGAGCAGGTGAACGTCTGTGTCCTCCTCAGTCCCAGTCTGGTGTGTGTGGAAGTGGACAGTGATGAGGATGAGGATGATGAGGACGAGGAGGATAGAGGCGTGTCCCAGTCGTCTCCTCATGGTCCCCTGTCCCCGGGGGACACTCCCCACAGTGCTGATGATGACCAGGACAGTGGCCAGGCCTCGTCCTCGTCCCGCAGTGATCTGACCTGCAGCCGCGCTCTCTCTGCCTCCTCTGCACGGGACGTCATCCCTTCAACGGTACCCTGCTTTTATTTTGAAACTCGCATGCTTTTGTATATTTATAACAATTATTAAAATAATTACAATATATGTTTTATACCATGGGTGTCAAACTCAAATTTGGCCCGCCTTGTAATTTCATTTGGCCCTTGAGACATTATCAAATTAAAGGGGAAGACCACCCATTTTCAACATTTTAATATGTCATTAATATACCTTAGAGATGTTGTGTGGACATGATAAAAAAGTTCCCCCAATTCTGTATTTCCTAAAAATGGAGGTCTGAAATATAACATGGTGAAATACATCTTGGTGATGTCATCTGATGTATTTCACCATGTTAATGATTTTTCTTTCAGACCCATTTTTCCTGAGAGGGTACAAATGGAACCAAATTCCAAAACAATGTATTCAGAGATTTGCAGCACATTTTCACAATTTTTCAAAAATAGCAGAACTACAAGCTCATATATGAGCTTGTAGATTCTGCTATTTTTCAACAGATAAAACACCAAAATGCGTTCAGTATACAAAGGGTTGATTAGTTAATGTTGCCAAAAAGCATCACTGGACCGTCCATTAGCTGTGTGTTTCCCTGTCCCTGTAGGAGCTGTGTGACCCAGGCCTCCATCGCCTGCGCTCCTACTCCTACTCCTCTCCTAAACTCAGCCTGCGTCCTCCTTCACGCCGCCGCCTGGCCCACGATGCTACCGCTACCTCCACCGCCACCCCCCCGACCCCCGCAGCTGACCTCAGCCCCGGTCAGTGACTCTGGGGACCCCGGGACGTCCCACATAACAAGGAATTTAATTTACTACCTGAAGCTAGTAAATGTGTCTAAGAAAGAACTGGTGTTTGTTTGTTTTAGCCTTGTCTCCTCGTTAGTGGGGAGGCCTCACTAGCAGTGTTGCCAACTTGGCGCATTTGTCGCTATATTTAGCTTTAGCATGTGGGGGCAAAATTGGGGGGAAAATGTCCACATTATTTAAAAAATATTCCTAAAAAAAAGAGGAATTATGTTGTGAACCTCTGCTTTGGGCCAAAAAAAAAAAATCCTAATACCTGTGAGTTTGATCCAGTTAGGGTTAGGGTTACTACAAAACTAAACACGGGTGAAATTCACCCCAGTCAGTCTCAGCAATGTGTACTCTGCTCTATATATTGTGTAGATGGTATTCCAGTCTCAGTAATGTGTACTGTTCTCTATATATTGTATAGATAGTATCCCAGTCTCAGTAATGTGTACTGTGCTCTATATATTGTATAGATAGTATCCCAGTCTCAGTAATGTGTACTGTTCTCTATATATTATATAGATAGTATTCCAGTCTCAGCAATGTGTACTGTGATCTATATATTGTAGTATTCCAGTCTCAGTAATGTGCACTGTGATCTATATATTGTAGTATTCCAGTCTCAGCAATGTGTACTGTGATCTATATATTGTAGTATTCCAGTCTCAGCAATGTGTACTGTGATCTATAAATTGTAGTATTCCAGTCTCAGTAATGTGTACTATGTTCTATATATTGTATAGATAGTATTCCAGTCTCAGTAATGTGTACTGTTCTCTATATATTGTATAGATAGTATTCCAGTCTCAGCAATGTGTACTGTGATCTATATATTGTAGTATTCCAGTCTCAGTAATGTGTACTGTGTTCTATATATTGTAGTATTCTAGTCTCAGTAATGTGTACTGTGGTCTATATATTGTATAGGTAGTACCCAGTCTTAGTAATGTGTACTGTGCTCTATAGTATTCCAGTCTCAGCAATGTGTACTGTTCTCTATATATTGTACAGATGGCGTATTCCCCAGTCTCAGCCACAGTCGTTCTCTCCTCCAGGCTCTCTCTCTGTCTCTGCTCCACCCTGGTAGTAAGTACTGTCTATACTCTACCTATAATGCTTAAGGCTCTTTCAGAGTTTGGATTATAGGTCATCACTGCAACCACCGCTATTCATAGTCTGTCACCACTACCACCAGTACCACCACCATGCCTGTGTGTTGATTGCATGCCTCACTTACAGTATAATCCTTTCTACTCCTTTTATGTTTGTTTCCTGTTCTATTTATGTTAGTGTCTCTATTATTGAATCCCTTCATTCCTTTGTTGTCATACAGCCTGTTGCGCTGTGGTATGTTGTGTTTTCTTTTTCTTCTTTTTACGCCTCAAGCTGTCAAAAACAAAGTGCTCCAAACTTCTGGACCAATCAACATTACCTGACGAAGGCCCCTGGTGATTGGTTTATCTCTGTTTGGTGGGCGTTCCCAATGAGCACCGCTGTCTTGGTTAGTAAAATCAAAGAAGAGCGCTTGAAAGAGCAGTGGTTGAGGTGGTATGACGTCATATTGTAGTTTTTTTTCTCCTGGTGGTTGCGGTGACACTGAAACTCAAACTCTGAATAGGCAGTTTAGGCACTGCTCTAATGCTTCATATTTACTCTGTTGTAGGTGGAAATAGACAATCCACAAGCTTACAACATGGCGTGATGTGAAGTGTCACATTTGCATATACAGTATCCAGTGCCCTTATCTAGGGATGCAGTACATACAGTATGGAAATTCTTTGCTGATGCAATGTTAACCTCGGCCTGTCATAAAACTAAACTAATGTCTAATTGGTAAATGGTGCCTTTATATTCAAAGGTCGGAGAGACTAAACTCAACATCAAATGGTTGTCTGTGTGTGGCTAAAATGCAGAATAAATAGTGGGATGAAAAAGGCTGAAAACCACTGAAATACCTGTGAGTTCCAGTGTCAGTCTGCTAATGCATTACTATCCTTTGAGACTCTCCCGCCAGTGTGTGCAGTTCAGATAGTTGATGTTGTGTTCCTGTGAGATTAATTTATTATTACTCTGATTCCAAAACGTGGAACATGCAGCAGAAAAAGAGTCATGAGGAACTGTTGGTGACGAATTTGTTTTATATCTTTGCATCCTTATTTGGTTTGGCTGATTGGAGTTTGGCTTGTTACTGCAATCAAGTAGATTCAGCTCTAAAAGGAGCTTCCTAAACAGATTGTGTTGTTGTTGTTGTTGTTGTACATCTCTTTATGTGCAATAAATAACATAATGATAAATAACATATTACTCTTCCTTGTAATATTGCCCCCCACTGACTTTCAGTTTGAAGATATACATACAGGTAGATAAATGTTTGACTGGTTTTAGTTGCTGATAGTATTTGGTATTTTTGAAAAATAAAATGCCTCAAATCATCCAATTACCATCAAAGATGTCATAAGAAGAAATGGCACCCTTTTCACATTGGTCTATAGCGCCACCAGGAGGCCACAGCCTGACCTGGTGGTGACCTGGGTGTTAACACAACATTAAGTCCCAACCTAGTGATAAATACAACTAACAGTTTCTCTTCTGCTTTTTCCCCACAGAACAGAGAGGGGCCAGTCTGTCAGAGCAGCCGCATGAGAAAAGGTATTTACAGTGTTGAAACAGAAGTGCTCACATTTTGTACCAATATCACAGTGTAGAAAATACTTCATAATAATTCAAAATTGACTTAGGTATGAGTGCAAAATTATTCACATTCAAATATGCTTATTAAGTACTCATTTTGCAGAATGTGTCATTTCACAGCTTTGCTTTGAACATAGCTCATCTACAAGATAACACGTTGTAACTCGTGAGATGGTAGATTGGCTATTCCATGTTTTATAACTTTACAAAATATGTAACATATACAAATCCCCCCGAGTTCTGTGAAAAAAGGCCAAACCTGGACCAAACTCACCAAAAATAGACAAGTGAAAGGATTGTCTGCACACTTTTTTATTTTCTTTACCCAGAAAATCATGATTTTGCCATAACACAGCAAAATCATATCCAGATCACGACCGTAACACCAAGAATCAGTTGCTAATTTTACCACTTGTGTGTGTGTGTGTAACATGAACAAAGTAGGGATTCAATTTACAAAAAAAAAACAACAACATCTGAATAATACAAAGCACAAGTTTCTGTCCGGAAGCAGGGATAACGGTCCATGACATGCTTTGTTGCTTCAGTGACAGGTGACTGTAGCTCTTGTTGTGTTTTTTAAACCCTGTGAAACTAGGTTGATTTGTATTTGTTTCTAGGTCAGCCACAGGTGCTTAAAATCTCTTCCTTCCACTGAGGATATCAGATCCACAAGCCCTGGAGGCTCCCATCAATTTTACTGTCAGGTTGAAATGTCTTTGACTTCTAATCCCTCCACATGGGAAGTGTCATCTTACTGTCATGTGGCGTTATTTACTGTTAGTTCCCAGGGAAATCACCATTGTTAAACTACAGCTGCACTATGTAACTGTCTGTCATGTTGGTTCCACCCTAGCCTCGACACCCAGGCTTTCATTTTCGTTCACGTTGTGCGAAAACTCACAGTGACCTAGAGGCAGGAGTCAACCTTCCAGGGTGGGGCGTGGCTCCAAATGATGTGACGTAGCACTAGTCTTGGGCGGTATTGATTTTATAATATCGGTAGTGATAACATGTTATTTAGCTCGGTATTGACCACTAGATAGCAATGGCGTGCAATCAGGGTCGGACACGTTCCACCAGTCACCTAGTTCTCAGAATTGTGACATTGAGGGGTCAGAAACTGAGCACTCTGCTGTTCAAGCAGCCTAAATGGGGAAAAACTGGAGTTGGAAATACATTGTTTCCAAAAAGCCTAGCCCAAATAATGGCTATTTTAGGCATGTGTGTAACATGAAAATTGTTTGTATAGTTAGTTATTAAAAGTGTCATTGCTCATATTTTAATAGAATATAGTATAATGTCGGTAAACGGTAATACCGGTATATTGCCCAAGACTACGTAGCAGTCTTTACTTGCCCCACCATTTTTTTTTACTTGCCCCGGGCAAGCGGGCAAGTGTTAGTGTCAAGTTTGTCAACCCCTGTCTCCTCACCTCCTGAGCGAGCGAGCGCCCACACGTTTTACCGCTAAGGTCACACAGCCTGCCGGCCTGCTACTGTGGAGACATGTGGAATGTTTGCCCTTTAAGGTCAAAACCAGAAACTGGATCGTGTCAAAGGTCATGTCCAACCTAGACACAGCATCTACAGTCAGGGAAGGATTGTCCAACGGGCATGTTGGGGCCAGGCCCAGGGGGGCCCTGAACGGGCCATGAAGCCGCACCCATACCCTTTTCAGTTACAGGACTTTTATTAGGCAATTAACCATCAATAATAACATCAGTTGTTGTTGAAGTTGCAACAGACACGCAGCATGCATAAAGCTAAAGGTCTGACTCAGAGAGTTTTCTGTTTTCAATGATGAAATGCTGTTGGTTTAGTGGTGACACAGCTGTAGTTAGTTAGTGGCAGTAGTGGTGTTTCAAATAATTTCAATTATACTTTTATATTATAATTTTATACTTTAATTTGAAATATCTTGGGTTGTTTTGCATGCCATCATGTTTGGTGGGGCAGTCAGGGCATTTAGGGGGGCATTGCCCCCCCCCAATGCCCATGCCTAGATCCGCCCATGTTACATACAGTATAGTAATGCAGCTCAATATTATAGTATACAGTATGAAAACAAGTGTCAGATGTACAGCGATAATAAAGGGTGTCTGTACACCATGCATCCAATTTATACATAGATTACATTATACATACATTTATACATACACACCCGGGACACCGTCACATACATGGCAGGACATAAATTAGACAAAGTCTGTGAGGATCTGTTATGAATGAACTAATGGACATGATTGAATTTTAATGTGAATTTTAATGTGGGCTTAAATGCTGGATTATGTGCAAATAATATTTAATGTGGTAATGGTGTGCTCAGTTTCCCTAACGTGGTTATTAACCAAGTCTGTGTTGTGTGGGATCATGCTGCTCTTGGTTTGGAACCCTCAACCCTGCCTTGTGCTTTGTGCTCTGTCTCATTCATCCATCCCTTAACTCTCTCTCCCATGCTCTCACTCACCACACAGTAGCTCCACCTTGTGGAAAACAACAGGTACGACACTGAGTGTGAATAGGGTGAGCAGATTTAACTGTTCATTTCAGGGACAGACGTGGTGAACAAGTGGGACAAATGTCAATCATTTCGCAACAAACAATGCATTTGCTCCATGCCAGAGCAGCATTTCAGTTTCCTCATTTATTATAAGAGTGTAGCACTTGGACTAAGCACTTGACTAGTACTTGTGTCAAGGTATATAGCTCCAATCAGAAGCCAGAGTTTTCTTGTCAATTAATAGTTATTTATTAACGTATTAAGCCATGTAATAAGTGGCATGACACCCTTCGAAACAGTGATTTGTTTCCTAACAACTTCCATTTAAATAACTGTTAATTGACAGTACACAACAAGGCTGCTTGTTGAGCGGAGTGGTCCGTTGTTGTGACATATCAAACCGCTCTTGTGACCAGAACACTGGCTTCTGATTCAAGCCATGTAATAATATGAATGAATGACCTAAGCCCTATTTCCCTTACATAGTACTCCATAGTAGGACTTTTTCCCCTTTCTAGAAATGGCTATCAAGATATACATACCAACATGTGTGTGCATGCATGTGTGTGTTCTACAGAGAGAACAGGTTCCGTAAGCGTGCCCAGTCTGCTGATGATGGCAGTAATGTGGAACTGGCAGAGTCCCTCCAGCATCTCACTCTGTCTGAGTTCCTAAAAGAGTATGTGGGGAACCAACCCCTCCGATCTGTACAGTCCTATAGCCTAAAGACCTTAGAGCACGTTCACCACTAGCACTAGCACGTTCACTGGAATTAGCACGTTCAATGGTATAGCATATTCACTAGATAAAGTTCCTACTAGTTCACTAGATACACTGTGGAATCGTCTTGAATCCTCTACAGAGCTTATAGCACCTTTTGCTACTAGCTGCAGCTCTCACTAACCACTGGAAGCCGGTCTAGTGTCCTCTCACGTGTGTCTAACCTTTCTAACCATCTAAATATTTCTTATATATTAACAACACAGGTGTCTGAAGGTATGGTAGCTTGCATACTACATCAGAACAAGTTATTTTGTCTTGCTAGGGCTCCCCTACTTCCCTACTCCAAAAAAATCCTATAGGAATCCTGTAGGATAGAAAATAATTTGGAACAAATCTTATTGGACATTTAATTATTTGATTAAGAAAATATTCCCACATAAAATCTGGCAATAAAACTTTTTATTCCACAATTTTGTAACCCATTTTTTTTTCACCCATTGCCAATTCCTAATGTGATCCTGGGCTCTACACACCCTCCACCAACCTGGGGAGGCAGCGGACTGGCTTCATGCTTCCTTCAATGCATGAGGAGTCCAAGCTGCCTTCTTTTCACCTGACAGGGGGGAGTTTCCCTGGTTGGACGTAGCGCGTGGAAGGAACACGTTATCCCAACCAGTTCCAGTCCCCTCCATCAAGCGCCCCGGCTGGCCAGGGGGAGGCAGTTTAGAGCCCAGGATTACTTCATGTTTTTGTGAGGGTATCTACCCTAGGGGACACGGGGAGAACATGCAAACTCCACACAGAGGGCCCGTTCCAACATTCTGCCTCGCGTACAGGCACAACAGACACTGTTGTGTCTGTATCCAGTCTGGCCTGTTCTGGTGTGCTATGCATTACACTGAAGCCTGAGGGGTTTGTTCTTTATCTTCGAAAAGTCTGAATTAACATGAAATACTGTCTGTCACTAACAAAACATATCCCTAAAAGTATACCTACCTGTCTGTCTTTCTTTCTTTTGTCTGATATAACACTTTGTTCCTGAATGCCTCATTTAAACACTGGGTCTGTTAAATGTACCGCTGATGCTCATTTCAGCCTCTCTAGTTTAGCCTTTCTCACCTTCAGTGTTTTCTGCAGCTCGTCTGTGAGGACGGAGTAGACACGGTGCTGTGTGTGTACACACACTCCTGTACGCCTTAAGTTATGAAACAAATTGGCAAACACAACGAATGTAATGCAAATAACTCTTTGCTGATTCTTTACAGAATCGAAGAGGAAGCGTTTGATCACTACAGTAGCCCGTCCAAGGTCGAGTCTGAGAAGTACAAAGTTATTCGCACCTTCAGTTTCCTCAAGAGCCGGATGTCCAGCACACGCAACAAGAACAAGGTAAAAAACAACAACAATGAGGCGTTGTTAGCTGTGTTTTTTTATACTGCACGTTTACATAGCTGGTTCTCACAGTGTGGGGTCATGCCAGGGACAATATCTCCTTAATCCATTCTGTATTGAACGCATTTGGGTGTTTCAAGCATTAACTATTGAAAATAGGGAGGTCCGTCCATGGGATATTTTAGATGGGGGGGTCTCCACAGCCAGCCAAACACAGACAATTCTAGGGGTCCTTGGCATGAAATATTTGGAGCATCACTTACCCAGAAATACCGATTTTTCAGAAAAACTAGAATCTAGTGCTAGAAACTACAATCTTGGACTTGGACCAGAAACTAGATAATAGTGTCAGAAAGTACAATCTAAATGGGTTAAGAGGATTCTAAATCAGCTATTTTTTTTTGTGACAATATGCAAGTGAATATAGAGTGAATGTGGAAAGTGGAAATATAGTGGCACCATGGGGGGATTAATGCTTGAATTATTAAAAAACAACATGTCTATAGCAGGAAAAGAGAACAGAAAGCCAACTATTAGAGGACTACAGTGTATTAGGGCATTTCTTGTAAATAAAGGACTGTCCCACGCAGAGGGACATCTATCTGGTCACCCTGTATCCATATTCTGGGGGAAACATTTGCCAAAAAACAAAAACAACAACAACAACAGGCTCTCAGCGTCCGCCCTTGCCTTGCATATTTGACAGACTTGTAGTGTAGTGCAGGGGTTGTCAACCAGTGGTCCGGGGACCACCAGTGGTCCCTGAGAGGATTCCAGGTCGTCCCCAGGCTAAATGATGGAAAGTTGGTTAACCAGATGTAACTCTTTGAGAGCGTAAACATGAAACCAAATGGACCCGCAAGGGTCCATTTGGTTGTTTACACTCTCACTTTGGTTGTTTACACTCTTGTTTACGCTCTCAAGAGTTAATATTCATCATGTGATTTAGCCCCAAGTCTACACAACTAGAGAATGTAGAAGATTAATGGTCATTTTAATCTGTATGTTTGACTGTTTTGTTTCCCAAATCCAGTCAGGTATTGTGGACAAAAGCAACAGAAATCTTTAGTTTTTGCGTCTGTGGGGCCAAAATGTCCTCAAATGGTGGTCCGTGGCTCAAATGCTGAATAGACAGTGGGCCCTGGTATTGAAAAAGGTTGAAAACCACTGTATCAGAAAAGCAGCGCACCAAGCACAGTGGAACTGAGGTCTGTTTTTACTAGCAGGTTTTTAAGTGGTCAAACAATGTGCTTTCCCTTAAGTTTCCTTGATGTTTTGTCTGCACCTTTTTGGTCTTTTTTATCTGGACTTTGTCTCCGGTTCGTCTTTCAACGGTTTCTACTTTCAGACACAAACACGCGTGTTTTCCAGCAAGCAGGAAATGTTATTGGAAATGTCTCAAGGTCTGAGAGGGACTGACCAAACAGTATTAGTCAGTTCCTTCAGTCATTCATCTGTGTTTTGTTTTGGTGTGGACTGTGTTGTTGTTCTTGTGTAATAGAGGTGCAGCGGTTTTCAACCATTTTGATACCAGGGTCCACTATTTCTTCAGCTATTGAGCCACGGACCACCATCTGATGACCTTTTCAACCCACAGAACCAAAACTAAAGATTCATTTTGCTTTTGTCCACAATACCAGGCTGGATTTCGCAAAAAATGACCATTAATATTCTACATTCTCTAGTTGTCTAGACTCGGGATAATTCACATGATGAATATTTTAACTCTTGAGAGTATAAACATGAAACCAAATGGACCCGCAAGGTTTCCATTTGATTTCCAACTTTCCATTTAGCTGGTGGGCTCCGGACCACCTGTTGAAAACACCTGCCCTACAGTACTGGACCCTATAGTACCACTTGGGTCATCATACTCCTGGTCCAACAATACTGCAATGTTGAAAGTGAATTAGATCGGTGGAGCGCATTAAAAATACTCAAGTATTCTTTTAACATAACAATATATCTCGAAATTTTTTAAATGAAAAACAGTTACTATATCCTTGCACCCCTACATAGCCTATTGCAAACAAACTACAAAATGTCAAGGAAGGACCCTCAGTTTGTTGAGGACCACTGTATTCTTGTGCTAATGGTTGGGCTGGTCTCTTAAATTCAGATTGAAGCATTTTAAAGGGGAATTCCACCCATTTTCAACATTCTAATATGTCATTAGTATAACCTAGAGGTGCTGGGTGGACATGATAAAAACGTTTCCTCCCATTCTGTGTTTCCTGGAAATGGAGGTCTGAAGAAAAACCACAAAAACATGATGAAACACATCTTGATGGCATCATCAAGATGTATGTCATCATGTTAATGGATTTCTATAGACACTTCTTTTTTTTCTGAGAGCGTACAAATGGAACCAAATGAACCCGTTAGGGTTCATTTGGTTGCATTTGTACACTCTCAGAAAAAATGATGAAAATGGGTGAAATTCCCCTTTGACGCCGCCGAGAAAGGGGGGCCCATGTGGAAAAGCTTTGCAGGGGGCCCAGAATTGCTAGCTACGCCCCTGCCACTAGGCACAGCATGAAACACTAAATGTAACACCCACTACCCCAGAGTGACCCCAGAGTTGAGTAGAAAGCGTGGCGCTCTGTGCTGCTGACCTGGGTTCAACTCATCACAACAGGCCATAGATCTTCTTAACGGAGTGTGTGTACACATTTATCGCTCAGGGCAGGGCTTTAGGATGTGCCTCTTTTGTTTCACGGCTGCCTGTGTCTCTTTCATGGTCCTCCAAAGGGGAAAGGGAAGCAGAGAGAGGCCAAGGACAGGCAGCTGAATGGACACAGCTTCACCCAGGGCTCTGTCATGGGTCCCAGTGTGTGTGTTATCTGTGACAAGGCTGCACACGGCAAGGAGCTGCTGCATTGTAGCAGTAAGTGAAATACAGCTTCCCTTACATGTAGTTCAGTGGTTCAGGACTTGTCTCTTTGTCAGAGAAAAACTCAGAGAAAAAAGTCACTGTTGCTTTTCGGCTTGCTATGTGGGGTCAGAAAAGGTCACCTTTTAATTAGTTCGATAATTATGATTGTAATAATAGTACTATAATTGTAAATGTAGCAATCAGAATGTCAAACGTTACATTTTCTTTTCAAAATAAATTGAAAAATTCTCCCAAAATGAAGGTGTTGTTGTAAGGTTGTGAGTTTGAGTTTGTGACAATGAGAGATTGTGACCTCGACCTAGGTCGCGAGGGATGCTAGTATTGCCGCGACAGCGGGGCGCGGCAATACCAGCCGCAACCATTTTAAAAAGGCCAGGGCAGGTGGAAAAAAGGTCTCGACCATTTTTAAAAAGGTTACAACCTAAGTCGTGAACCCTGGCCTGTATTACAAGATATGTAGTTCATCATCATCATGCTGTTCTCCTCATGTAGGTTGCACTACCATGGTCCACAAGGCTTGTAAGGAATATGCTCCACCGTGTATGAAGGTATGAAAGGATGCACAGTCTGTACTCTGTGCAACTTGTTTTTGTCCTATCCTTCCACGGTTTTGGATGTGAATTGTGTTTTTTCATTGCATTGCTCCCAACATATTACAGTTTCTGGGGAAAGCTAAACATGGTTGCAAAGCTGCTCACACTGGCTGCTTCTCCTTCTCTGCTTTCTGAGGCAACATGAGCGCTAACAATGTTCTGAAGCAGTCTGTGTTCTTATTGTAGAGACTTCAGGATAAGTATGCTGTCACCAAGAGCAGGACTGCATCCCTGCCACAGAGTGAGTCTGAAAGATAAACCGACACACGTGTTCATGACTCTGTCAATCATTGCTGTCATTTAGCATCTCCTCTCCTCTCCTCTCCTCTCCTCTCCTCTCCTCTCCTCTCCTCTGTTCCTCTCCTCTCCTCTCCTCTCCTCTCCTCTCCTCTCCTCTCCTCTCCTCTCCTCTCCTCTCCTCTCCTCTCCTCTCCTCTCCTCTCCTCTCCTCTCCTCTCCCCTCCCCTCCCCTCCCCTCCCCTCCCCTCCCCTCCCCTCCCGTCCCCTCCCGTCCCGTCCTCTCTCCTCAGACTTCACATTAAGGGACAGCCCCTCACAGGTCAGTGTCTCCACCTCTCCCTCTCTGCCTGTCATATCACTGAAGGAGAAGAAAGACACTTCACCTCTACTCACATCCACCCGGAGGAGTTTCCACAATGCTTATGACAGGTAAACAATACTACAGCACACTGTTTCACAAACAACCTAACCTAACTAAAGGAGCCTATCTCCCAGGGGGTGTACAAGTACACCCCCTGAACTTGACGCTAGTATGTTGCAGGGACTTAACCCCCAATCCAACCCTTTATGCTGAGTGCCAAGCACCCATTGGTTCCCGTTGGTATGACCCAGCCGGGATTCGAACTCCGACCTCCCAGTCTCAGAGTGAATACTCTAACCACAAGGCCACTGAAGCTGTCTATCTGCTTCTCCCCAGGTTTAGTGAAGGTCCAGAGACAGAGGCTGATGGATGGACTCTGGTCCAGACAGACGATGTCCTACACATGATGGATTCATCCACGTCCACTGACTCCTCAGTGGGAGAAGGTAGACGTCTCTTATGCATCCTAAGCATCCCTATGATGCATTATAATCTTACAACACTATAATAATCATAGTATATTAGGAGTATTCTTGGGAGTGGAAGTGGCTCAGGGGTCACTGGATGGTATCTGCAAGGTTGCTGGTTCAAACCCGGGCTCCCCCAGAGTTGTTGTCGATGTGTCCCTGAGCAAAACACTCAATACCTATTTGCTCCTGATGTGCTGGCCAGTACCTTGCATGGTTTCTTCCACCATTCCACGGTTCATATTATTAAACACCAGTATCATAATGGTAAATGGTGCATTCATACAGCGCCTTTGTCCAAGGCGCTTTACATAGCTTGTGCATCACATTCACCCATTCACACACACATTCATACACTGGCAGTGGAAACCATGCAAGGTACCTACTAGCACTTAGGGTTTCAGTGTCTTGCTCAAGGACACTTTGACACTAACTCTGCGGGAGCCCGGGATCGAACCAGCAACCTTGTGGTTACCATCCGGTGACTCTACCCCTGAGCCACTGTCTGTAAAGTAAAAATAAAATATTTGCATGGATGGACATCTCAGATAATAATGCTTATCTCCATGCTCTACCTTTTAGGACGGTTTCATAATTTACTTACGCCCTACTTGATCTAACTACAGCATCATGCAAAAATATAAAAAGTAGTAGATTAGCAAACTTTTTCTGTCTGTAGATGTGCTACTTTTGCTGTTTTTGAATTTGAATTCTGAAAAGTTTGATTTTGGATCTAATGAGGTTTCTACCACAACAGAGACAAACATGTAAAGGTCTTGGTCTAACCAGGCCTGTCCTCTCTGTGTGTCTCTCTCTCTCTCTCTCTCAGACTGCATGGATGGGTCAGGTCTCTTTGGTGACCTGACGTCAGACGCTGTGGACTACGAGGCCGAGTCTTGGAGCCTGACGGTGGAGCCAGAGTTCTGTAAAAACCTGGACAAACAAGAGCTCAAACGACAGGATGTTATCTACGGTGAGACGCTATGTCTACTGTGATAGCCAGGATCCTTTACCAAATTCAAACTGAATTGATTTGATTCCAAGGGTTTTATTGACATGAGAAGTCATGCTTTTTACAAGCAAATATGTAAATGTAACAATTAAGGGTGCAATGATATAGTAACTGTATTGAAATGTTGTTATGAAAATAGAAAATATCGTATTGTTTTACTGATTCTTTCCTTTGTTTCTTTCCTTTGATTTGCAAAGAAAGGAAAGAATTGGTGTCGATCAATACCATTACCAAGCATTTGTGCAAGTATTGAATTCAGCATTTTTAAGAAGAAAAACACATCTTGTGCTCAAATACAATGGCGGATCACAGTTTTTACTTATTTATAGCCATTCTATTGCATCTTTGCCTTAAAAAAAACCTGCACTATCCACATGTTTCACACCTTTATTTAGACTTACTAGTTACTATATCGATTTCAAATCATGGAACTGCATCGTACCTTTTTCCCCCTTTATATCACATGTGCGAAAAATCACACCTAAAGGACATGAATTACAGTTTGTGTGTGTGCATGTGTGTGCGTGTGTGTATTAGGGCTTTAACCCAAAAAATCGATACATCGATGCATCGATTTGCATAACACGTGTCGACTCCAAAATGCCCGAGTCGATAAGTTGTTTTTTCCCCTTTCTCCGAGGAAAAGGAGTAAAGAGGAGGAATTAAACATTTACCTTTGTTTTCCCCTTTTTTCTTTCTCTATGTGTGTGACGCGTGTGTATATAATTCAAATGTAATATTGGTTACTGTCACTCACGGACAGAAGTCTCCTTTGAAGTTTCCTTTGCAACTCTATCGGAGTTCAGCCTTAATTTAGGCTTACCAACCTTACTGCAGCTGCATGCGCTCTGGGCGCGCGGCGTTCCACTGATCATTACGTACACGGATCAGATCGAACAGCAAACAGCGTCAGAACCCCCCCCCACACACACCATAAAACGATAAATCGATACAACTTCGACTTGACTGTCTGACAAGTCGACTTGAAAAAAATCTCAAGTGGTTAATGCCCTAGTGTGTATGTCCATGCAGAGCTGATGCAGACAGAGCTCCACCACCTCCAGACCCTGCAGGTGATGGTGGAGGTGTTCCGTGGTGGAGCCAGAGACCAGGTCCACCTGGACCCTGACTCCCTGGACCGCCTGTTCCCCTGTCTGGACCAGCTGGTGGTCTTCCACCAGGGATTCTTCAGCGCCATGAAGGAGAGACGACACTGCTCCATCCAACCCCAGCCCCAGGTTAGTAACACCACCCTGAACACCCTAACACAGGGGTTTTCCTCTGAGGGACCACCACCACCACCCTTACGGGTCCATTTGGTTTCATTTTACTCTCTCAAGAGTTAAATTATATATACACTTCTGAATTACTTCATTTTCAAGAAGCTACACTATTAGAAAATGTAGAATAATTGTTACCGGTACTTTGACCCCAACGTTTTGCCAGTTTATCTCCTAAATTGTCGACACAAACGTGAAAATCCTTAGTTTTTTGGTCCGAGACACTAAACTCAACATCAACTGGTGGTCCGTGGCTAAAATGCAGAGTAAATAGTGGGCCCTGGTTTGAAAAAAGTTGAAAACCACTGCAATACAGGGCTTCTTCGACTATGCCTCTCGGTACTATAGCACCTCAAAGGCCTTTGAAAACAAGGCTACAGACCTCACAAAATAAACTGGTCAGGCTGCTACTTGGCCTCACCTCCCAGAACCCACCTCACCCCTGCCCACTTTGACAGCCTGGTCTGGGTTAGGGTTGGTGACAGGTGACAGACCCATATTGCTATGGGTCAGGTAAACAAGATTCAATATGGTATCAACATACCCATCATGCACTTATCTAATTACTTTCTTAATGTTAGTGAAGTCGTCTCCCACAACACGAGAGGGAGCACAATAAACCATAACCACAAACAAACTAGGGTCTAAACTTGTTTCGCTTCTATGCCACTAAAATGTGGAACGCCCTAGGAACAGGCATGGAGACATGCAAATCCCTTGACCCCTTCAAAACGTCTCCTAAAGAGCACCTATGACTTGCTGCAATCCAAAAGTGTCCTCCATCAAGGTCTTTATTGGTGTTTTTGCTTTTGGATCACTGCTATGTTTTGACTGTACCTTGTAAGGTTCTTATTTTTATTGTCTAATAAATATATCAATCAATTAGCCTGCAGGCGGAGTGGGAGGACACTGCTCCACCACCACCACCACCACCACCACCACCACCCAAACTCTAGAAGACACCTCCTCCTCCACCCAATATCTAGAAGACCTTCCCTCCTTCGCCCAGAACCCAGAAGACTCATCCACCCAACTCCATCCTCCAAGACTCTGCTCCTGCCATTCTCCAAGACCCTGTTCCCCTAGCCAACCTCTGGAACACTGCTGCACCGACAGCCAGACTTCTTCAGGCCTCTGTTCTCCAGAGGACTGCACCACCACCACCACCACCCTAGAACACAGTTCCACACAGAGTCTACAGCGTTGCTCCTCCACCCTCCAACCTCCAGAGGACTGTTCCTCCTCCTCCTTCTACGTCCAAAGCCCAGAGCAGAGCGTCTCCATCTCCACCCAGACTCCAGACCTCTCCTCCTCCAGCACCATCCAACAACCTCCAGGACACAGCAACTACCTCATCCAACACATAGGAGACATCCTGCTGCAACAGGTGGGCTTCTTCTGGAGCTGCTTGTTGATCTGATTCTACTCCGTTTTTAATCCTATTCTAGCATCTACAGTAGACAGTGTATTAGTCAAATTTAAAGGTCTGGTGAACCGGAAATTATGTTTTTTTTATTATGGATCCCACCCGATTATCTGGCAAAGAGAGTTTCTGAACCAATCAGAGCATGCATCCCTTCAGGCAATGGAATGGCATAGCGCTAGGGACAGCTTATGCTGAGCTATAGTCGCTTGAAATGTTTGTTTACACTTCGTTTCTCTTTTCTTCATAACTATAACTCACCATTTTACTGCTATGTGGCTTAATTCTACCATATAGAAATAAGTCACCTGCTCAGATACTGTATATATTCTAACGTGATGATTAAATTTAAACCCAGTAATACACTGTCCGGATGCCAGAATGGGATTAAAAACAGAGTATTTCTGACTCTAATCAGGACACCTGTGATTGTGGTCGACTATTCAGCCACCTAGAACAGGCTCTGACAAAGCGTGAGCCCAGGATCACATTAGGAATTGGCACTGGGTGAAAACAGGGTTACAATTGTGGGATAAAAAATTTAAAGAACTATAAAACTGACTCTACTTGTATTGTACTATGCTTGTACTTGTACGTGCAGTTTTCAGATGAGAACGCAGAGAGGATGAAGCAGGTGTACGGTGAGTTCTGCAGCCACCACAACGAAGCGGTCAGCTTCTTTAAAGAGCTCCTGCACAGCAACAAGAGGTTCCAGAACTTCATCAAGGTACTAACATAACTAACTTTATGCTCTTATACCATGCATTTGAACTCTGCCTATAGTGGAGCAAACATCGGTCAAAAAGAGGCTTAGTTTTTGAGGTACCCCTCCCCGAGGTATAACAAGACGGGACATAGTTTTTTCATAACTTTAGGGTGTCCCCTTTATGAAATGGATTGTCCCGAGATTTACTTTTACTGCAAAGGTCATGAAATTGATCCATGAAGCTACTCAACACCTAAGCAAAAAACGCCTAAACTAAAAGTTGTCAATGCTTTGCCATTTTTTACCTGATGCTTATTTTTACATCATATTTGCACAGATTGTCTACAGGTAGTGTCCTTACATCCCAGAAGAGCCAGAATGCCAATATTTGGTTGTATTGTAGATCAGAAGCCTTTTTATAAGGTATTAAATAGGCGGAAATAGCAAAAAAAAAGTTGACCTTTCTGAGTCCTACTCTTGCCCTACTCTGTATTAGAGGTATAACAAAACGGGACACCATTTTTTCACGTCTTTAGGATGTTCCCTTCATGAAATGGATTGGCCCAAATTTTACTTTTACTGCAAAGGTCATGAAATTGAACCATGAACTCACTCACCACATACACAAAAAACGCTTATTCTAAAAGTTGTCAATACTTTGCCATTTTTACATGTTGCTTATTTTTGCATCATATTTGCACAGATTGTCTACAGGTAGTGTCCTTACATCCCAGAACAGCCAGAATGCTAATATTTGGTTCGTATTGTAGATCAGAAGCCTTTTTTTATAAAGGTATTAAATAGGCGAAAATACCAAGTCCTACTTGTCCTACTCTTTATTAGATTTTTATTAGACGTATAACTAAATGGGACACTGTTTTTTTTTTTTTCATATCTTTAGTATGTTCCCTTCATGAAATGGAATGTCCCAAATGTTACTTACTGCAATGCCATGAATTGAATCATGAAGTGAAACACGACAGAACGAAATAACACCTATCCTGAAAGAAGGAAAATCCAAGAAAATCAAAAGTCATTTTCTACCTGCTAATTATAATTGCATCATATTTGCACAGGGTCTGGAGAGTCTCAAAATGTCAGAATGACAAGATCTATTGTGAATAAGCAGCCTTTTCACAAGGCCTTAAATAGGCAGACATGGCACAAAGTTTACTTTGTGCTATTTATTTGTGCTAGTTATTTTCATATCTTTAAGTTAAACTTTTACAGCAAATGTCATGGAATTAATCCACAGTGATCACTAGTTCACTACGGCAAAAATGGCTTTAGTGCAGGAAGCAAAACCCCCAAAGTTTACTGTACCCCTGCTAGGGGTAGAACAAAATGTAACAATGTTTTTGTCACATTTACATCAACCCTGAATTAGGGAGTTCCAAGTCAATCCTTTCACATTTTCTACCTGCTGCATGGTTGTGTTTAGGTCATGCTTGCACAGTTGCACAGATGTTCTAGTCAGTTATACATCCTCAAGCAACCTAAATTGGTTGTATAATGCAGTGGTTTTCAACCTTTTTGATAGCCGGGCCCACTATGTATATGGTCATGCTTGCACAGTTGCACAGATGTTCTAGTCAGTTATACATCCTCAAGTAACCTAAATTGGTTGTATAATGCAGTGGTTTTCAACCTTTTTGATAGCCGGGCCCACTATGTATTCATAAATTTGAGCCACGGACCACCATTTGAGGACATTTTAGCCCCACAGTCCCATAACTAAAGGTTTATTTTGCTTTTGTCCACAACCAGGATTGGGGAAACAAAACAGTCAAACATACAGATCAAAATGACCATTAATCTTCAACATCTTCTACATTATCTAATTGTGTAGACTTGGGCTAATTCACATGATGAATATTTTAACTCTTCAGAGCGTAAACATGAAACCAAATGGACCCGCAAGGGTCCATTTGGTTTCATTTTTACGCTCTCAAGAGTTACCTCTGGTTAACCAACATTTCATCTGGTTAACCAACTTAGCTGGGGGCTACCCGGAACCATCTCAAGGACCACTGGTGGTCTCCGGACAACCTGTTGAAAACCCCTGCTATAGTGAATTACTGTAGCCTTTAATATAAGGCTGTATTAGAGGCAGGCATAGCCAAAAGCTTCTAACTATAGTATTAGTATTAGTACACCAAAATTGCGTCTGATAAATGGTGCATTTATATAGCGCCTTTATCCAAGGCGCTTTACATAGCTTGTGCATCACATTCACCTATTCACACAGACATTCATACACTGATGGCAGTGGAAACCATGCAAGGTACCTGCTAGCATATCAGGAGCAATTAGGGGTTCAGTGTCTTGCTCAAGGACACTTCCACAGTAACTCTGCGGGAGCCTGGGATCGAACCAGCAACCTTGCGGTTACCATCCGGTGACTCTACCCCTGAGCCACTGCCACCCCTATGTGCTACCCCTCTGATGTGCTGGTTCGTACCTTGCATGGCTTCAGCTGGTGTATGTATGTGTGAAAGAAAAAATGTAATGCACTACCTAAAGCACCTTGGAAAAGCTGCAATGGTTGATCATCAAACAGCAGATTATGGAAAACAATCAAAGTTCCCCGAACACTTCTCAATGACATTGAAAATAACCTGCTGACTTAGTAGGCTACCATATTTTTGTTATTTCAGCTGTTTTAGACATAGGCCTACCTGAGAAACATGAAGTGGGTAAAATGAAAACATGGCATCAAGATATACTGTATTTCCTGTTATTAAGCAGCAATTTAGTATATACAGGCATTTTACAGTAATGGATCAGGATTTGGACATAAGGTAGTGACTTTTCTGCATTTGTATTTTCAAAGCATGGATACATTCTTTTTTCTATCCTTGCTTTCATGCTTCAAAGCATGGATACATATTATGGATACATTTCTCTTGATGTGAAAGAAATCCTTATAACCTTCCATGTCATGAATCATGGTCAAGTTTTGTTCTACCACTGATGGCAGTACTACATGGTAATATACTGTAGATACTTCCAGTAAGACATCTGAGGGTGATAAACCTTTAGGTCTAGGTTGTGTGCACTCATCCCCCTGGGTGCTGCCAGACTGCTGGGTGAGCACCATAATGCTTGGCATGGGGGGTCAGATCAACCTATGGAATGGATTCTGTTCTGGCCATATACTGTATGGAGTGTGTTGATAATACAGGTTTTGCAAGCATATCAAGGGAACAGATCTAAGGGTGACAGCAGGGCCTTGAGTGGACCTAGGTAGGGCAAGCCCTTAATTTTCAGGCCTGTTGAGAATTTTGGGGCAGGCATGTCTAGAGTTTAAATGCACAGGTATCAGTCAAAGGGGAGACATTGAATGGGAAGGATGGATGGGGAAGAGCAATGCAATACTGAAGCAAAATGACATGTGCACAAGCACCAAAAGCCCCCCTGACTGCATGTAAGTAAAAACAACCAGCAAGTAGATGTCAAAGAATTTACCCACTTTCAGTAACTTCATGGATTAATTTCATGACTTTTTCTGGTAAAGGTAAAACTTTCCATTCCATTAAGCGGATAGGACAAGTAAAAGGCTGCTCAGAAAAGTCAACTTTGTGCCATTTACGCCTATTTAAAGGCCTTAAAGGGGTTGCTTATTCACAAATATTGTCATTCTGAGAAACCTGCAGACCTTTTGTGCAAATATGAAACAACAATAATTATAGGTAAAATTACAGCATTTTCTTGGATCTCTGTCTTGCAGGATATGGGTTTTTTCTTTATGTCGTGTGTCACTTCATTTATTATTTTCACTTCATTTATTAACATTGCAGTAAAAGTAAAGCATGGGAATAAACATTTCATGAAGGGGACATCCTAAAGATATAAAGAAACTATGCCCCATTTAGTTATACCCCTAATAGAAAAGTCCTGCTCCTCTCCTACTCAGAAAAGTCAACTTGCTATTTCCGCCTATTTAATACTGTATAAAATAGGCTTCTGATCTACATTAGAACCACATATTGGCATACTGGCTTTTCTGGGATGTAGGGATACTACCTGTAGACCATCTGTACAACTATGATGTAAAAACAATTAGCAGGTAGAAAATGTCAGAGGATTTACCATCTTTTAGAATAGGCGTTTTTTGGCCTGTGGTGAGTAACTTTAAGGATCAATTTCATGAACTTTGCAGTAAAAGTAAATCTCGGGACAATCCATTTCATGAATGGGACATCCTAGAGATATGAAAAAACTATGTCCCGTTTTGTTATACCTCGGGGAGGGGTATAGTCAACTTTGGAGCATATTGTTTGCTCTACTACTAAACTGGTTTATTTTTTATGTCACCGTTCACATTTCCAAGCAACAAAGCAACAACTCCTTGGTACGGAGGAGAGAGATCCCAGAATGCATCCTGCTGGTGACCCAGAGGATCACCAAGTATCCAGTTCTATTGGAGAGGATCCTACACTACACCCAGGGTAAGTGCTTTACTACCCTCTGCTGGAGGACTGGGGGAATAACAACTTTAGCATGAGAGAGACTTCAGCATGGACCAAAAGATACAGTTAAAATTTATAATATTGATTTCACACATTACCTATAGCCTGGAAAACAGACAAATCTGCCACAGGGAATAAAATCCCTGGATAAATGGTCTTGCACTGCTCATTTTGACATTATACTCACCCCAATATTCAAAGACCTTTTTTTGCGAGCTGTGACATTGGAATCGGTCTATAACCACCTCTTGGAAATAAAACCTCAACACTGAAGTTTCAGACAAATATCTGTGATTAATAAAATCTCTACTACTACTATTCAGTGATATTAGTCTGGTCAATGCCAGGTGTTATAGACAACTTTTTAGCCAAAAGTAAAACATTTTATATACAGTATATACTTTATATATAATGCTCCTTCTACTTTGATGCTGCAGCTGCTTCCCTGCAGACAGACTGGCTTTGCCCTGCAAAACATTTGTTCTTGTCAACAAAACTTGTTGCCAAAACATCTCCAGCAGTTTCACAACGACCCAATAGAGATATAGTAACGGCACCGAAAAATCGTTTTATAATTTCAAGTATATCGAAATGAAAACAGCAACATTGAAATATTTGTATTGACTGTACCCTGTACTTATTGAATACAATTTATCACAATCAATCAAATCAACCAACCCACCCCTCTCCTCCCTCCAGAGGACACAGAGGAGCATGCAGACATGCAGAGAGCCCTGGGTCTCATGAGGGAGGTTCTAGCGGCTGTGGACCTGAGGGTGAGTGAGTATGAACAGGAGCAGAGGCTGCAGGACGTGTTGAACCGTATGGAGGGACGCAGCGCCGCCAAGATGAAGAACGGACTGACCTTCAGGAAACAGGACCTGGCTGGACAGAGGCTGAAACACCAGGGCCTGCTGCTGTGGAAGACTGCTACTGGGAGGCTCAAAGGTTGGACTAGAAAAATGACTAGGGGTGGGACTCGATAAAAAAATTTAATCTAATTAATTTGAAGCATTGTAATGAATTAATCTCAATTAATCGCATATCAATAACCCAAGAAGCATTTTTTGGTCACTACCAACCAAAACAGGTTGGTATATAGTGTGAGTGAGTTTTTCCAAATCCAAACTGTGTCCACACTGTGACATGTTTTGTTGAGGACATGAGCACATGTACAGGACTTCATGCTTGTGTGAAGGTTGCGTTTTGTAGGAAGAAAGAAAATACAAGCTGCACACAAGCGTGAAGTCCGATTGACGACCAGTCAAAAAGAGTCACGTGACACAGTGTGCAGCATTTTTCTCAAGCTTTTCCACCTGCAGTGCGGGTGAGGGTGAGGGTTAGAGATAAGTTTAGTAATTTTCGGACCAATGGGATGACGAAACATTGGGAGGTCGGATCAACGGCAACCCTTATTGGTTACCCTGATTGGCTTTGCGTGCACCAGTATGATTGATTAACGAGTTATTTTTTATCGTGTTATTGTTTCTGTAGTTGAATGAATTTTTAAATATATTTGCCTAACATAGAATATCAATAGTGAACACACAGTAAAGGCCATTTTCAAACCTTCACCTCAGACAATTCCAGACAACATCGTTTCTCTTCAGGGCATGGTGAAGATACAGAATCAGCTGAGTTTGTGTTTGAGTTTGTGATCTGTTGCTTCTGTATTTTAGCCATAGATAAAAAAAAAATGTACTATGAGAACAGTATGTCACAAAGTATTGAAAAAATAAATAAATAACGAGAACAAGATCACTTTGATGCTAATACACAGGGGTTAGTCCCCAGCCGAAATGACTCTGTAGATATCATTTTGTTCAGTTTGCCATAGCAGAAGCGTTCTATGGTGATCATTAGTGATCTGTTGACATTTCCTCTCTTCTCTCTCCACTCCCAGATGTCCTGGTCCTCCTGGTCTCAGACAACCTCGTATTCCTACAGGAGAAGGACCAGAAGTATTCCTTTGCTACTGTGGTGAGTTACTAGTAACTTTACCCTTCTGCCGCGGGTTTGAGTCTGGTTTCACATGTAACTGCTGACCATTTTGCTCCTCATCTCCTGTTATTACTGTACAAAAGCATTATTCAACCTATTCTGTTGTACTGTTCTGCATGTTTTTACACCATCCTCCCCATGCCTAACAGAAACAAACTTTTCAGTATCACTAGAATCGCTTCCAAGATCATTGGACTCCCCACTCCCTCACTTTCTGATATGAACAATAATGCAATCACACGGCTAGCTCTTTCAATATCAAATGACACTGATCATCCTCTGTATCGCTTTTTTAACCTCATGCCATCTGGTCAAAGATACAGAACCTTGCCCTGGAAAAAGGTCCGTTTTAGCAGGAGTTTTGTTCCCTCAGCTATTGCAGCTTTAAACAAACTGCCCCGCCCGTGTTCATGTATGATAGGGTGATCTGCACAGTGTCATACTGTATATGATGGGCTGGTGCCGTCTACTGTGGGGACCTCATGTTTTCTGTATTGTCTTGACGTATTGTGCTCTGTGTTGTTCAATGTTGGTGTTTGAACAGTCTGTGAAGACAAATATCCTTCGGAACAATAAAGATTATTATTATTATTATTTGAGCTAATAGGTCCTGCCTGCTTGGCTCAGGGAATAATTGTCTCTTGACCATCAGGTGGTCAAATATCCATACATATGTGAATTACATTTGACAGTTAGTTATTGTGCAACAGTGAGGTGAGAATCTCCAGGGGGGTTTATACAACAGTCTCACCTTTTACAGTACATACAGTTTGAATTTATTATGAAAAACAACATAATTACTTGTCATGTGAAATTAAAAAAGGCTTTGGCCTTTTTTAATTCCACATGACTAGTGGAATAATATAATAAATATATAATAAATTATTAAGGGAGAATGTACCAGCCACAAGATTAAAGTGGTCATGTTATGAGAGGAATAGTTTCGACCCCTTGTGGGACTTTGTCAGGTCTATGGCGGATAGGATACCTGAAAAAAAATCACAAAGGGTCGAAGCGTTGTACTCCTGAATAAACGTGACCTAGGAGCTATTAAACGCTATGCAAACTATTGTTCTTTCTTTTGTACATTCCATATTTGTTTAGTTTTTCTAGAGACATGTACTTTCCTTTTGTCTCAGTATGAGAGACACATTACATTTGGTGTAGTACTGCCCCCTGGTGGTGACACACAGTAGGACATGCAGGTGGTATGGCCTTACTAGTCAGTTAGTAATGGGAGTTGGAATTAGGTTGAAATTACTGTGTGAGACAGGCACTTAGTGTTGGTCGGGCATCAGACTGGGCCAGTATAAGATCCCCTCACCAGCCTCTCCATGCAAGTAAAATATTTTAGTGGAAATAGTGATGGGCCATTAGCATTTTCTGTTGTTTTGGGAATCCTACACAAATCTCCAGTCTCCAGCGAGGTGTCAAACAGTCTAACACCTTGGAAACTTCCTTCCTGATGTCATTGCAATGTATAGTTTCCCGAATTCCAGGACTCATTGTGCCTCAGTTATCAGTAGGCCTATAGAGATTCGCATGCACGGGCGATTCTTGACCCAAGCCTAGTGTAGCTTAGCCTGGGCCAGCAAATTAATTATGGGCCACGGCCTACATGGCCCAAATCACGCTATGCCTCTGGTGTGAGATGTTACTCACTCCGATATTTAGTAGCATTTAGTAGAAATTTAGGAATTAGTGGTTAGGGTTAGGACTGGAGCCCTATGTTTCTACAACTTGTAGAAGCCATTTTGCATTCAGAATAACATAACATTAATGTAATGTATTTGTGCATATTCTACAGTCAGATGAAGGTGATGTCTGTTATGTCTCTCCCTAAAGGACCAGAAGCCTCCGGTGGTCTCCCTACAGAAGCTGATCGTCAGAGAAGTAGCCAATGAGGAGAGAGGGATGTTTCTGATCAGTGCATCGGCTGCTGGACCAGAGATGTATGAAGTTCACACCTCTGGGAGGGAGGAGAGAAACACCTGGATGAGACTGATCAGAGAGGCTGTGGAGAGGTAGGGCTGTGTGTGTGTGTGTGTGTGTGTGTGTGTGTGTGTGTGTGTGTGTGTGTGTGTGTGTGTGTGTGTGTGTGTGTGTGTGTGTGTGTGCGTGTGCGTGTGTGTGAGCGTGTGCGTGTGCGTCTGTGTGTTTTCCGACATCTATTCCGACAATAGATTCCACTTTTTGACACTAGATTCTAGTTTCTGACACTAGATTCTAGTTTCTGACACTAGATTCTAGTTTCTGACACTAGATTCTAGTTTCTGACACTAGATTCTAGTTTGTGACACTAGGTTGTAGTTTCTGACAGTAGATTGTAGTTTCTGACACTAAGTTGTAGTTTCTGAGACTAGGTTCTAGTTTCTGAGACTAGGTTCTAGTTTCTGAGACTAGGTTCTAGTTTCTGAGGCTAGATTCTAGTTTCTGACACTAGATTCTACTTTTGGCTGCTAGATTTTAGTTTCTGAAACTAGATTCTAGCTTTCCTATGTCTATCTATGTTTCTGTGTCAGTGATGCTCAATATTACATGCCAAGGACCCCCATATTTGGCTGCAAACCCCTCACTGAAAACATGTTGTTCTTGGGATACCCCAGAAGCAAAGAGTTGACTTAAAAATGTTTGTACTGAAAGAATCTATGTGTTCCTGTGTGTGTCTGTAGCTGTCCAGAGGAAGAGGAGAGCACCAGTGAGCCTGAGGAGGAGAAGAGAGCAGCTGAGGAACGGATGCACAAGATCCACAAACTGCAAGGTATCATAGTCCTCTTGATTTATTATTATAATACTCTAATATTAAATGGTCTGCATGTCACCACCATGAAGAAATGGCAAGAACTGATTATATCAGTGGTGATTGAGGCTCAGACCTTTAGAAATAAGCTTGATGGGTATATACAATAGTAGTATAAACAATATTAGGTATGTACAGTATGTTTGCACTATGTTACTTACCCAATCCCTTTGTTAATCTCTCTGTTGTACAAGGTCTGTACAGAGAGTGTGCTCAGTAATGTCTCTGTTGGACATGGTGTGTACACTACAGAGAGTGTAATCAGTAATGTAATCTCTGTGTTGGTCATGGTGTGTACAGAGAGTGTACTCAGTAATGTAATCTCTGTGTTGGACACGTGTCCACTACAGAGAGTGTGCTCAGTAATGACCAGCAGATCTGCCAGAGCCTGGAGGAGAAGCTACAGATGTACGCAGAGCTGTTGGCTCTGACCAGGAACCACCAGGCCCTAGGGCTGGAGACCTGCAAGCTGCTGGTCCAGCCCTGTTCAGAAGACCCTCCCCAGGCCACGATGCTGCTGACTGCTGCTCTACAGGAAGGTAAAGACCCTCCCCAGGCCACCATGCAGCTAGCCTCGACACCCAGGCTTTCATTTTCGTCCGCCTTCCGCGAAAACGGAAAGCCTGGACTAACTCGTTACACGAAGTGGCCTTGAGGGGGGAGTCAACGTTCCGGGGTGGGCGTCGCTCTAAATGATGTGACGTAGAACAGCAGTGGACGGGCGCGGGAGGGGCCGGGGATGACGACACGTTAGTGAGATCAAATCAGATCAGCTCGATCTGCTGTGTGGATCCCACGGATCCCACGGATCCCACGCCCCCCCCCCCCCCCCCCCCCCCCCCCAGGCCAAAATCATTGAGGGCTAGACCAGGCTACCATGCTGCTGACTGCTGCTCTGCAAGAGGGTAAGTAGCTAGCCTGGCCCCGCCCGCCCCAGCTACGTCATCACAACGAATTGTGCTTCCATCTGGGTCTGGTGTCTCCACCCGTTGACTCTCATTACAAAGAACTCACTCGCCGAGTTGTTGATTTTCAAAGTTGGAGACCAATCAAATGGCTGCGTTTGAGTAATCCCACCTCACGTCTCCTGGTTGCGCTCCTGATTGGTGCGCTGATGGCTAGTGATTGGTTAGAGGAATCTGTCTGTCAAACAGACAACCTACGTCACAGTAAAGAGATTCCAATCAGAGAGTCCCAGACTCTCCTTCGTGGAGAGTTTGGCAGGAGCCAGGCAAGTAAGTAGCCTCGACACCCAGGGTTACAATTTCGTCTGCATTGTGTGAAAACGGAAAGCCTGAACTGAAGCTAAACAAAGTCACTTTACAAAACACAAACAAAACTAAATAGTATGCTATCAGGGAAAAAAAGTTAAGAACTAAAAACACAACCATTTTTTTAATAAAATGTACACAATTGGGAAAAAATTACATAAGGAATGTGAGACTGAAAAGATGTGTTTTGAGTATGGTTTTAGAACGTAGCGTTCTAAACACAAACACACACACACACACACACACACACACACACACACACACACACACACACACACACACACACACACACACACACACACACACACACACACACACACACACACACACACACACACACAGTATTAAGTCATGTCCACTCTCTCTTCAGCTGACAACCTGAGAGACACGCTGCACTCCAACGTTCGTCCAGCCAGTGTTGTTGACTCCGCCCACACGGAGAGCAGTGTCCCTGTGACTCCGCCCCCACATGATGACTCATCACCCGTGGACCCCCACGGGGACCACCCCGCTCTGCAGACCCCCAATCACTGTCAACAAGGAGACCCTAATGGCAATCTGCATTTCAAGGTATGCTGTGGTATACTATGATGATTATACAGCAGTGGTTTTTAACCAGTGGTCCTTGAGAGGGTTCCAGGTGGTCCCCAGCTAAGTTAGTTAAACAGATTAAAAGTTGGTTAGCCAGATGTAACTTGAGAGCGTAAACATGAAACCAAATGGATCCGTCTACACAACTAGAGAATAGAAGATTAATGGCCATTTATGATCTGTATGTTTGACTGTTTGGTTCCTCCGAAATCCAGCCTGGAATTGTGGACCCAAAGCAAAAGAAATCTTAAATTTTGGGGGTCTGTGGGACTAAAATGTTATCAAACGGTGGTCCTCCGTGGCTCAAATTTCTGGATATGGTATGAAAAAGGTTGAAAACCATTGGCTTAGAGCATAACACGACGCGGACCAGGTCACCTGCTCTGACCTCACTTTCCATTTCCACCTCAGAGAAGTACTGTATAAGCCTCAGTATCGGCAATATAGTTTATGTGAATAATTTAACGTCTTCTATTAGAATGACATTTCACTCTTAATGTGGTGAATTATAGATGAGCTCATAATAAAGGCAGGAGTCCATTAAGTTCTCCTGGGTGGGTGGTGTTTTTTTTTGCCATTAAAAATTGATACGAAGGGAGAATTATTATACAATCTCCATCACTCTGCAGTTAGTGCTGCCGGCGGTGCATTTTATGGTGACCTGCAGTAAATGTGGATAATCACTGCTGTGGGGCTGGAAGTTGGAACCTCACCTCTCTATGTTCAACTTTCTGTGCCTCACATATCCTGGAAACCGCTGTTAATCTGCATTTTTTTGCAGGAGGAGCGAAATATATATGTGTGCACATAACAGTCGTGGCGGTTATAAAACTGCTGCGACGCCCGTAGCAGTCGCAAATGGATTTTGCTGTTTATAGCTGCATAACAGGTGCGACTATTTTTCGTAACAGCCGCGACCGCTTTGCATAACAGTCGGGAATGTTTTGCATTACGGTCAGTTGCGAACGTTATGCAAAACTGTAATGGCGGTTATAAAACTTTCGTGACGGCTGTTGCGGCGGCGCTTGCAAATGGATTTGGCTTTCTCTCTTTTTGGGCACAGAGATTTCATGTAGACTGACAATAGTATAGTTGTTAGGCTTATGGTATACGCACAAATATGGGTCAGATTTTTTTAATTTAGTTGATTTGGAAAACCCTTCGCTCCCTCCCGGTAATAAGATGTGCACATGCACACACTCTGCCTTGGAAGGAAGTGCAACAGGAACCAAGGCTCACTTCAATCCTCAATCCTGATTGGAGGAAGTCCACCACACATCCTAAAGCTCAAACTGAAACTAGGGTTTGATGACCCCTAGGGGCTCACTGAGGACAGGGAGGAACTCCTTATATGGTCACCACACTCTATAGTAGGTCACCTGCCTTGGAATGTATTTTCTTTTTATTAAAGAGCTGTAACAGTTAAGCTATAATCCACCAGTAGTATGGATTTAGTAGTATGGAGTTAGTAGTAGTTAGTAGAGTTAGTAGTATGACATCATCAAGATGTGTTTCACCATGTTAATGAGTTTCCTTTTTTCTGAGAGTGTACAAATGGAACCAAATGGACCCGCTAGGGTCCATTTGGTTCACATTTGTACACTCTCAGAAAAAAAAATGAAATGGGGGGAATTCCCCTTTCAGAGGCGTCCCCCCACTTCTAAAAGTACCACTACAACACTGAACCTAATGTAATCCAGCCTTAAGGTGGCACACATGTTACACAATGAGACACACATTTGACTCATCTGAGAGTAAACTAGGATTAACCTGTGATATGGTCACAGGTTAATCCTGCAGATTGTCGTCATCCCATGAAAGACTCTGTAAACCCGTTAATCTATGTCTTAAAACATGTGTCATTGTTAGGACATTTTAATTGTTATTTTAAAACTGGACCACATGACTCATCGTTTCTCTTTGGTGTTTCGTTTTTTGAAACACTGACTCTGACATGTTGCATAACTTTATGCTTTATCTATCTGTTAACAGGTGGCTCAGAGTGTCCAAAGCCTGACACAGTTAATTTATAGTCTGCAGGTGAGTAACTGTTTTTATTGTTATAAAATGCATCAAAAATAAATCCATGTTGCATGACCCCACCCACAATAAGATAACTCTTTTTAGTCAGAAAAGTCACCCACTTTACAAATCTTCATAATCTTAATATAAGGAGGACACACGCAAGATCTTTCTTTATGTTTCAATGTCACAACTCTGCCACTAGATGTCTTGGTACGCCTGACTGTAATAATATGTTGCTGTTCATTACACTTTGTTAGGTCAAAGTAAAGCGTCATCAGCTCAACTCCCAAAAGTCAGTAGTAATATTAGTAGAAATAACTGTAATATTAATACTGATTTGTAGGACGTAATCTTATATTACTCGTCACAGACAAACGTAATAATATGACTAGTTATACCCTTCTAAGGATAGCATATTTATCCAGGAGGGTTAATAGTTAACACTAAAGTTCATAGAGGCAACTTTAGTATGTACAAACAGAATCTGCTGGAGACTGCTGCACTGTGATTGGCTAAAAAGCTGCCTCACCCCACACAATCCCCTCTCCCTCACACATTAGTAACGCCTTGTCCTGAGCCCGACGGATGTTTTTGTTTTCATGATTGGCTAAAAAGTTGCCTCTATTACATTTAAAGTAGCAGTAGGTAATATTGTATCAGACATCAGTGTGCAAATACGTGCACATAAGTACACATATATTATCAGTACATTTCATTGTTCCACATGCACACATGCACATGCACACGTACACGCGCGCGCACGCACCCACACACACACACACACACACACACACACACACACACACACACACACACACACACACACACACACACACACTCTCACACACACACTTTTAGTCATCCACTGAGTGACTCATTGAAATTCCAAACAATCAAACACCAGCCTGCTTGCGGCAAGAACAAATACCGTCAGATTGTTTTCTTTTCATTATTTCCATCCCAGGTTGCTCCCATATGAAGGCGTATTGTGTTCCAGATCAGCTTCAGTAAACACAACTCAAAACTCAATCAGTGGTCTAATCATGCATGCATTGTGTTGAACTGAAGCCATGCTGTAGCAATGAGACTACTGACGCCCACATTGTGTTTCACTCAGGGGCGGATTGGCCATCTGGAGTACAGGGAGTTTTCCCGGTGGCCTGCGCCACCTAGTGGCCTGGACAGGTTTTTTTTTTTTTTTTTTTTTTTTAAGTCCAGGGCAGGCCAGGGTGCCAGGCCCAGGCCAGGCAAACTAGTGTTTCTATCCTTCAAAAAAGAAAAAGGTGTCCTTCACCAGAGCCTTCAAGTAGGAGAGTTGCCATATTCCCGTTCACTCATGTGCGCCAGGGCGCTCGCGCTGCTGGAGGCAGTGTTGCCAACTGCCAAGATCCAAAATGCACAAGAATGTGGTAGATGCTCGCCTGGAACATACTGATCAAAACAACCATTAATCTTCTACATTCTCTAGTTCTGTAGACTGTAGAAGTTGGACTAATTCACATGATGAATATTTTAACTCTTGAGGGTGTAAAAATGAAACCAAATGGACCCGCAAGGGTCCATTTGGTTTCATTTTTACGCTCTCAAAGAGTTACATCTGGTTAACCAGCTGCCACCCCCAGGGTGGCCTGGCAAAGGCAAAATTGTCCCGGTGGGAAAATATGTGCCAATCCGCCCCTGGTTTCACTGAGAGACCTGAGGTTCAACTCTGAATATTATGCATATTGGGCTCTCAGATCAGACGACGCACCGAGGCTGTTAGTTACTCCTCGCTAAAAAAAACACGACCGGGCCAATCTCTATTCCCTGCTGGCCCCAAAACTATGGAATGAACTTCCTATTGCAATCAGAACGGCAGACTCACTCACTAACTTCTGCCAGTCTGAAAACACACCTCTCTTCATACTCAGCCCACAGCACTTGATTGCATAGACAGTTGATCATTTTGTTTGTAACCCATTTTTCACCTGGTGCCAATTCCTAATGTGATCCTGGGCTCTACACACCCTCCACCAACCTGGGGAGGCAGCGGACTGGCCTTATGCTTCCTTCAATGCATAAGGAGTCAAAGCTGCCTTCTTTTCACCTGACAGGGGGGAGTTTTCCTGGTTGGACGTAGCGCAGTGGAAGGAACACGTTATTCCAACCAGTTCCAATCCCCTCCATCAGACGCCCCGGCTGGCCAGGGGGAGGCAGTTTAGAGCCCAGGATTACTGCATGTTTTTGTGAGGGTATCTAGGGGACACGGGGAGTGGGAACATAAGATTATGTTTTAACTTGCCAGGATGTCTTTCAAAATACAAGCTTGAGATGTCGCAGATATGGCAGCTTTTACAAATGTGTCCGTCCGTCCTTCCGTCTGTCCCCCAGGCAGCCGTGGCCATCCAGGACACCTGCTACGAGGTCCAGCGGCTCCTGGTCCAGGAGAGTGAGCGCGGTTCGAGACCCACGCCGCCCTGCGCCTGGCGCAGCGCTCTGCAGGAGAGAGAGAAACAACGCAACCTGGAGAAACAGCGCCAGGAGGTGGCCAGTGTCCGCAGGCTGCAGGGGAGACTCCGCCAGGCAAGGAACAAACATTTAGTATACTAGACATACTTTACTCTACTGTTTTGTTGAACTTTGGCTGAGTAAAAAAATAGCAGATTTACAAGCGCACAGAGTGGTGCCCTATATGAGCATGTAGTAGTGTAGTACGGGTCGACCCGTAACCCTTGGGTCCCGCGGGTTGCCCGTGGTCTGGGTTGGGTTGAGTCAAGAAACTAAAATCTGGAGTCAGAAACTAGAATCTAGCGTCAGGAATTATGATCTAGTGTCAGGACCTACAATGTAGTGCCAGGAACTAGAACCTAGTGTCAGAAACTAGAATGTAGAATCTAAAACTAGAACCTAGTGTCGGGAACTAGAGTCTAGTGTTGGGAACTAGAATCTAGTGTCAGAAACTAGAATGTAGCATCAGGAACTAAAATTGTTGTTCTGTCTAAAGGGAAACGGCATCAGTATCAAAGTAGAAGTGACGTAGAGGGGAAAAATATACAGCTATATACTGTATAAATTTTGGTTTTGTGCTAAAAAGTTCCCCATAATACCTAAATTGTGTCACCACTAACCAACAGCATTTCATCATTGAAAACAGAAAACTCTCTGAGTCAGACCTTTAGCTTTATGCATGCTGCGTGTCTGTTGCAACTTCAACAACAACTGATGTTATTATTGATGCTTTACTTGACTAAGAGCAGAGCCATGCCATTTTCGCCTTCCCTCCCAATACCTACCGGTTTATACTGCACTAAATAAAGGTGTTAATTTCTTTCCGTATAGGAGAGGCAGCGCTGGGAGAAGGAGAGCCAGGCCCGGTCCACTCAGCACAGGGAGCAGGAGGTCCGTCTGGAGGAGAGAGAGCGCCGCTGTCTGCTGGAGAGAGAGAGGCTGAGGAAGGACAAGGAGGAGCTGGAGGAGCAGATGGAGGAGTACCAGCTGAGTCTGGAGAGGCTGCGAGAGGGACAGAGGAGTGTGGAGAAGGAGCAGCGGAGGCTGGAGACGCTGAGGGAGGAGACCTTCCAGGAGCAGAGCCACAGCCAGCAGAGGATGATGCTCCAGTCTTGGAGGAGCAGCCGCCAGAGCAGCCTGCCCTCACACTGCTCCTCCATGTCCAGGACCATGGTCATACCTCTGGATGGCCAGCAGGTGGGGCTGCTGTATGCTGACCACTTTGTTTGGGCACATTATATTATATGATATATGTACCTGTACATCTAGAGCAGGGGTTTTCAACCTTTTTGACACCAGGGACCAGCGTTTATTCAGCATTTGAGCCACGGACCACCGTTTGATTACATTTTCACCCCAAAGACCTAAAACTAAAGAATTCTTTTGGTTTTGTCCACAATTCCTGGCTGGATTTTGCAAACGAAACAATGTAGACTTCTTAATTAAACAGTGCTAATTCAGATGATGAATAATTTTATTGTTCATCATCTGAATGAAACCAAATGGACCCGCAAGGGTCCATTTGGTTTCATTTTTACATTCTCAAGAGTTACATCTGGTACATAAGCTTTCCATCATTTAGCCTGGGGACCACCTGGAACCCTCTCAAGGACCACTGATGGTCCCCAGACCACCTGTTGAAAACCCCTGATCTAGGGAACAGATGCTAGGGTGTTTAGCTTGTTCATTTGAGGGACAGAAGTACTGTGTTTGTGGGACAAGTGGGGAAACGTTGCGGGACAAAGCAGGGCTAGCAAAATATTAATATCTTGATATCACATTCAAAAAATAATTCAGGGTTTCAATTCAATTATATAAAAAAATACTACAAGCTAAACAATATGTCGCAATACGACAGTACAGGTTGTGTGGCCCCTCTGGAGCGAGTGTGGAAATACTTCTCGGGTCATTTTAACAGACTTAAAACACAGTTACATATAGTTAGCCTGACCTCAGTATGAATTGTCATTTCGTTTCACTTCGTTTAAACGAGCTAGATTTTTTTTTTTTTTTTTTTTTTCTTTTTCATTTTCCATACAGGGCTGAAGCCAGCCTAGGCTGTGATCAATTTTAGAATTAACCTAGGATCTGTTTTGTGGGGCAAAGGACTGTGGTGCTTTTTAGAGTAAAACATGCCTCATGTGTTTGGCATTCAGACTGGTATTCTGTGTACTGGCATTCTACTGTTATTACAGTAGTTAGACAAAAAGCAGTTAGCAACGTCAGAGGTGCAGGGTTTCTAGTGAAATTGGCCAATGAGAGGCGCCAACAAGTGGGTCGCTGTGCCAACCACTGCAGAATAAATATCCATTTCTTTTACACATGTAATGAAAATTAAATGAAAATTAGAAAACAGACAAGAAAGTGAAGTTCGGAATACATTTTACAAGAGGCAATGTCAGACACTGAGCCTGTACATGGTCTATTGTCGCTAGTTTGGCTCCCAGGGATACCTAACTCTTCGACTACACCACTGGGCCAGTGGTTCTGTAAACATTTTAATTATTTCTTAATCCTGACATAATGACTAATGAGTTTCACGCCTGGCATCGGTGTCACATTAGACATTAGGGCTTCAGGCTGATCTACTGTGCTATATAATATCTGAGCTACTGCGTTGGATCTTTTTGTGAGCAGACACGGATGTAACCTTTCCCAGTTGGGGGGGGGTGGCTTCATCGCCCGTGGCGCGGAGCGACATGGCGATGAAGCCGTACCGATACCATTTTCATTTGAAATTCACCCCCAAAACCTCCACATTGAATATATAACTGCATTTTGACATGGTTATATCTATAACACAATCTATCTCCTATTTTATATATTTTTTTCTTCAGTTCTGTGACCCACAAGATTTATATAGGACTTGTACAGGACTTATATTAGCAAATAAAGCATCAATAATAACATCAGTTGTTGTTGAAGTTGCAACAGACACGCAGCATGCATAAAGCTAAAGGTCTGACTCAGAGAGTTTTCTGTTTTCAATGATGAAATACTGTTGGTTTAGTGGTGACACAGCTGTAGTTAGTTGCAGTAGTAATGTTTCAAATCATTTTAAATATAACCACTTTAATTTGAAATATCTTTGGGTTTGTTTGGGTTGTTTGCATGTTCATCATGTTTGGTGGGGCAGTCAGGGCTTTTGCCCCCCCCCCCCCCCCCCCCCATGGCCATGCCTAGATCCAGGCCTGCTTGTGAGAGCTCTTTCTCGTACACACACGCAGCCTGAGGTGTGTGCGACAGTGTGAGCGGCCCATTCATTCTACAGAGAGAGAGAGGCTTTAATTTGTGGTTGATATATGACCTGTGGTAATGAGAGCGTTTCACCCTCCTCCAACGCAGCTCCACACACTAATAAACAACGCAGTTGATTGATTATAATTAAACCTCCGCTGGAAAGTAGTAGTAGAAAAAAAAATACATAAATTAAAGAAATCAGACAGAATAATTAAATGCCAGAGCCGCTCTGTCGCAGGAACCAATCAATGGATTTCACCAGAGTAACTTACAGATACTTTGTTTGAAAAGCAGCAGCAGCGGGATGTGAATCTATAAGACCATGTATATACAATATACCATGTATTCACAACTGTGTGCTTAACCCTGAGATTAATGTAACCAAATGGACCCCGCAAGGGTGACATATTAAAGACCTTCTAAGGCGATATAAATTAGTTCTCACAATTTCCACTCCATAAAGGGACACGGAGATACCGATACAGAAATCTCAATATAAAGACATGGAATTAGAATAAATTCATATGCATGTATGGGCACAAAGGAGAACATGCATGGGCAATAGGAGAGTAATATCTTTATTTGACGTTTTATGCCTTAGAAAAAGTAATATTACAGTATATTTCTTGTTTTACTGGAATCAAGAGTCCAAATTGTTTTTTTTTTTCCATAAATCATTTCCTCCCAAATTTTTGGGCCAAATTGATCATATATATCAATTTGGCCAAAAAATGACTTAGGCGATTATTTTAAGAAGGTGACGATATTGACCATTTTGGCAGCGTAATATCATAACACTACTTTTGCTGGAAAGGGTAATAATATTACAGTAATATGTAATTCGCTACTGCCATGATAACTGAGTGGGGCGTTCTGAGGACGCCAGGTCACAGGAAAACAAGCAGACTTGGCAACCCTGATTAGGATACAGACAAATGAGGGTCATGTTACATGATTCTGTGTCTCCCATCATTAATTTACTCCCTGGCCAGGTTGGTAGTTCATTCTGCTGACATTTCCCATGGGCTCCATTCATTTGTATCTGTCAGTTTGAGTGAATTAACTAATGCTGTAATAACTACCGTTGTTGATGGTTAGTGGCCTGATACCGTGTGTTTATTAAGGATTATTATTAAGGATTTTGTCCACCTTGTTTGACAGATGAATTACTCCGCCAAAATACACCTCACAACTTATTCCAAATGAGCTCATTGTTGCTTGCGACAATAAAACAGATTTACAAGCTATCAACAAATAACAACAGAGATGCGTAGGTAGTTTTTAGTTCCTAATCCACCGCAGCATTCTGTACACATGACCTACACTACAAGTTCTTCAATTTCTTTTACAGGTGGGAGTTAGGAAGTTGGGAAAGTAATATGTAACATAAGACTATTTGATTTAATTAATATAATGTCTTTTTCTAAGGTGTGATAAGAATAGTAAAGATATTATTCGACTAAGTAATTTTTCCCCACTCTCTGTAAATGTTTAGCTGGAGGCCACAGGTCAGGAGGTCAGAGACGGATCAGGTGACACACACACCATCCTCTCAACTCCTCTAATTACTGTAGCTCTGCTGTGTGTGTGTGTGTGTGTGTGTGTGTGTGTGTGTGTGTGTGTGTGTGCGTGTGCGTGCGTGCGCGCGTGCGTGCGTGCGTGTGTGGATGCATGAGAGAGCACCTTAATGCCCCCACATGTATAAGAGAATTTGATACATACATAGACTCTGAGGACCGTTTTCCTGGTACTCACAACAGACATGTTAGATTCATGGTATTCGATCGAGTGAGGTTTACAATTAGATTGACTATTTGTTGGTTTTTATTGCGGTCAAAATGGCTTTAAAATGTTTAGTTTATTCGGATTTTCCCGTTTCAAAATACGAGATCTCCCTACAGTACGCAGCCACCCTCTTCGACCGTTATCAAGCCATAATTCCCAGTAGTTTGCTTATCAAGCTGATCTTCTCCAACTACTGCATGTATTACGGAAACCAACTGGTACGATTGGCCTTGATAAGACAAACTCCCGGAAATCCAGTTGTCCACACAGTGACATGCTGCTACCGACCCAAAATACCCACCTGGAGTAACTTGTTTCTTGTTTTAGGTTTCTATATCTGCCCTGCTATAAAAGGTCGACCACCAGAAATAATATCTATGAGGCAGTAGGAACTAGGGTGGGACTCGATTAAAATTTTTGATCTAATTAATTAGAGGCTCAATAATTAATTAATCTCAATTAATCTCATTTTAATCGCATATTATTATTTACCTGAGAAAAGTGAGAAAGCACATTTTTGAACTGAATTTATTATTATTATATTATGAGTGAAGCAATGAACTGAATGAGTGAAGCAATGAACTGAATACTAGGCCTGTGAATCTGTGGGTGATACAATTCAGTATCAATTTTCTGGGTCACGATTCGATCCAAAAACTAGATTTCTAGATTTTTTTTAAATTCTCGATTCAAAAAGATTCCCCAATTCCAAAGCTTTCCTCTTTTCTTTTTTTTTCTTCTTCTTATTTACCAAATTCAAGTACAAACGTTAGCATTTCTCAGTCAGTCCAGTACAATAATTGACTCTGGGGCAAAATAAATAAAATACTGGTACTTGGAAGACTAGCTGGTAAGAAAGGCAGTGCCACACACACAGCGCTGATTGTTCTGGAGCATACATTTGCGTACATTTAGCAGTCATTATTATCATGCAATTTAGCGTCAGATAAACACAGTGAAGTGAGCCCACGTCAGTTGATCATCTGAGCACACACACACACACACACACACACACACACACACACACACACACACACACACACACACACACACACACACACACACACACACACACACACACACACACACACAGCCAATATGAACTCGACTACAGCTGCACTGATGAGCGCCGGTCGCCAACTCCAGTTTGTCCCTATTCAAGCCATTGAATGTCGGACACCTCAACGTCGCTCTGGTACTAGCCAGAATGCAGAAAGACTTACCCAAGCTCCCTTCTCTTCACGGGGTTAGTCCAATGGTGGCTCTTCTACATAGATTTCTACGAAACGGGGACAGTAACACTAGCTCCAACATGTTGGATGTGATTTGAGGCTCGAACTGCTGCGATGGTATGCACATTCTTTGTTGCATAAACTGCCTTTTTGTCCACGCTTCCATCCGTTCTTTGCTTAAATCTAAATTTGCCATCGACGGGGCCGAGTAATGCTTGCTCATCTGGTTTGTCGTTCATGTTGCGAGTTGTTTTGTTTTGTTTTTGCTGCGGGGGAAGAGGACGACGAGGCAGACGGAGCTGTAGAGTATAGACTGAGTTACGTTTACTCCATAGAGCTAGTAGACCAATGGCGATTCTTCTACATTGACTTCAACTGCAGTTTGTCCCTATTCAGGCCATTTGAACAGCGCTCAAGCGCTCAGTTTCTGACTCCTCAATGTCGTGACTCCGGGTGGACTGCCGCTTCCGTGTGCGTTAGCATATTGGGTAGGTGTGAAACGGTGATACAAAGAGAAACGTTCCACTTCAATGGTGTGAATGGGCCATCAGTGACAAACGTTCCGTTCCAATGGTGGACAAAGAAAAGGTGCGAATAAATGCGTTATTTTTTATAACGCGCTATATTTTCTGTAATTAATTAGTCTCAATTAACGCGCTAAAGTCCCGGCCTTAGTAGGAACACAACCTTTTTTGCTAGCCATCATGTTTGGTGGGGAAGTCAGCATTCCCCCCCCCCTCCCAACCTATGCTTAGATAGATCCAGCCATTTGTTTAGGGGGGCTCCAGGGAAAATCTCCTGTAAAATGTTGCCTCCCCAAGGGATAACATTATGAAGACATTATGTGTTTTTAAATGTTCAAGTCTAGTTAGAGGATACATACAATGTGTTTATCCATATTAGGCTTATTAGCGTGGTATCCTCCTCTCATGGTCGCGCACCCCCCCCCCCCCCCCATGCTGCCCTAGGCCAGGGGTTTTCAACAGGTGGTCCAGGGACCACCAGCGGTCCCTGAGAGGGTTCCAGGTGGTCCCCAGCTAAGATGGTTACATCTTAGCTGGGGATGATGAATCTTTTAACTCTTGAGAGTGTAAAAATCATTTTTACACTCTCAAGAGTTAAAAGATTCATCATCTGAATTAGCCCAAGTCTACACAAGTAGAAGATGGACAAAAGCAAAAGAAATCTTTAGTTTTGCGGGTCTGTGGGGCTAAAATGTCCTCAAGTGGTGGTCCGTGGCTCAAATTCTGAAAAGATGGTGGTCCCTGGCATCAAAAAGGTTGAAAACCCCCGCTGCCTAGTATACCTAATGGCAAAAACACCCCATGCATACACCCACCCATCCGTCCATCCATCCTTACGTCCCCTGAGGGGGTTAGTATAGAATATAAATGGGTGCAGCAGGGTGGGTCAGAGACCCTGCAGTGTTGATGTAGAGAAGAGACAGAGAGACAGAGGGTCTGGGGTGAAGGGAGAACAGGGAGGTTATTACAGAGGGTCTGTTTGTGTATTTTAGGGAGGGGAGTTGAACTCACACCTCTGCCCTCAAAAACATCACAGAGGCTCACACAGGCTTTAAACATAATGGAGCACTTCAGCCCTGTGGTTACAATAGACTATTCATCATATGGGATGAGCTTGTAGATCTGCTATATTAAAGGTATTAATAGGGAACTTTTTTTTTTTTGCCAAAAAGCAAAACACGTATAGCTATATATTTTGTTTGCCTTTTCCCCCCTCTACATCGCTTCTACTTTGATGCTGCAGCTGTTCCCCTACAGACAGACACTTGCTTTTCCCTGCGGATGGCCCAGACCTTTATTGTTTCTGAAATCCTTTTTTGTCTGGCTCATGACAAGGCAGTGCTAGTGTGCGTGTGTGCGTGTGTACTGTGCGTGTGCGTGTGTGTGTGTGTGTGTGTGTGTGTGTGTGTGTGTGTGTGTGTGTGTGTGTGTGTGACAGTACAGCAGTCTCCTCCGTAGTTTCATAAGGAGCCAATAGAGTGGAGGTGAAGGTGGAGTTAGATTCAAATTTGTTTACAAACACAGAATTTGTACTCACTAAAATTGCAGAAAGTATACCTTTTTAAACAACCTTTTTGTTTTTTTCTTTTTCCTATATACAGATCTTGGTATTTGTGCACAAACATTGTCCAACACGAAAGTTACATTCCCATTTAGATTGAATGGACAATAATTAATCAAAGTCAAAGTCGCATGATTTGTCACTACGTTACCGCAGCGAAATTGGTTCTCCACTTTTGACCCATCTCTTGGAGCGGTGAGCTGCAGCGTGCGCCGCGCTCAAGCAGGGAGGCATTGGGTCCCATTTTTACAGTCTCTGGTATGACCCGACCGGGAATCGAACCCCGGCCTACCAGTTCCAGGGCGGACACTCTAACCACTAGGCCACTGTTCTCAATTGTATGTGTCTGAGCAAACTGAGGCACATCACACCCTGTTTTCACATCAGAAAACCTTTTAGAAGGCACTTTTAGAATCATCATGATCAGGTCAGGTGCATGAGAAGATTACAGTTCAAAGTTCCACCAGTAGGGGACAGCAGATCACATAGATTGTCATAAGGACTCAACTTGTTGAAAAGGTGTGTGTGTGTGTGTGTTTGTGTGTGTGTGTGTGTGTGTGTGTGTGTGTGTGTGTGTGTGTGTGTGTGTGTGTGTGTGTGTGTGTGTGTGTGTGTGTGTGTGTGTGTGCGCGCGCGCATGCGGTTGTGGGTGGTATTAAATTGGTAAAGCAATTAATTAGAAGAGGAAAGTCAGTAAACAAAGATTTTGTCCTCTGGGTTTAAGGAGAACATTGTTTTTTGTTCCACTAGGGCATTGATAAGTGCTGTGTAATTATTTTTTGTTTGATTAAAATTATGTCAATAATTTGCCCACAGCCTTAATTTATTCACTAGGAAAATTAGGGGGGTAGAAAAGCATTTCACCACCCATTTTCAACATTTTACTATGTCATTGATGTAACTTTGAGGTGTTGGGTGGACATGATGAAAACGTTCCCTCATTCTGTGTTCGCAAGAAATGGAGGTCTGAAGAAAACCACTAACATGGACGACATCATCAAGATGTATTTTCACCATGTTAATGGATTTCTTTAGACGTTTCTTTTTTCTGAGAGCGTACAAATGCAACCAAATGAACCCTAACGGGTTCATTTGGTTGCATTTGTACGCTCTCAGAAAAAAAATGTTGAAAATGGGTGGAATTTGATCCCTATAGTTTCCCTATTCTGACTGGGACCAACGTTCGATTCCACAGAGCTTGTGGATCTGCTATATTTGTCAAAGACTTGTAACATAGAGTGAGAATAGAAGTGGGTGCCGAGTACAGAGCCTGGGGGACTCCTGTCAGCTAAGTACAGGCTTTAAGTGGTTAATAGATTAGCATTACTGTCAACAGGGAACTCCCTCTAGTGTAATAACTGCATGGTCCCCACGGGATTCCCCTAGTGTGTGTGTGTGTGTGTGTGTGTGTGTGTGTGTGTGTGTGTGTGTGTGTGTGTGTGTGTGTGTGTGTGTGTGTGTGTGCGTGTGCGTGTGAGAGACTGTGAGTCTGCGACTGTATGCATGCCCCCTACACACACACACACACACACACATCAATGGGTTCATAATCCCTTTCCCCCTGGGTATGCATTAGGACTAAGGGTACATTTAAAGTGTTTCCTTGTAGGGTTGACTCGTCCCCGCTGGCCATGATTAACTTTGGCCTTGATTCTTCCGCGTACACCAAGTACACTTAGTTCAACTTTATCAATCTGTATACGAGTATACTTCATTCAACTGAATCAGTCCATACCAAGTACACTTCTTTCGACTGTATCAATCCGTATGCGAGTACACTTCATTTAACTGTATCAGTCCCTATATGCGAGTAGACTTTGACTTTGACTTGATTGACATGAAGGACCTGTCGGTGGATCAGAATTCTGAACCCAAAGCGAGTGATGTTGACTTGGTTTAAGTATAGTAATTAGGTATCCATTTTTGAGCCAATTACAGTGGAGTGACTCATGAAATGGCACATTTATCATTAAATGGCCCGCTTTGATGCTTGTGATTTTTTTTTTCTGATTGTGATACTGACTGGTTAATGGTCATGTATGTTATTTCAGTATATTGAGCTCTATGAGCAATGACGTTTTAGTATTGGGTATTAGGTATCTGTATTAGGTCAAGCAGGGTGTAACTTATAGGTTACCTCAGTGGTGCCTACACTTTTTTGAATTGAGAGCTACTGTACTTTCAAAATGAGCGGCTCAACAAGATCTACACAAAAATGTGATTGTTCCATTACTGAAAATCCATTTCAAGGCCTATAGAAAGTTTGACCTTACTGTTATAGTGTTTAAGAATAATGCACTTTTAATGAAAAATAGACTTATAATGAAAAATAGAGAATTGAATTGGAAGGTTTCCCTGTGTATGCTATTACTGACGTTTGAAAACAGTATTTGAGATTTGAGTTGACAGTTTTTTGCACACAAAACTAAGAACTTTCACATTTTTGTCCACAATTGGGAAAGGGAACTGGCAAAACTTTGGTCAAAATGACAATTATTCTCCATTTTCTAATTGTGTAGACCCTTGACCTTGGACCTTGGACCAAGAGTTACAGATCTAGATCCATAAGGGTCCAAGTGCTGGGGGGACTGTCATGTGATCTACCTGCACGGCCTGTGTGATCTACCATCTACCTTTTGGGCACCCCTGGGCTACCTGTTCAATGTATGCCTCATGAAATACCAGGCATTGCCACGAAGGCACACTCAGGCATTAAGGTTAATTAATGACATAAATGCTCAGGAGATATCACTGGGCACCCTCTTGATCCAACAACAACAACAAAATATTCTTTAGTTTTGTGGCCTTGACATGAAAAGGCTTGAAAACCACTGCACTGCACCAAAATGATATTATGTGATCTTCTCTATCATTTGCACCAAACAGGACTCAGGTGTGCATGTTGAGGACGGCTCAGTGTTTGTGAACGAGGCTGCGTTGAGTGCAGGGACCACCCTGAACAACCGCCATCATCATCATCACCATCATCTGCAGCACACAGGACCTGACCCCGCTGCTCACAACAGCCTCAACACCCTGCTGGCCAGGGCCAACCAGCGGAGACGCTGTTCTACTGAAGGACAGGGATGGAGCGCAGGGACGGGACTACTCTGTACACCTAGTGGAGGTGAGAAGACCCACACCCAGTCTAAACATATGTGACTGGGTCTGGTACTTTGAGGATCAAGTCGGCCAGGGTCAATTTTCTGTTTTGCTACAGATTTTACTTAACAGATTAAAGTATGCAATGTAAGCTTTCATATGATGCATCACTCAATGAAATGGGAGCATATTTGGAGGAGTTATAACCATTTAAATCTGGGTGTTCCAAAATACCCAAAGTGACCCTTTTAAGTTTTAGAACAATCTCACACCTACAGCAGAGTAGAAGTGGGTCATAACAATGGGCGGTGACAAGAGTCGTCCACTCCACCCATAATGTCTCATTTAAATACCCTAACCACCCCCACAAACTCTTAACTGTATACAGTACAAAATAAATTATTATTGCGTTTTTGCTACATATTGCTTATGAGCTTTAGCGCTAGAGTCCCTGCACACCATCACCACCAGCACCACCACTATGGAGGTTGTTGGTTTGAATCCACTGTAGTACATCCGGCTTTGTCGGGCAACTATGCAAGCACAATTGTTTTCTGTTCAGGGAAAACCAGGCCGGGTAGGTGACTGCATATATCGACTTTTTTACTATGGGTTTCAACAACAAACACAGCTTTCTATGGCCACTAGGGCCAAATAATTCATTTTTTTACCCCAAAAAGACCAAAGCAGTGAAAGCCATTTTGACCCTAGAATAAAGCAGTCAAAGTGTTGAGCAGTATGGTAATGTAACACTTGGTATGAGCAGATATTGCTTTTGCATTAGGTCATGGTTCTCAACCATTATAAAATCCACAGTAACCTGAGACCTCTTGTGTCTTATTGCTTTATTGTCAGTTTTCTTTTGGCTATTATTGACCTCAATTATACCCCAAACAACCTGAACTTTGAACATCCTGCAGTGAATACATATTCATGGACTCCTTGACATTTGAGAAGCCCTGACCTCTCCACCTCTCTACACCCAATCTGTTTGACTGTGTGATCTATAAGGTAATAACTGGTTGAACCTGAGACACGTTGTATGCAGGTACATTGACTTGTTTTTAATGTGCTCAGTCACTACCACACCTACGCACCAGGGCTGGATCTAGGCGTGGGCATGGAGGGGGGCAATGCCCCCCTAAATACCCAGACTGCCCCACCAAACATGATGGCACGAAAAATAACCCAAATTACAAAGATATTTAAAATGATTTGAAACACTACTGCTGCTACTAACTAACTACAGTTGTGTCACCACTAATCCAACAGCATTTCATCATTGAAAACAGAAAACTCTCTGAGTCAGACCTTTAGCTTTATGCATGCTGCGTGTCTGTTGCAACTTCAACAACAACTGATGTTATTATTGATGCTATGGGTGGGACTTCATCGCCCGTGGCGCGAAGCAACACGGGCGATGAAGCCGCTCCCATACCATTTTTTGCCTGCCCCCCCCCCCCCCCCCCCCCCCCAATTTTGAAATGTTACTTCCTGCTACACACACACTACCTCACACGTTTCATCACAAGCAAAACTACAGATATTTGCTCAGTTGTGAGAACGTACCGCACCCATTTCCTGGATTTTTTTTTCCGCCATCCGGTGCGTGACAGAGTATTAGCCAAAGGCCATAAGTGGTTAATCAGTGTCTAGTGACATCAGAGCAGCTCCCAGTGCCTCCACACAGATACCCACACACCAAAGAACAGACGATCAATCTATTGACCCCCCGCTGGGCAGGGGAGGGGGGGGGGTCTGACACCAGTGTGTGAATCACCGCTCACAGGTTGATGGCCGCCTGATTGGAGCATCGATCCAGGAAAATCTTTACAAAACTCATTACAGAGACACTTGTCATCGCGACCGTAACGGAGGGGAGGGGGGGGAGTGGTGGAATCACAGACACAATATGAATCTTTACTTTGCATCGTTTTGTTGTCTATGCTTATGCTAGAGATGGTCACAGCCCAACATTTCTGACGTACAGTATTGTTGCCTCTGTGATGTACTGTTTTTTAAGCAAACAAAAGGGCACACACATCCAAAAAACTAAATGCCAGGTGCTGGGCCGAAAAGGAAACTAGAAAAAATAAATAAGGTCTGTTTTTTATTTAAGCAATATTACACCAGAGGGCGTGGTGTAAATGTCATTCTTGGCACAAAATCGATGCGTCCAGGAACGAGTCGTAGTCACGTTCCGCAAGCATCACTGAAGAAGTGCCAATAATCATATTAGGCCACACCCTCGAGTGTGATATTGCAATCATACCACAGTTAACCTTAAAACTTTGAGAATCCCTGAAACACATATTTTCTTCAATGACAGATGTCGTCATTACAACTGCAAGTGCCATAGAAACTAGCTAGCCTAGCCGCCCAGTCTGCTGCGTTCTGAGAGACGAGCACATGCTGAAATCTTTGTTTTGATTAGCTGGTGAACAGATTCATGTGACATTATTTCAACCAATCAGATTAGTTCCTCAAAACGACCTGTGGTATAATATTCATTATACCACACACAGGTCCCCTCAAGGAAGCAATCTGATTGGTTGAAAAGCCTAGTTTCTTGAACATTTGTGTAATGCACGACGTAAAGCCTTGAATAGAGGCACTATATAAATGCACTAATTGGAATTTACATCTCTTATTAGTCTAGATGGAAAGAGGGGTCCGCGCGCATATAGTGGTTTTTTTTTCGAAACCTGTTTTTTCTTAATCCTTGAAGGGTCTACTTTGAGATTCTGCCAGGTACCGAGAAAAAAAAATGTCCCAAGGGGTCAATTTTTAACCTTTTCTTACACATACCCCACCTAAATATGCAAATGAGGAGGCGAGAGAAAACAGCATAACTATTGACATAAACAACCTACAGGGACAAATGAACACATGTTTCCATACAATGTGGACCCGAGGAATACAGAAAAAATGGTATTATGAAGATTCAAGCACATCTTGACTCTATTTAGGGTCAAAAACTGCACAAAAATAGCTGAAAATGTTCAGATCACATTTATATTTCTCTGTTTACTAAGTTCTAATGTGGATTTTGAAATTCCATCTGTTATTTTCTTAATCCATGAAGTGTGTAGTTTTAGATTCTGCCAGGTACTTGGCAAGAAAATGTCCCATGGGGTTCATTTTTAACGATTTTTACACATACCGCACCAAAATATGCAAATCAGGAAACAAGAGAAAACAGCATAACTATTGACTCAAACAACCTACAGAGACAAATGAACACATGTTTCCACACAATGTGAACCCGAGGAATTCAGAAAAAGTGGTGTTATAAAGATTCAAACGCATTTTGACTCTATTTTGGGTTAAAAACTGCACAAAACAGCTGAAAATGCTCGGATCACATCTATATTTCTGTATTTACTAATTTCTTAAGTGAATTTTGGTGTCCAAACTGTTATTTTCTTAATCATTGAAGTGTGTAGTTTTAGATTCTGCCAGGTACTTGGCAAGAAAATGTCCCATGGGGTTCATTTTTAACCATTTTCACACATACGTATACCCACCAAAATATGCAAATCAGGAGACAAGAGAAAACAGCATAACTATTGACTCAAACAACCTACAGAGACAAATGAACACATGTTTCCATACAATGTGGGCCTGAGGAATTCAGAAAAAGTGGTATTATAAAGATTCAAACGCATTTTGACACTAGTTTGGGTCAAAAACTGTCAGATCACATCTATATTTCTGTATTTATTAACTTCTAACTTCTTGGTGTTCCAATACTTATTTTCTTAATCCTTGCAGGTGTATTTTAAGATTCTGCCAGGTATCCGTCTGGACAAATGTCCCATGGGCTTGATTTTAACCCTATCTTACACAATCCTACCCAAACCCGAAAATGGGACAAAAGATAAAACAGCATAACTATTGACAATATCAAACTACAGGCACAAAGTGACATGTTTCCATATAATTCAGACCCAAGGAATACAAAGAAATTGTTATTATTGAGATTCAAGCACATGTTGACTATTACAGCCCCCAAATACCTGAAAAATGCTTTGATTTTGCATTTCAATATTTTGCTGCATATGAAGGTGAAATAATGTCCCATGGGGTTCCTTTTGGGGATCACTATTAAGGCTCGGTCACCTCGTTTTTTTAGGCTGGTCATTGGCAAATCCAGAACAATCTACTACTGTAGTACCTCTAAAGACCAATGTACTGTATCTATAGCAGGAGACCACTGTTCTGTATGTATAGTAAGGAAGTAGTTTTGCCAGGCCATGATGTCATGAGGCCCGGCTGAGACATTGAGTCCCATATAGGTCATAATGGTTCCATATAGGAGTGCATCTCCTGCTTTTGTAGCATGAGACAGCTTGATATACAAGTACACCCCCTGGACTTGACGCTAGTATGTTGCAGGGACCCCCAATCCAACCCTTAATGTTGAGTACCAGTACCATGCAGGGAGGCATTGGGTCCCATTTAGAGTCTTTGGTATGACTGGGCCGGGAATCGAACCCCAACCTCCGAGTCTCAGGGCAGACACTCTACCCACAAGACCACTGAGCTGGTATTTCTGTATGCATAGACCATTACACAACATCTCTGTGACCCCTGTACTGCTTTTATATATGTACGTGCACTGCACTGTGTCTATAGACCACCCTAGTGCATCTGTGGTCCACTGCAGTGATTTCTTAAATGGTTCTAGAACATCTCTAGACCACTATATTGAATCAGTAGAGCTCTGTCATGGTCTGTAAACTGGCATAGTGCTTATGCAAAGCACTGTACAACATCTGTACAATGCTATAGAATCTACAATTGCACTAAAGTGGTTTACAGAAGCACTACATTACTCTGCAAAGGCACTACAGTAGTCTAGAGATGCTCTAGAGCCATTTAAGAATGCACTGCAGTGGACCACAGATGCACTAGGGTGGTCTATAGACACAGTGCAGTGCATGTACATATATAAAAGCAGTACAGGGGCCACAGAGATGTTGTGTAATCGTCTATGCATACAGAAATACCAGCTCAGTGGTCTTGTGGGTAGAGTGTCTGCCCTGAGACTCGGAGGTTGGGGTTCGATTCCCGGCCCAGTCATACCAAAGACTCTAAATGGAACCCAATGCCTCCTTGCATGGTACTGGTACTCAACATTAAGGGTTGGATTGGGGTACCTGCAACATACTAGCGTCAAGTCCAGGGGGTGTACTTGTATATCAAGCTGTCTCATGCTACAAAAGCAGGAGATGCACTCCTATATGGAACCATTATGACCTATATGGGACTCAATGTCTCAGCCGGGCCTCATGACATCATGGCCTGGCAAAGCTACTTCCTTACTATACATACAGAACAGTGGTCTCCTGCTATAGATACAGTACATTGGTCTTTAGAGGTACTACAGTAGTAGATTGTTCTGGATTTGCCAATGACCAGCCTAAAAAAACGAGGTGACCGAGCCTTAATAGTGATCCCCAAAAGGAACCCCATGGGACATTATTTCACCTTCATATGCAGCAAAATATTGAAATGCAAAATCAAAGCATTTTTCAGGTATTTGGGGGGTGTTTTGTCCTGTAATAGTCAACATGTGCTTGAATCTCAATAATAACAATTTCTTTGTATTCCTTGGGTCTGAATTATATGGAAACATGTCACTTTGTGCCTGTAGTTTGATATTGTCAATAGTTATGCTGTTTTATCTTTTGTCCCATTTTCGGGTTTGGGTAGGATTGTGTAAGATAGGGTTAAAATCAAGCCCATGGGACATTTGTCTAGACGGATACCTGGCAGAATCTTAAAATACACCTGCAAGGATTAAGAAAATAAGTATTGGAACACCAAGAAGTTAGAAATTAGTAAATACAGAAATATAGATGTGGTCTGAGCATTTTCAGCCATTTTTGTGCAGTTTTTGACCCAAACTAGTGTCAAAATGCGTTTGAATCTTTATAATACCAC
>CM076985.1:43567999-43671237 GCA_039105355.1 Benthosema pterotum
AATTTTTTGATCATTCCAAAACTATTGCGTTTTGTGGTCATGATTTGTCTTATATAAATGACATCTGAAAAGTCTAAAAGGAGAATGAACCAGGGAATTCACACATGGGAGCACAATCAAAAAATAATATTTGAATGTCATGTTAGTCCCCCTTTAAAACTAAAATTTTGAACATCTACTATTTTTATAGAATGTGTTATTAGAATGATCTTTCAGCTTTTATAGTTTTGATGGGTTATGTAAAATGTTGAGGTATTTTTACTTTACTGGAGTATTTTTCCTGTACTTTATACTTCTACTGCTCTACATCTCAGGGGGTGTGCAGTGCACGCACGTGCGTGCACACCCACACACACACAGTCTGTTCTTTCCAGCGGTCATGTCTGAGTGAACAGGTGTCATTGCAGCCTAAAGCCTGCTTCATACTCTACCTGCTTCCATACACTGTATCCTAATGGCTGGTTCATATTATAGGTGCACTGTGAAAATTGTAAATCTACAGGTCCATTACACGTGGCATCACAATACACTATACCTGTACTATTTTGTGTGCAGATAAAGGTGCTCCACCATAAATTTAAAATCAAATGTAATTTTAATACCTATTTAAACACTCTGTAGCCTAGGCCTAAGCAACCACTCAGATAATTATTTTTATATATTTTCTCAAATGAACCCTTGCGGGTCCATTTGGTTTCATGTTTATACCCTCAAGAGTTAAAATATTCATCATGTGAATTAGCCCAAGTCTAGCCACAACTATAAGCCACAACTAGAGAATATAGAAGATTAATGGTCAGTTTGATCTGTATGTTTGACTTTTCCAAAGCCAGCCTGGAATTGTAGACAAAAGCAAAGAAATCTTTACTTTTGGAGTCTGTGGGGCTAAAATGTCATCAAATGGTGGTCCGTAGCTCAAATACTGAAGAGTAAATAGTGGTCCCTAGGATCAAAAAGGTTGAAAACCACTGATCTAAGATAAAGAAGAAAAAATGCGAGATGTATTGGGTATATATAATTTAAGTGGCGTGGGAAGATGACAAAGGTACGTTAAAAGTTAAAACATGTCTTTTCTCTCACCTACTCCTCTCTTCTATCTGGCAGTAAGTAGTTAAGTCAGGGAGGTTTATTGTCAGTATCAGTCAGGGTGTTTCAGTGCACTAGACCTCAGGGAGATGGACTGCTGAGTCCGCTCCCACTGCTTAAACCACACGGCATCGAACCGTGATCCTCATACATACGCTGATCCAGCGGGCCGTGGCCGGGGATCGAACCCGCCGTGACCTTTTGAGGTCGAAAGGCGAGGGCTCTACCGACTGACTGAGCTGCCCTGATGTAATGCCTCACAAAAACTATAAATGCACGGCAGGGGACTTCATTCATTATTAAAGGCCCTGTTAATTGAAAAATATTTTTTCACACTTTTAGACAATGCATGGCAAAAAATGGAAACATTTTCACTTGTGTGTATTTTTAAATAAAAATCAATATTTAATTGCTTCCTGAAAATGAAAACGTCCTGAGTGATGACACATCAAGGCCCACACCAATAAAAGCCAATACAGATAGAGATTAAGTTGACCTGTTTTTTTTATCTGAATCATCAACACAGGTGCCTTGATTACAGTCAGAAATACTCAATTACTTCCCATTTTGGATGCTGTGCGTAGACACTATTCCACCCCCACTGCTGTAAATCCAAAATGCACTAGTGGCACTTCCAAAATGCACTGGAATGCGCCAGAGCATTGGTTTACAACCATTTTCATGGTTGAAAACCACTATTTATTCTGCATTTTAGCCACGGACCACCATTTGATGTGGAGTTTAGTCTCTCAGGCTAATTAAGAAGAAATAACTGGCAAAATAGCATTTTCTAAATGTGTACATTCTTGAAAATTGGGTAATCAGATGTTGAATCAGATGTTGAGAGTTACAGATCTATAAGGGTCCATTTGGTTACCAATGGTCCTTTATTTCTAGGACGGAAGGAGGACTCTATCGTAGGAAGAAAAAATGTGAAAAACGAGTGTTTATCTCGGGCGCCTGTCAACCAATTTCGCCCCAACTCACCAGCCAAAAAGATTTTCCGCTAAATGTAGCAACATGCACCAAGTTGGCAACACTGGTTTTGACATGTCAATGAAAGCTAATCCTGATTCCATCTTTGTTTACAGTTGTTCCAGTTGGTGTTACTAACTAACAACCCTTTTTATTTTTATTTTACTTGTGATTTTGTGGTGGACACACAGATTCAGACGCGGGTCACAGTGCCGTGCGGAGAGCCTTGTCATCACCGGCGGCGGTAACAGCAGCAGCAGCAGCAGCAGCAGCAGCAGCAGCAGCAGCAGACCAGAACACCTCCAGACCACTGCACCGGAACCCTGGACTGGACCTGTCTGCACTGCTGGTGTCCATGGAAACACAGTTTGGAGAGCAGGAGGAGGAAGAGGAGGAGGAGGAGGAGGAAGGACAGGAGGAGAACATTGTGTTCCTCTGAAGGTGGAAACGTTGTTTGTTTTCACGAGAGAGACGATGGGAAAAGGTACCGTAATTTCCGGACTATAAGCCGCTACTTTTTTTCACATGCTTTGGACCCTGCGGCTTATACAATGGCTGCGGCCAATCTATGGATTTTTACATGTTTTTTAAAACAGGGGTTCCAGGTGGGCCCTCTAGACTAAATGATGTAAAGTTGGTCAACCAGATGTAACTCTTTGAGAGCGTAAAAATGAAACCAAATGGACCCTTGCGGGTCCATTTGGTTTCATTTTTACACTCTCAAGAGTTATGATATTCACAATATAAATTAGCTCCACTTAATTAACAGGTCATGGTCATTTTTATCTCTATGATTTGTACCACTTCTCTAACATGAAGCTTGTTATCTGGTGCGGCTTATACATGGAAAAATCAGGATTTTGCACCAAATTTAGCTGGTGCGGCTTATATTCAGGTGCGGCTTATAGTCCAGAAATTGCGGTAGCTGGCCAACGCCTCAGTCACTGCTTACATCATACATATGATTTGTACTTCAGATGACAACAACAGTAATCCAATATCAATCACGGGGGTAAGCGTATTAGTAGACACCGTCCTTGTCACTTTTTAACTCCTTAACAGATTTATCACGACTTTTGGGCTGATTGATTCTTCGGTTGTCTGCTTATCACTCCAAAAGTCGTTTTCAGGCTCACTCACTGCACAGTACACCACCTCATGAAGTCGTGATGTGGTGATTGCACTACAAAACCCAGAAAACACCTCACACACTTTACAACTATAATAGCCAAATGATAGTTTATCAATTATAAACTATCATTTATCAATTCATTTATCATTTATCAATTACACACACACACATACACACACACACACACACTAGCACCATGAGCCCAACGCCAATTATTTGTTGACAACAATAAAGCTCCGCAGCGTCTGCAGGGAAAAGTGTCTGTGTCTGTCTGTATATAAATTTTGATTTTCACTAAAAAAGTTACCCATATTACCGTATTTTCCGCACTATAAGACGCACCGGATTATAAGGCGCACCTTCAAAGAATGGCCTGTTTTAGAACTGTTTTCACATACAGTATAATGCACACAAGATTATAAGTCGCACAGAATAGAAGCTACTGCAGTCGAGATAGAATAGAAGCTACTGCAGTCGAGGTAGAATAGAAGCTACTGCAGTCGACATAGAATAGAAGCTACTGCAGTCGACATAGAATAGAAGCTACTGCAGTCGACATAGAATAGAAGCTACTGCAGTCGACATAGAATAGAAGCTACTGCAGTCGACATAGAATAGAAGCTACTGCAGTCGACATAGAATAGAAGCTACTGCAGTCAAATTATCCATATATAAGGCGCACTGTTGATTTTTGAGAAAATTCAAGGCTTTTAAGTGTGCCTTATAGTCCGGAAAATATGGTAATGCTTTTTAAAAAAAATCACATTTGTTGGCACTCTTTTCATCATACAGTACACTATCACATTCCGGCCAATCACTTGCCGGCCTTCACTTTTTTCACGTTCCTGACCCGACAGCAACAAAATGTTACCAATGTCACTAACCGCACATGATCCCTGGGTGATTCTACCCAGTACTTGAGTTAAGGTATTTACTGTATATACCCCTGATAAAAATATTATTCAGACTAAAAATGAGAGTTGCTCTGTCAAATGTGTACTTGATTAGAGCCTACTGGAGTACTTCAAAGTAAGACAAATGTCCTTAGTATTTCTGTCTATATGTACAAACTGGTCCATTCTTTTGTACGCACTCTGGGTCATAAATTAAAGGCAATAGAGGCAACTTTAGTGGGTAGAAACTCTGTGTTTGTAAACAGATTTGTTTAAAAACAGAATCTAACTCCACCTCACCTCCACTCTATTGGCTCAATGTTAGACTGCTGTGCTATGATTGGCTAACCCCCCCCCCCCCCCCCCCCCTCCACAAATTGCATTTCCTGAGCTCGACAAATGTTTTGTTTTCATGATTTGTTGACAACAACGTTCTGGACCGTCTGCAGGATGAAGCAAGTGTCTGTCTGCAGGGAAACAGCTGCAGCATCAAAGTAGAAGCACTTTGATTTTTGGATAAAACGTTGCCTCTATTACCTTTAATACATACAATGATTGAATTTTGTGTTCCTGTAAAACATATTTCCCTTTAGTTTTGTATTATTTTCATTTCATTGTATTATTGGCTGTTATTTGTGCTCGTTGTCGTTGGTCGCTGCAGTTTTAATTGTGTTGCCTCCTAAATTATCATGCATACAGACGACAAGTACTCAAAAGCAGGAGATCCACAAGCTTTGTGCCGCATTTTGAGCTTTTGAATTATCTTAGTGAATTGATCCTATAAATCAAACCAAAATTAAATCATAATTTGCTGTTTTACAATGTTAAATGTTTGCTGTGTTGTAGAATTGAATCAATAATTTATCATTACTTACCCATCCAGTGACATTCAGTGCTCCTAACTATAATGCATAAATATAATTAATGGAGGTTAAAGCATTGTACTTGAATATTATGGGCTTGTGCATAATATGTTTTTTGTATAAAAATATATATATGTATAAAAGTTGATTGTTAAAAAGTAATCACAGTGTTTGTTCAGTATCAGGTGTTAGGGTTATCCGGTCCTGTTGTAAACATTACATGTACAGCACAGATTTTTAGGCATCAAACTAAATAAGCACAAGCAGCTATAGTGTTCCGATATGCATGTTGTCTGCTCATTTCTAAAGTTCCAATCACTCAAAGTGGCGGTCCAGGGACCACCAGTGTGCCTTGGGAGAGTTTCCATTTGTACGCTCTCAGAAAAAATGTTGAAAATGGGAGGAATTCCCCTTTAACTCTTGCTTTATGTGGTTCCCAGATTGGTCAAATATATCTGCTACAATTCCCTACCTATTTAATGTATTAATTCAGTGGATTCTCAAACATATTTATTTTCATTTCTTTGTTGTTTTTTAGCCCTGCTCTATTTCTCCCCAATGCGTTTGCTCTGCCAATTACCTCCCAGACACAGACACACACACACTGCTGTTGTGACTGCTGTGCTACTGACTCACCTGTCAGCTAGACGCTCCACTTGGCACCTCTGTCTGCACTCCTACTGACTCTCTGTCTGCCTGCTGGCAGCTATGCAGTAGCAGAACAAGTCCTTTTTAGGGTTATTTTTAAGTAAAAGTATCTATACTTCATGTAAAAACACTCTGTAGTGAGTAAACGTCTGATAATCAAGGTGTACATAGTACTAAGTTGTGTTGGCGTCAGAATATACTGTACTTAAAGTGCCAAAAGTAAAAGTACCCATATAATGTGCAGAATGTATTGCAGTGTAAGTACGTTATGTCTAAAATGTGTAAAGATCTCTTAGAAATAGCTGATCTACAAGCTCACAATGTGTATATAATATATTAGACCTTAATGATTGTTGAATGTTTAAGCATGTTGAAATCATGAACTTAGACTATTTAACATATAGGTTACCTGTCCGATTCCATTCCATCCCGTGTAAACAGGTGTACATACATGCAGTCACATCACCTTCCCTGCTCAGCTTTCCTCACTCCAACATGGGTCACTTGTGTTCCTTTTTAGATGCTTGACAAAGCCGGCTGTACCGCGGCGGATACGAACCCCTAAATAATGTGATTATTATTATTAAACTAAAGGAACTGTTCGAGGAACACCATGTTCCTTCAGGCGAAAAAGAGAAAGGAAAAAAAAGAGAAAAGATCTATCCCAGGGGTAGGCACCCTTAGACACAGGTGCCAACATTGGCACAGTGAAGTGTGGTCACTGGCATAAGCATGAGAGAGGATTTTTCTTCTCTCTTTTAAAATGACACAAATTAAACTCTCACAAATGCATGCAAATCCTTCACACAATTCCACTTTCACTAACTCAAACTGATCCTTGACTGTGGGGACTGGGATATACAGTAGGTGTATTTTTTCTAATGAGCATTACAATGTCCAGGGGTGAACGGAAATAAAGAGATATGTTGTTGTCAACATTTGTTTTTATTTGTACGAGGTCTCATAATTCAACATAATGCTGACATGGGCACACTGACTATCAGGCACAAAGTGCCAAGTATTGGCACTATGGGTGAGATTTTCGTTACATGCTAAACCCCTTATGCCATATCCCTTATTTCATTTTCACTATTTTGAAAAACTTTTTTGGACTATTTCAACATGTCAATCTATTAACACGTTGTGAGCTAGTAGACTGGCCATTTGAACTACTGAGAAATGTTTTTTGTAATAGTTTAAAAAGGCAAAGAAGTTAAGGGATAAGGGGTATAGCGGTAACGAAAATGTATTGGCACTTTGTCTCCAAAAGGTTACTTTGAGAAGCACTGGGTTAATTATCTTTCTTGAGCTGTTTCATTTCTTCCTTAAGATGTTCTTGTGCCAATGATTTCAAAACCCGATTTATGCTCACTGATCTACAATCTCACAATGTGTCACAGCAAGGCGCGTTGGTGGCTTGTAGATCTGCTATTTTTGTGTGTATGTGCGTGTGCACATTCAGACAAATCTGTAGTAGATTGTCAATTGTCTTGTCAATGGTGGGGTTATTTTGTTATACATTATCGCAGCAGATGTACTGTTGTTTTGGAATTATTCTGATGTCAATATGGTGATTATAATAGACAGTCTGGTCTTTGTATATTTACAGGATGCTTTATTTATTGCAAACGTATATTTTTTAAACATTTTACAATGCTTTTTGGATGGGTTTTATTGCTTTAAATATTGGAGATGTGTACGTTGGTTTGTATTTGTGTGTGATGTGTTGTTTAAAGACTTGTAAAGACATTGTTCATAAATATACTGTATACAGATCCATCTCAATGAATTACAAAAAAAATGAACTGTGGAAAAGTTTGTTTTGTTCCATAATATAATTAAAAAAGGAAACTTCATATATCATCAATCCACTGCATTAGGTGAAGTATTTAAAACCTTTTTTTTTGTTTCAATCTTGATTATTATGTCATACAGCTCATGAAAATCCAAAAATCATATCTCAACAAATCAGAATATTTTCCAAGACTTTCAAGATCAACAGGGCGTGCCATGGAGTTGATCATCCTGTTGAGGTGTTATGGAAGTCCAGGTTTGCTTTGTAAACAGCCGTAAATTAATTTGTATTATTCAGTCTTCTGTCTCACACTTTTCTCTTGACAATGCAACCAGATTCCCTGTGGGGTTCAAGCCCCTGTTTAGTTAAGTGCAGTGATACCATGGTCAGTACAGCAGTAGTTTTGGCTCTGTGGGGCAGGCGCCAAATTGAGCTGTAAAAGAAAATGATCATGAAGGTTGCCAACATACCGAAGCACAAGGTACTCTAAAAAGATGGTTGTGTTGAAACCATTAGGTTTTCACTGTCAGTGGATCAACACCAGCTGATAACATTGCCTAAATCATGTGCTTTGCCATGTCCAGTCTCAACACTACGATCTAAAATGATATTTTGCAGCACTGTGTGGCTTTGGTACATCGACAAGCTTTACATTGATGCTGATTTTCGCTTTTCCAGCAGCATTTGGCAACCTGCCCACAGAGCCAAAACTGTACTGATGATTTTTACACAATATTCTAATTCAGTGAGATAGACCTGTGTATCTATGTGTAGGATTCTTTCTCTTTAATTGGTGTGTACAGTTCTGATGGACTGACAGTGGTATACCTACAATACAATATACAATAAAATATTGATGCAGCAGTAGTCACAACAAATGGACTACTGAGTTGTTGTTTTCTTGCATTTCTGTCAAATCAAATATTCAATCAATCAAAGCAGCGATAGATAGGCCTATAGTGTATATAGTACTAACAATGCTAGCAGTGAGTCTGCTGCTCAATTAATTTAATAATTAATACAGCAGTGGTTCACAAACAGTTTCATGTCAAGGACCTCCAAAGTGACAATAATTAGCCTGCAGACATCCATTTGAGGAGATATGACATGAGGGGCACCCATGACCCCCAGCCAGTGTTGCCAACTGCCAAAATCCAAAATGCACTAGTGACACTTCCAAAATGCACTAGAATGCGCTAGATGCTTGCCTGGAAGGGAATCTTACCATTAAATGACCATTAATCTTCTGCATTCTCTAGTTGTGTAGACTTGGGCTAATTCACATGATGAAGATTTTAACTCTTGAGAGTGTAAAAATTAAACCAAATGGACCCGTAAGGCAGGGACGGCTCCAGACATTTGTGCATGGGGGGGCTATGGGGGGGCTGAGTTTTTTTCAGGGGCTAGTGAATATATATATATATATATATATATATAATATATATATATATATATATATATATATATATATATATATATATATATATATATATATATACACTGTATATATATATATACACACACACACACACACACACACACACACACACACACACACACACACACACACACACACACACACACACACACAGGCAAATACAATGGTCCTGTTTATATGCTAAAATACATGTTCATGTTACACAACAAAGCAAATCATTGTCACTGGCTAATTTTTTTCCCCAAAATGAATGAATGAACTCTTAGTCTTTTAGATCTTCAGGGGACAGTTACACATGTACCACAGTTTCAGAGATCTGCAGAACGTAAATGGACACACACACACACACACACACACACACACACACACACACACACACACACACACACACACACACACACACACACACACACACACACACACACACTTCTACAATACTTGATCTCACAGACAGACACACAGAAGTAGTTGCAGCACTGCACTCACGCACAGACATAGTGAGGCGGCCTTTACATTAACATGTAGGCTAAATAAAGGGACGCACAGGCTAGAAACAGCTTCTAACTATATCTCACAGACACACAGAAGGAGTCGCAGCACTGCGAACATACACACACACAGTGAGGCGCGGCGGCCAAATGCGAACATGTAAATACAGGGACGTGCAGAGTGTGTTAGGGTCCAGGGACAGAAATCACATAAGAGGGCACTTTTGGACAAATGGCAAATCTACAAGCTCACAATGCTTCATAGCGTGTCGCGGTGGGAGCCTGTAGATCAGCTATTTTTGGGGCAGTTGTTCTTGCCGCTAGTAGAAGGCTGGTTACCTGGTCGCACCATCCCCACAACACACGCTGCTCCCCTGGCTTCATTTTAGGGCACTTCGGGCGAATTGGGAGCGGCGCCGGCCGCTGTTTCACCACCGTGACTACCGTCAGCCGAGTCGTCCACTGAATCGGCTCTTAGGCGTCGCTTTTTACCGAACACAACAAACCGGTCCATTGTACTGGACTTAAAACAAACGGTGCAGCAACCGAGTTAGTTGTCCCTCCAAAAACACAGTCAAAAGGTTTGTGAACTATGAACTTGGCGGACGCTCTGTTGATTGGAGGATTGCAATGCGTATTGCGTACGTGACCGTGCGGGCGAAAATGACAGGTGGTGAGAATTCTGAGAAATTGATTATTTCAGTATTATACATCATTACAAAAATTACAAGTATCATGATTTTATAGCAATGATTTACATGAAAGTCAGTCAGTTTGGTCTTCCATATATTTTATTTATTCCCTGAATATTTTTCATCACAGTCATGTTTTTGGCCAGGGGGGGCTTAGGGGGGGCTAAGCCTCCAGCAGGGGGGGCTAGAGCCCCTGCTAGCCCCCCCCTGGCGCCGTCCATGCCGTAAGGGTCCATTTGGTTTCATTTTTACGCTCTCAAAGAGTTACATCTGGTTAACCAACTATCCATCATTTAGCCTGGGGACCACTGGTTGAAAACCACTGTCATAGGAGGAGAAATGGTGAAAAATGAGGGTTTTATCTCTGGCGCCTGTCAATCAATTTCCCCCCAACTCACCAGCAAAAAAGCACTAGATTTTCCGCCAGGAGTTTTTCACTAATTGTGGCGCTAGGGGGGGTCTGAAAAAGCGCTAAATATAGCGACAAATGCGTCAAGTTGGCAACACTGCCCCAGTATAGAAGGAAAACAACCAAAACAATAGCACTCGGCACACACACACACACACACACACCATGGACGGCGCCAGGGGGGGGCTAGCAGGGGCTCTAGCCCCCCCTGCTGGAGGCTTAGCCCCCCCTAAGCCCCCCCTGGCCAAAAACATGACTGTGATGAAAAATATTCAGGGAATAAATAAAATATATGGAAGACCAAACTGACTGACTTTCATGTAAATCATTGCTATAAAATCATGATACTTGTAATTTTTGTAATGATGTATAATACTGAAATAATCAATTTCTCAGAATTCTCACCACCTGTCATTTTCGCCCGCACGGTCACGTACGCAATACGCATTGCAATCCTCCAATCAACAGAGCGTCCGCCAAGTTCATAGTTCACAAACCTTTTGACTGTGTTTTTGGAGGGACAACTAACTCGGTTGCTGCACCGTTTGTTTTAAGTCCAGTACAATGGACCGGTTTGTTGTGTTCGGTAAAAAGCGACGCCTAAGAGCCGATTCAGTGGACGACTCGGCTGACGGTAGTCACGGTGGTGAAACAGCGGCCGGCGCCGCTCCCAATTCGCCCGAAGTGCCCTAAAATGAAGCCAGGGGAGCAGCGTGTGTTGTGGGGATGGTGCGACCAGGTAACCAGCCTTCTACTAGCGGCAAGAACAACTGCCCCAAAAATAGCTGATCTACAGGCTCCCACCGCGACACGCTATGAAGCATTGTGAGCTTGTAGATTTGCCATTTGTCCAAAAGTGCCCTCTTATGTGATTTCTGTCCCTGGACCCTAACACACTCTGCACGTCCCTGTATTTACATGTTCGCATTTGGCCGCCGCGCCTCACTGTGTGTGTGTATGTTCGCAGTGCTGCGACTCCTTCTGTGTGTCTGTTAGAAGCTGTTTCTAGCCTGTGCGTCCCTTTATTTAGCCTACATGTTAATGTAAAGGCCGCCTCACTATGTCTGTGCGTGAGTGCAGTGCTGCAACTACTTCTGTGTGTCTGTCTGTGAGATCAAGTATTGTAGAAGTGTGTGTGTGTGTGTGTGTGTGTGTGTGTGTGTGTGTGTGTGTGTGTGTGTGTGTGTGTGTGTGTGTGTGTGTGTCCATTTACGTTCTGCAGATCTCTGAAACTGTGGTACATGTGTAACTGTCCCCTGAAGATCTAAAAGACTAAGAGTTCATTCATTCATTTTGGGGAAAAAAATTAGCCAGTGACAATGATTTGCTTTGTTGTGTAACATGAACATGTATTTTAGCATATAAACAGGACCATTGTATTTGCCTGTGTGTGTGTGTGTGTGTGTGTGTGTGTGTGTGTGTGTGTGTGTGTGTGTGTGTATATATATATATACAGTGTATGTATATATATATATATATATATATATATATATATATATATATATATATATATATATATATATATATATATATATATATTCACTAGCCCCTGCTGAAAAAAACTCAGCCCCCCCATAGCCCCCCCATGCACAAATGTCTGGAGCCGTCCCTGACACACACACACACACACACACACACACACACACACACACACACACACACACACACACACACACACACACACACACACACACACACACACACACACACACACACGGTGGTGACCGCCGCTGTGAAACGGCACGTCGTTATAATGTTTCAAATCCAATCCGCCAAGTGATGCGAAACAAAGAAGCACTCCAGACGTACACAACGGCGGTGGTGTTGTTGTTGTTGTGTGGATGTTGGGCTTGTTTGCAAGTTGCAACATTGTGACGCTTCTTCTCGTGTTACTTTATAACTGCGTGTCGCTTCCTCATCCTCCTCCGGCAGGGATGGAGACAATGTAGCCATGTCATGTAATGTGTGTGTGTGTGCGCCCCAGCTTGATAGGCATTAATTAGGCTATGGACCCCATTTTCTGGCCTTGGGAGTTGGGACCCCCAATCTACATGGCACAAATTTAACTCTGACTCTGAGAGTAGAAGGAACCAAATTGGATCAGTTTGGTTATTTGTACATTCTCTGAGTTACATGCATACTGTTGGTCACAGAGCCATATAGGGGTCTTTACTCAAGGACCCCTAGTGGTCTGCAGACACCTCTTTGGGAACAAGATTGAGTATTATTAGCCTATAATTGAAACTTACACATTAGGCTACTAAAAATAGGGTATGTCTATAATACAAAAAAAAAAAAAAAAAAAAAATACCAGCATCAAAGTGCAGAATATCGTATTTATTCATTTATTCATGGCTTGTCCAATCAGATCACAGTAATTCCCGCCAGCTGTGTGTATGGCGGGCAGGTTCAAAGTTCAAACGGCATAGCCTCGAGGCGGCTACTATGAATCAACCAGTCAATAACATCAATAACATCAAACGTTTCCGCGGCGTTTTGGACACAAAGTTAACATTCTGTCAATAACTCTGCAGTCATTGTTTGATACAGTCAGAGACGGGACCTGGTTCTGTATGATAAAATGAACAAAGGAGAAAAACAATGGAAGAATTAAGGAGAAGAAACACACTGGAGCCTACTACTAGCCTACTGCAGAAGAGTTGTTTTTCGGTAAAAAATGCCGAGTTACTTATGACACATAAGTTTCTAGACATAAGCCATAGGCCTATACATAGTGTTGAGTCATTGTACATGACGAGTTTCACAAAGAACAAACAGTGAACTTGGTGCAGTTGTTTGGACAGTAGGCTACGCTACCTACTGCAGCCTGCAGGAAGAAACAATGTCCAAAGGTAAGTTGAACTGTTACTTTTCTATGCTGCCTGGTTTATTGGATATATTATAGCCTAAAATAACTTTGACGTAAAAATAGTAAGATGAACACAGGTGTTAATAGCCTATATTTGCCTCTACTATTTAACTTGACTAAGTTTAGGTGGTGCTCAGACACTAGGCTATTGGTGGAACTTGTTTCGATGTGAATGGAATGCAAATTGTTTTAGGCTACACAAGTGTTTTTCAACCACTAGTGGACGGTCCTTGAGAGAGTTCCAGGTGGTCCCCAGGCTAAATGTTGGGCAGTTGGTAGCCCAAGACATTGGACTCTCGTAGAGAGGTGTTGGCGATTCTGACGTGATCACTCACGTCAGAATCGCCAACACCTCTCTACGAGAGTCCAATGTCTTGGGCTAGGCAGTTGGTTAACCAAATATGTAACTCTTTAGGAATGTAAAAAATAAACCAAATGGAGTTGGACCCTTGCACGCGGGTCCATTTGGTTTGATTTTTTTACGCTCTCAAGAGTTAAAATATTCATACACAACTAGAAAATGTAGAAGATTAATGGTCATTATTGATATACGTTTGCCGCTTTTGTTAAATGCATCCTGCCTGCAATTTTGGGTGGTCCGTGGCTGAATAAATAGTGGTCCCTGGAATCAAAAAGGTTGAAAAAACACTGGGCTACACCATTGTGACTGTTTTAACAGTTATTTGCGCCGCCCTGACCTCGTTAAAAACGATGCATTTTCCAACTCCAGTTTGTCCCTATTATATTCAGTATTCAGGCTGCATGAACAGCTCTCTAGCGCTCAGTTTCTGACCCCTCATTGACACTAGATGGCTCTGGGCTACTACTACTGCTACAACTGTTTACATTCATTCACTTAATCAGCCTGAATGCACAACGCGACATACGTGTGCAGCATAGCGTCCAGACTGTTCATTTTAGAGAGAGAGGTGCTTGAATGGGACACAGGTTCAGGGGCGGATCTAGGCATGGGCATGGGGGGGGCAATGCCCCCCTAAATGCCCAGTCTGCCCCACCAAACACGATGCCATGCAAAACAACCCAAGATATTTCAAATTAAAGTGCTTCTATTTAAAATGATGTGAAACACTACTACTGCTACTAACTACAGCTGTGTCACCACTAAACCAACAGCATTTCATCATTGAAAACAGAAAACTCTCTGAGTCAGACCTTTAGCTTTATGCATGCTGCGTGTCTGTTGCAACTTCAACAACAACTGATGTTATTATTGATGCTTTACTTGACTAATAAAAGGAACTGAAAATGGAACTGGAACTGAAAATGGTATGGGTGCGGCTTCATCGCCCGTGGCGCGAAGCGACACGGGCGATGAAGCCGCCCCCATACCATTTTCTCTTGCTCCTCCAACATGTTCTCTTGCCCCCCCCCCCCCCCCCCAAATGGGACAGGTTACATCCGCCCCTGCACAGGTTAGCAAATTATTAATATTGATGTCATATTCCAAAACGAATTCAGGATTTATTTGGTAATAGAGAGATCTACAAACTTAGCAGCATTGCCCACCAATGCTTTTGATGTGGAGGAATATTTATCATTCATGCTATTTTAACAGACACAAAAAACACATCTAGCAGGAAAAGAGACAAAGAGCTTTATACAACAGAAAGTCAACAATTAGGTGACTAACTATTAGGAAACAGTTATTTTGAACAGTCACAATGTGGGGGGACAGTCAGGGTCTCAATATGTATTTGATGTCCCCCACGCAAAGGGGGACATTTGGCCACAGTAGTGACTTAAACAAGTATCACATCTTGAACACGCAATGACAGTCCTGTTATAGCACCTCATTTGGCTTGCTTATGATGTATGAGTCTAGTCTGTCTGGTGGCAACAACACAACACAACAACACAAGTTCAATTCAATCATGTGACTATAATTAACTCCCCAGCTAGCTGTAGGTTGTACCTAGTCATCTAGGGATAAAACTACAAGGCCACGTCTGTAAGCTATAGTGTAGGCTTCTCTATCTCCTTACTAAGTATTTAGAAATCCCTAAATATGGATGTCCCCATGATATGATAACTGGCCATGCGGGTATGGGAATCTGGGCTTTGAATGCCCAAGCGGCTGTTCATGCAGTCTGAAAGATGGACAAACTGGAGTTTGAAATACATTGTTTTCCACGAGGGTGGCACTAATGAGAGCTATTTATGCGCGCAACATGTCAACTGTTTTAAAGTATTGCATCAGGGTGCTGATAGCTAAAGCTTCTGTAATGTTTAGGCCTACTATTACTACAAAATGATATAACATAAACAGATTTATAATAATTAAGGCTGGGCTGTTGTGTTTATGCTGTACTATAAACAATCCACCAAAGTGATTTATAATGATTAAAGCTGGGCTGTTGCCTGATGTTTACTTTATGCTGTATTACTACAGTACAAAACGATCTAAACTAAAGATAAAGAAATCAATGTAGAAGAGCTGGCATTGGACTGACCCCACGAAGTGAACAGAGTTAGTGTAACTCTGTGTGTAACTCCGATTTGGACCTGGCCAGAGCCTTCCTATTGTAGTTTCTGAACAACCACGGCCCCATTTAACATCAGTTGTTTCATAATTTCAAGTAATAAAAGTTCAGTATTTCAAAGAGTATAAAAGCAAAAATGGAGAAAATGTTATTGGTGTTAGCTCTCCGGTTGCCTATTGACGGCTAAGTACAAAGTTTTGCGGTCCAGCAATTTGCCAAGATTAACTCCCAGAGACGTGTTTTGTCACAAAAGGATAATGCTCTTAGCGAGCCGCCGCCCACGCCTACAGTAGGTTAGTTATGTTTGATGTATTTGGCTGTCATTAGCAAACACCGGCTAGAGCACCGCAAACCAGAGTCGCCCTTTCTGACTCTTTCATATTCCAACCCCTGGCTTTCTTGACAGCTTTCTTTCATCGCCCGTACAGGGGTTGACACTAAGGTCTCTGAGACACTTGCCCATCGGGCAAGTGGAAGTCAGATTCTACTTGCCCTCAGCTCATGGTCACTTGCCCCCCAAAAATATATTGTAAATTTTGGAGAGCCAGCGAAATCCAAAAGCGACCTCGCCCGCGGGCGCCCGGTTTCAAAAGCGGGCGCCCGCTTTCACAAAAACGGGCGCCCGGTTTCACAAACTAGGCTATGCCTAAACCTAACTCTAACCCTAAACTTAACCTCAGTAAACCTATGCCTAAACCTAACCTAACCCTAACCATAACCTTTTGAAAAGGGCGCCCGTTTGTGAAAACGGGCGCCCGCTTTTGAAAACGGGCGCCCGTTTTCAAAAGCGGGCGCCCGGTTTCACAAAAACGGGCGCCCGTTTTTGTGAAAGCGGGCGCCCGCTTTTGAAACCGGGCGCCCGCGGGCGAGGTCGCTTTTGGATTTCACCCCTGCTGAAATTTTGCAGATGTAACTCTTGAGAATGTAAAAATGAAACCAAATGGACCCTTGCGGGTCCATTTGGTTTCATTTTTACACTCTCAAGAGTTAAAATTCATCATCTTAATTAGCCCCAAGTCTACATAACTAGAGAATGTAGAAGATTAATGGTCATTTTGATGTGTATGTTAATTTGCCTGTTTTGTTTCCCAAATCCAGCCTGGAATTGTGGATAGCTAGAAAGCAGGGAAAGACACAGAGTCAAACTGCAATGACTGCCTTCAAGACAAATTTATCTTGTGTTGTTATAGTGCACTAAGTTGCACACTTGCCCGATCGGGCAACCAGGTAGCAGTCTTCACTTGCCCCACCATTTTTTTTACTTGCCCCGGGCAAGCGGGCAAGTGTTAGTGTCAAGCCCTGCCCGTACTTGATGTCAGTCTCCTCGGGTTTGATCTGTGGCACAAACCTGAAAAATATGGCATCGGTCGGGCTGTAGGTCTACCCTAAATCTCGGCCACTTGCCTACACCAGCCTGGTCCAGCAGAAAGTGTATAGTAATTTCTGGATTATAAGCCGCACCAGCTAAATTTGGGGCAAAATACTGTTTTTTCCTTGTATAAGCCGCACCTGACTATAAGCCGCACCAGGCTTATAGTCAGGTGCTTCATGTTAGAGCAGTGGTTTTCAACGTTTTCACAATTTAACAACATCTTCACCCCACAGACCCCAAAACTAAAGATTTCTTTTGGTTTTGTTCACAATTCCAGGATGGATTTTCGCAAACAAAAGAGGCAAAACATCAAAATTAGACCAAAATGAACATGACTTATGACTTATTAAGTGGTGCTAATTTAGACAGTGAATATCATAACTCTTGAGAGTGTATACATGAAACCAAATGGACCCGCTAGGGTCCATTTGGTTTCATTTTTACGCTCTCAAAGCGTTACATCTGGTTAACCAACTTTCTATCATTTAGTCTGCGGAGCCCACCTGGAACCTGGAAAATCCATAGATTGGCCGCACTGTTGTATAAGACGCAGGGTCAAAAGCATGTGAAAGAAGTAGCGGCTTATAGTCCGGAAATTACGGGTAGGTTCGGATGAGTTTTTTGGTGGTGGGAGAGGTCATTTTAACCGTTTTTTGGATATTTTAAAATGGTTTATCTTTGCCCATGAAGCTTTCAGAAGGTTCTCCTTCCATGACCAATTTTGGTCGTCTGAAAAAAATTCTAAATATGAATTTAAGCAAATGCTAATTCTGGACACTTTTTTCAGTCTTTCTAGTGTTAACTGTCCTCACCAGACGGGCCACACTTGTACCGAGCATTCCACGAAAAAAGCGGTCACACTACTAGGAGAGTTAACCCTTCTATAGATGAACAGTGAAGCATGTTGTGCACAGGGTAACATAGATCCATTGAGACCTTTTCACACCGCAATGCAAGAAAAAAAAACATACCGCTGTGCAGTTTAATGTCTATGCACGCAGATTGTGTTTGAGGTGATCTAGTTTTGGTTTGGGTTGTTCAGGCCATTATGTACCGGTAAGTGCATCAGTTAATTTTGCACCAATGGATTTACTATGCACCACATAGAGGCGTATTGTGCATTTATGAAACACAAGGTGTGTGTGCAACTGTGCACGTGCGTGTGCGCACACATGCCTACGCATTTTCTATTGTTTATGTTCAAGAATTACTTGTTAAATGTGAATGCAAATAAATGTTAAAGCGTGCACGTGTGCGCACGTGTAAAATACATTATGGCATCATAGTCGGTAGCCCCAGCATGGATTCATTCCTTACTGAAAAGCTCCTGCACCTGTCTCTGCCCCCCCCCTACCCCCTCCCACCCACGGTTCTGATATAAAATGTTTTTATTGGACTCGCGGTGCGTCTCAGAGGGATCACTTACCGCTACTGCAAAGTGCATTCTACGGAAATTCGGAATACTAAATGATCCTATTCAGTCATCAGCTGGGCAAAGTTGAAACGGGATATTTCCCTGGTGGGAGGAATTTAGGGCTCTACAAACAAAAGAGCGTGCCTTGTAGTAATATCGGTTACAGTTTATACATTTAGACTCTATTAATCAAGAGTGACTTACATTACCCATGAACAAAAAAGTAGATGCAGTTCTGATTGCAATGGGAAGTGCATTCCATTCTATTGGAGAAGAGTTTGGGGGGTGTGGAGCCTTGTCCAGGTGTTTTAGAGAGGCCACACCAAAACCCAGAAGTCTGGGTATAGGAGGCAGTCTAAAAATGTCTCAAACCATTAGGGCTGCAAACGAATATTCCATATTCAAAAGAATATTTGTTTGAATTTAAAATAAATGGTAATAAAAATACTGTGCGAGTTCCCACAAGACACATAAACTAAAACAAACTGATACTGAGCCTATTAACATGATTATCGATCATTAATTTGATCTTGCAAGACTCAAGACTCTTGATATTGATATTATATAAATTCAATATTTGAATAATTAGATCTTTGTTCGAATCCACACGGTGTTTTAAAAGGAATATTCAAGTATTTTTGTCCAGTTCTTGCAGCACTACTAGAGTTCTCAAACTCTGCCCGAACCCGACCAAGACCGAACCCGAACAGGCCCGGCCTGACATTTCGGGCCTAAAATCTATGATAATGAGTAGAGCCGGGTAGGGCCTTGGGCCCCATGAAAAAATAATACATATTGAATTATTTTACTTTAGTAAGAATAATAGTTATTTTCTGTATTTACCCATTATGAAGATGGTGCTGATTGCCATTTCATTTATAATCTGTGGCGAACCTATACCCAGAAGTCTGGGTGTAGGTGGCAGCCTAAAAATGTCTCAAACCACTAGGGCTGCAAACGAATATTCCATATTCAAAAGAATATTCGAATATTAAAATGTAAAGAATATTGGAATGTCAATTTAAGGTTTGAATTTAAAATAAATGGTAATAAAAATACTGCATGTGCGAGTTCCCACAAGGCACATAAACTAAAACAAACTGATACTGAGCCTATTAACATGATTATCAATCATTAATTCGATCTTGCAAGACTCAAGAGAGTGCATTTTTCAGCACCAACCGTGGACAATGCAGAACTGGAGCAAATAGAGGAACAAAAAGGATGTTCTACAGTATATTAATTAGGCTGCAATATTTCATATTGATATTATACATTCGATATTTGAATAATTAGATATTTGTTCGAAACCACATGGTGTTTTAAAAGGAATATTCAAGTGTATTTTTTTGGCCAGTTCTTGCAGCTCTACAACCCACCACCCGAAATGGACTCAAAGGGCTTGATAAGGATGGTCGACTCCCCAGTTAAGTTCACACTTCATAAAAACCGATGATTTATGAAGCATCTATGATGTCAGAGTCCTTCTTCGAGCAGGGTTTTGGCACCGTCGTGTCCCAGCCCATGGACTTCTCCACCGCTTTCTTCCATCGGCCGTACTTGATCTCGGTCTCCTCGGGTTTGATCTGCGGCTCGAACCTCTCGGAGGCGATCACGCCCAGGTCCTTGGGGTCGAGGCTCACCACGCCGATGCCCTCGGCAGCCCCCGCCACCATGGCCGCTCCGAGGGCGGTGGTCTCCACCATGGTCGACTTGACCACGGGGATGCCCAGGATGTCGGCCTGCAGCTGCATCAGCAGCCTGTTGGAGGTCATCCCTCCGTCCACTTGCAGCTGCGTCAGCGGTATCCCGCTGTCCTGGTTCATGGCGTCCAGGATCTCTCGCGTCTGGAAGCAGATGGCCTCCAGCGCGGCGTAGGCTATGTGACATTTGTTCGTGAACTGTGTCAAGCCACACAAAACCCCTCTTGCACTGGGGTCCCAGTAGGGGGCATATAAACCGGAGAACGCCGGGACGAAATAGCAGTCGCTGGAGGTTCCTGTCGACGCAGCCAAACTCTCCACCTCACTAGAGGACTGAATGATGCCCAGGTTGTCTCGCAGCCAACGGATTAATGCGCCTCCGATGGCCACGGAGCCCTCCAGTGCATAGCAGCTAGGCTTGTCTGGACCCAGCTTGTACGCCACAGTGGTCAACAGACCATGGCTGGAACTCACAGGCTTGGGGCCAGTGTTTAGGAGCAGAAAGCAGCCGGTTCCGTACGTGTTTTTGGCCTGTCCGTCTTGAAGGCACATCTGTCCAACGAGCGCTGCCGACTGGTCCCCGAGACAGCCTGAAATGGGTACGCCCGTAAGAGAACCTGTGGACATGTTGCCATAAATTTCAGAGGAACTCTTCACTTCAGGCAGTATCTCCATCGGAACCTCAAAGTACTTGCAGAGGGCCGGGTCCCACTTCATCGTCTGGATGTTGAAGAGCATGGTCCTGCTGGCGTTGGACACGTCGGTGCAGTGGACGCCGTTGGACTTCCCTCCGGTCAGGCTCCAGATGAGCCAGGAGTCGACGGTGCCAAACATGGCCCTCCCGGACCGCACGGCCTGCTGGACCTCTTCCACGTTGTCCAGGAGCCAGCGCAGCTTCAAAGCGCTGAAATACGTGCTGATGGGGAGACCGGTTTTTGGCTTGATGTGGTTCATGTTCTTCCCGGGGGCTTTGTTGATCATCTGCTCCACTATCGACTGGGTCCGCAAGTCCATCCACACGATGGCGTTGTAGAGAGGCTCTCCCGTCTCCCTGTCCCAAACCACTGTGGTCTCTCTCTGGTTGGACACTCCGATGGCCTTGATTCTGTCGACGCCTACGTTGAGCTCGGTGAGTTTCTCGCACGTTTTCTCGATACACTCGTGCACCGAGTGGAGGATTTCTTTGGGGTCCTCCTCGACCCATCCCACTTTGGGGAAGCTCTGCTTGATCTCCACTTGATGATAGGTGATGGGCTCTGCTGTTTTTGCGTTGAACACCATGAATCGTGTGGAACTGGTCCCCTGGTCGATGGCAGCAACTAGCGGCTCTGCCATATTGGAGACGAGCTGTAGCGGCTGTAAAGGACTAGTTCAGATGGCGACCTTGTTTTTGAAGATGTAATGATAACTATATTTGTCTCTGGTTTATCTGACTTATGTCGCTCTGTGACGATGTCAATGGTTAAATCTGCTCATTGATACAACATGTGTACACATCACACAGCCAGCCACACCACGTCATACATGGTCTATGACAGCCTTGGTACAAGAAATTTGTGTAAAATACAGGAGCAGCCTAAAACTAATTGCAAAAAAATATATACATATATCAAACTCTGCTGATTTTATATCTTCAATGTTTTAACTCTAGAACACTAAGGAATTAAGTTTGGAACTTCTCATTTGGTCTAAATATTCCCAAGACAGGGAGATTTAGAAAATATTTCCTGAATATACAGGTAGAATGTTCAATGGTATAGACACTGTAGAGGCCTTTTTCCAACCTTGCACCTCAGGCAATTTGATGCAACTTTTCTTCTGTTTTTCAGAATATTGAAGATCCAAAGTCATCTGAGTGAATTATTATGGACTACCTCTGAGGTTTGTATAGAGTCTACAACAAACTCTACTGACCCCTTGACTTTACAGCACCTGGAATTAATGAACAGAATGTTAGTGTTTTTGTTCGTTTTGTGTTTTTCCTACCAGCCTAAAACATAAAACAGCCCAATTTGTGCTGAAGATACACAATCATTTCAAGTAATGTCAACTGCACATCGTGTGTGTGTGTGTGTGTGTGTGTGTGTGTGTGTGTGTGTGTGTGTGTGTGTGTGTGTGTGTGTGTGTGTGTGTGTGTGTGTGTGTGTGTGTGTGTGTGTGTTTGACACTAAGGCTTGCCCGGGGCAAGTAAAAAAAATGGTGGGGCAAGTGAAGACTGCTACCTGGTTGCCCGATCGGGCAAGTGTGCAACTTAGTGCGCTATAACACAACACAAGATAAATTTGTCTTGAAGGTGGTCATTGCGAATTTTAACTCTTGAGAGTGTAAAAATGAAACCATTTGGTTTCATTTTTACGTTCTCAAGAGTTACATCTGGTTAACCAACTTAGCTGGGGACCACCTGGAATCCTCTCAGGGACCACCTGTTGAAAACCCCTGGTTTAAAGCACCCAAGGAAGTAAACTTAAATGCAAAATTTACAATATATTTTTGGGGAGGCAAGTGACCTGAGGGCAAGTAGAACCTGACTTGCACTTGCCCGATGGGCAAGTGCCTCGGAGACCTTAGTGTCAACCCCGTGTGTGTGTGTGTGTGTGTGTGTGTGTGTGTGTGTGTGTGTGTGTGTGTGTGTGTGTGTGTGTGTGTGTGTGTGTGTGTGTGTGTGTGTGTGTGTGTGTGTGTCATGAAATCATGAAACAAAACATTTGTTGTGCTCAGGAAAGGCGGTGCTAATTTGAGGGGGGAGGGTTGTGTGAGGTAAGGTGTGAGGCATGTTAGCCAATCACAGTGCAGCAGTCTCCAGCAGATTGATAATGGGTCAATAGAGTGCAGGTGAGGTGGTGTGCTTAGACAAATCTGTTTACAAACAGTGTTTGTACACATTAAAGTTACCTCTATCACCTTTAAAAATACGAAAAGTACCATATATTCCAGGGTTGTACCATCACAGGTTTAATCCAGTGCCTGTAATTGCCTGTTACCTCCTATTTTCACACAGTGAGTGTATTGTTGTATTTCAGTATTAACATTATAACTCCTACTTCTCTCCACCTGTGGCCAGATGTGTGGAGGACAGAGATGAGAGGAGACGGTGCTGCATGGAGGGTTGGCTGGGAAAAAACCACAGAGAGGAGGGATGGATCCATCTCTGTATATCCATGGATTCTACAGTCTGACCCTGCAGGGAGCCCTGACACAGCTGACGGCGTCTAAATAGAGGACGGCTAAACGTAGGAACACAGTTTATTATTTCTTTGATCTGTATGTTGTTGCTGCTTGTTCTTCCTTTCCGTGTTTCTTTCTGTCTTAGCAAGTAGAGCGAGCGAGCGCAAGTAAAGTGATTGATTTGCTGTCTTCGATCGTTGACCGTCTCTCCCCGGTTCTCCCTCGAAGTGCAGTGATTGGCCAGTTTAGGTGATGACATAATCTCTGTAATTATCTCTTTAAGAGATCACTTTAAGTATCTCTAGTCGCTCGCTCTGCTCACGCACAAGCAGGCCTATGCCATGGCCTACTTGTGCACAATGCGTATGTTGGCACTCTGAGTGCAGATTGCCAGTAGTTATTATTTCTTTCTTTCACTCTTTGACCTTGGTGTCAACCCTGGGTCCTCACAAGTAGAGTGATACCAAGCCCTCTCCTTCTGTGTGTGCGCACGTGTGTGCTGCGCACGTGTGTCCGTGCAAGATAAAGACGTGAAAGACGTGCCACAGAGGGATGTGCTTCTGAAAGCCTTCTAATTAGTGTCCTGATGGCTGGAGGTGGCGGGAAGATGAGAGAGGGTTATCTGTCAGCAGTGTAGGGTGTGTGTAGGGTGTGTGTGTATGCATGCATGTGTGTGTGTCAGTGACATGCATGTGATGATGATGTGACGGGGGTGGATGTAATTTGTCTCATTTGGGGGGGGCAAGAGAAAATGGTATGGGTGCGGCTTCGCGCCACGGGCGATGAAGCCGCACCCATACCATTTTCGGTTACAGGACTTTTATTAGGCAAGTAAAGCATCAATAATAACATCTATGGAAGCATACGGTAGACTTTATCCAATTGATAATCTAATTCCACAATAGCATTATAATTTTCCATGTATGCACGAGTTATTTCTGACAAAATTGAAATTGAAAATGCAATAATTCAATTTGAATTTGAATTTTCATATCATGTATGGGCATTCCATGACAATATTAAAATTTAAATGGAAAAGCTGTTTCACATTTCATTTTGAAAGACTTAAACTGATATACAGAGGACTTTATTGAAATGCAATAAGAAAAACAGCTGCCCCAGGGTATGGCATTTACATTTCAGTGTCAACAAGCTCTTTTTTGGACAATTTTCAAATGAAAATGTAATTTTCCATCAACTTGCAAATTAAAATGGCAATGGAATTTAACATTGCATTTGCAAAGACTTAAATTGATCTACAGAGGACATTATTGAAATGCAATAATAAAAACAGCTGCCCCAGGCAATTGCATTTACATTTCAGTGTCTCCACGCTCTTTTTTGGACAATATGTAAATTATAGTGCATTTTCTAACAACTTGAAAGTTTAAATGACAATGGCATAAAACATTGCATTTGCAAAGTTTTAATACTGCAGCCGTATGGACATTATGAAAATGCAAAAGGACAAACAGCGCCCCCCAGTCTATTCTGTTTTCATTTACATGTTGCAACGCAACGAAGAGGACAGAGCTTGGAATTGAAAATGGAATCTGTCAGTTCCTCTCATCAAGGCGGGCCTTGCGCATAGGCTCCGCCCCCTCCAGAGCACTCCGCTCTGAGCTCCCTGCTGCGGTCTGAGTTGGAGCGCTTGTCACTCGCATTAAAACCAGGACATGTTGCCTCGAATTTTCTCATATTTCTTATTAATATGTGTATATAAAATATAGCTAACTCGGCGAATCTCTTACGTTCATCAATATTGTTCGTATAAAATATTTGGTTTGGACTTAAATATTACGATTATGAAGATAGATTTTGCCCGTGGAAACCCCATTCACTTCAATTGGCTTCTAAAACTGCGAATTTGAGAAATCTTTTTCTTTTTAAATAGCAGCTGTACATGAAATGTTGATGGAGATTTTACACTGAAATGAATATTTACTGATATAAATACATGGTTTGATAACCTACAAGTAGGCTGAAGTCATTTTCTGCAAGTCTTATGCCTCTCCATCCACGCCGTCTCTAAATCACTCTCCCTGGGGACAGCCAGAGCAGTTTGCCGGCGGTGGTCGTGGAGCTCTGCATGTCTACTGCATCACACAGTCTACACGCCAAAGCAGGGGTTTTCAACCAGTGGTCTAGGGACTATCAGTGGTCCTTGAGAGGGTTCCAGGTGGTCCCCAGCTAAAGGAGGGTTAGATTTTTATTGAGTACGGGTCAATTTGGTATCATTTTAGGCTAAAATCTGCATTACTTAATTTCCAGAAATCTACACAATTAGAGAATGTTATTAGAACTGTTACTTATCAGGGCCGGATCTAGAGGGGGGGCACCCAACTAAGTGTGCATCCTGCCCACCCAATGAAAGGTAATATCAGTGGTTTTCAACCAGTGGTCTGGGGACCACTGCATGGTCCTTGAGAGAGTTCCAGGTGGTCCCCAGCTAAATGGTGGAAAGTTGGTTAACCAGATGTAACTCTTTGAGAATGTAAAAATGGAATGGATCCTTGCGGGTCCATTTGGTTTCATTTTTACACTCTCAAGAGTTAAAATATTCATATCATCTGAATTAGCCCAAGTCTACACAACTAGAGAATGCAGTAGATAATGTATTAATGATCATTTTGATCTTCCAGCCTGGAATTGTGGACAAAAGCAAAATAAATCTTTAGTTGGTGGTCCGTGGCTCAAATGCTGAATCAATAGTGGGCCCTGGTGGAAAAAAAAGGTTGAAAACCACTGCCCACCCTAGTAGGCTCGGGCTGGCTAATTCCGGCCCTGATTGTTATTTGGATTATCATTTGACTGCCATCTCTCCTAAATACAGTATGATAATGTGGACAAAATTCTTTAGTTTTTTTTTTTTTTTTTTTTTTTTTTTTTACAGGCTAAATCAAATGGTGGTCTGTGTCAAATACTGAATCAACAGTGGGCCCATATCAAAATGGTCATACTGCTGCTTTACTAAACAGTACTAAATTTAAATTGAAAGTTGCCACTCAAAAGAAAATATGAATTGTGTAATGGCAGATTATGGCACTCTGTTTGGAAAGAGAAAGTGCTTTTAAAAACGATGAATCTCAATGGAGAATTGCTCCATCACATACCGTAAGTGTGTGAGTCCTTTTCTTACTTACTGACTGCCTGTGTGTGTGTGTGTGTGTGTGTGTGTGTGTGTGTGTGTGTGTGTGTGTGTGTGTGTGTGTGTGTGTGTGTGTGTGTGTGTGTGTGTGTGTGTGTGTGTGTGTGTGTGTGTGTGTGTGTGTGTGTGTGTGTGTGTGTGTGTGTGTGTGTGTGTGTGTGTGTGTGTGTGTGTGTGTGTGTGTGTGTGTGTGTGTGTGTGTGTGTGTGTGTGTGTGTGTGTGTGTGCGCGTGCGTGCGCGTGCGTGCGTGCGAGAGTGAGCGGGGAGGGGGGTCTGCAGTGCAAACGCATTCGCCTGACTCCTACACTCTCCCCTCTCTGTGTGTTTACTAATGGTTGCTATAGAAACCTGTAGCGGACACACGTGGGGATAGCCACGTGCGCTTTGTGTGTGTATGTCGTCTGGGTGCGCGCGCGGCTTCATTGCACGCCGGTTTCATTTAGAGCGCAAATTGTTTCAATAAACTTTGTGTGAGTCCTTTGCTTACTGACTGCCTGTGTGTGTGTGTGTGTGTGTGTGTGTGTGTGTGTGTGTGTGTGTGTGTGTGTGTGTGTGTGTGTGTGTGTGTGTGTGTGTGTGTGTGTGTGTGTGTGTGTGTGTGTGTGTGTGTGTGTGTGTGTGTGTGTCATTACATCACATCACATCATTTTGGGTGTCTTTTGTTCTCTGACACAGATTTTTCCAAAATATGGGGAGCAAGGGTTCTGGCCCTCTTAGATGGCTGGCTGTAGAAAAGCCATTTGTCCAGGTGGGTCTGAGAAGATGTATATACAGTATAGATGTTATATTGTGTATATTGATGATTATAAAACTCTTTATTCCATGGTTAACAAGGGCAAGGCTTAGTATTCTTTAAAGAATAAAATAAATTACCGCTCCTTCAGTCATCACTGATCAGGTTGCAGCTGGACCACAACTGGCCAACAACAGTGACCAAGGTACGGTCAAGAGTGACCAAGATTCGGTATACCTTTCGAGCAGGCTCAGCCAATGGAAACAGCCCATCAGTAGCCTGCTTCAATAACAATACCTGCATCACTTCTGTTGATGCTTAACCACTTTGTTGGATAGAATAAAAAGTCTTGAAATTGTCATAAAAAGCATAGAAACAGGAGAACAAGGAATGCAGGTTGAATTGGATGAAATAAATGGAATAAAGACGTTTTTTAGGCGGCACAAGAGGTAAGAAAATTGTTTGCTCCCTTGCACATTATGTTTGTAAGATACTGTTTATATTATGCAGGCTCGGGGCACCGGGACTTTTCCCGGTGGACTGCGGCACCTAGTGGCCTGGACGGGGTACGTTTTTCCCGAAACGTCCAGGCCAGAGCAGCAGACAGGCCAGCCCAGGCCAGGCAAAGTAGTGTTTCTCCTTTCAAAAATAAAAGGATGTCCTACACCAACCAGGCCGGGCCAATTTCATTTATTTAATATTTATTATTGTATTTACTTAAGAAAAGTCCACGGCAGGCCAGTCCCAGCCAGAGTAGCCGCCTAGTAAGTAGGCCTACCAGTGCAGCGTTTCCATGAGAGCGAGAGACTGCGCTACGCGGCTCCCAGCTGGTCTAGGGTCAGTGGGGGACACCTCCCTGCCTGTCGCTTGCCTTAGAACATAGACAGTCCAAAACTCGGTTCACTTCATGGGGCCAGTCCAATGGAGGCTGTTGCGATTGATAAGATTGACAGAGTAAGTTATCAAAAAAGTAAACAACGCTGATCATTGATTTAATATAATGGATAAGAAAAAGAGGAAAGGTGGCGCTGAGAGGGACAAGAAAAAGTGCAACCACCATCAACAAGTAAGTAGTAGTAGTAAACACAACACACACTGCTGCGAAGTGAGAGGATACTATATTAAAACCAACGGAAAATTGTTTTTTCGGGGACATATGTTCAGTAAAAGTTTCCCTTTCCCTTAAAACCAACGTTTAATTCTACACTAGATTATATCACGGACCCCTAAAACAGTACTGTTGGCCTACACGAGGAGAAAGCTCATGGCAAATGAATGCCTTGTGCGTAAAGCCGCGGACCATATCTCTCCACAGAGAGCCTCCCTCTCTGTCTGTCTGGATCTCTCTCCCTTACGTTCTCGTGAGTGTTAATAATAAATTGATAGCCTAACTGGTCAATACGCCAGTCATGGCGTATGAATTGGAATGGAGTCAGGCGAATGCGTTTGCACTGCAGACCCCCCTCCCCGCTCACTCACTCACTCACTCGCACGCACGCACGCACGCACGCACGCACGCACGCACGCACGCACGCACGCACGCACGCACGCACGCACGCACGCACGCACACACACACACACACACACACACACACACACACACACACACACACACACACACACACAGGCAGTCAGTAAGAAAAGGACTCACACACTTACGGTATGTGATGGAGCAATTCTCCATTGAGATTCACCGTTTTTAAAAGCACTTTCTCTTTCCAAACAGAGTGCCATAATCTGCCATTACACAATTCATATTTTCTTTTGAGTGGCAACTTTCAATTTAAATTTAGTACTGTTTAGTAAAGCAGCAGTATGACCATTTTGATATGGGCCCACTGTTGATTCAGTATTTGACACAGACCACCATTTGATTTAGCCTGTAAAAAAAAAAAAAAAAAAAAAAAAAAAAAAAAAACTAAAGAATTTTGTCCACATTATCATACTGTATTTAGGAGAGATGGCAGTCAAATGATAATCCAAATAACAATCAGGGCCGGAATTAGCCAGCCCGAGCCTACTAGGGTGGGCAGTGGTTTTCAACCTTTTTTTTCCACCAGGGCCCACTATTGATTCAGCATTTGAGCCACGGACCACCAACTAAAGATTTATTTTGCTTTTGTCCACAATTCCAGGCTGGAAGATCAAAATGATCATTAATACATTATCTACTGCATTCTCTAGTTGTGTAGACTTGGGCTAATTCAGATGATATGAATATTTTAACTCTTGAGAGTGTAAAAATGAAACCAAATGGACCCGCAAGGATCCATTCCATTTTTACATTCTCAAAGAGTTACATCTGGTTAACCAACTTTCCACCATTTAGCTGGGGACCACCTGGAACTCTCTCAAGGACCATGCAGTGGTCCCCAGACCACTGGTTGAAAACCACTGATATTACCTTTCATTGGGTGGGCAGGATGCACACTTAGTTGGGTGCCCCCCCTCTAGATCCGGCCCTGATAAGTAACAGTTCTAATAACATTCTCTAATTGTGTAGATTTCTGGAAATTAAGTAATGCAGATTTTAGCCTAAAATGATACCAAATTGACCCGTACTCAATAAAAATCTAACCCTCCTTTAGCTGGGGACCACCTGGAACCCTCTCAAGGACCACTGATAGTCCCTAGACCACTGGTTGAAAACCCCTGCTTTGGCGTGTAGACTGTGTGATGCAGTAGACATGCAGAGCTCCACGACCACCGCCGGCAAACTGCTCTGGCTGTCCCCAGGGAGAGTGATTTAGAGACGGCGTGGATGGAGAGGCATAAGACTTGCAGAAAATGACTTCAGCCTACTTGTAGGTTATCAAACCATGTATTTATATCAGTAAATATTCATTTCAGTGTAAAATCTCCATCAACATTTCATGTACAGCTGCTATTTAAAAAGAAAAAGATTTCTCAAATTCGCAGTTTTAGAAGCCAATTGAAGTGAATGGGGTTTCCACGGGCAAAATCTATCTTCATAATCGTAATATTTAAGTCCAAACCAAATATTTTATACGAACAATATTGATGAACGTAAGAGATTCGCCGAGTTAGCTATATTTTATATACACATATTAATAAGAAATATGAGAAAATTCGAGGCAACATGTCCTGGTTTTAATGCGAGTGACAAGCGCTCCAACTCAGACCGCAGCAGGGAGCTCAGAGCGGAGTGCTCTGGAGGGGGCGGAGCCTATGCGCAAGGCCCGCCTTGATGAGAGGAACTGACAGATTCCATTTTCAATTCCAAGCTCTGTCCTCTTCGTTGCGTTGCAACATGTAAATGAAAACAGAATAGACTGGGGGGCGCTGTTTGTCCTTTTGCATTTTCATAATGTCCATACGGCTGCAGTATTAAAACTTTGCAAATGCAATGTTTTATGCCATTGTCATTTAAACTTTCAAGTTGTTAGAAAATGCACTATAATTTACATATTGTCCAAAAAAGAGCGTGGAGACACTGAAATGTAAATGCAATTGCCTGGGGCAGCTGTTTTTATTATTGCATTTCAATAATGTCCTCTGTAGATCAATTTAAGTCTTTGCAAATGCAATGTTAAATTCCATTGCCATTTTAATTTGCAAGTTGATGGAAAATTACATTTTCATTTGAAAATTGTCCAAAAAAGAGCTTGTTGACACTGAAATGTAAATGCCATACCCTGGGGCAGCTGTTTTTCTTATTGCATTTCAATAAAGTCCTCTGTATATCAGTTTAAGTCTTTCAAAATGAAATGTGAAACAGCTTTTCCATTTAAATTTTAATATTGTCATGGAATGCCCATACATGATATGAAAATTCAAATTCAAATTGAATTATTGCATTTTCAATTTCAATTTTGTCAGAAATAACTCGTGCATACATGGAAAATTATAATGCTATTGTGGAATTAGATTATCAATTGGATAAAGTCTACCGTATGCTTCCATAAACATCAGTTGTTGTTGAAGTTGCAACAGACAAGCAGCATGCATAAAACTAAAGGTCTGACTCAGAGAGTTTTCTGTTTTCAATAATGAAATGCTGTTGGTTTAGTGGTGACACAGCTGTAGTTAGTTAGTAGCAGTAGTAGTGTTTCAAATCATTTTAAATATAAGCACTTTAGTTTGAAAATTGAAATATCTTCTTAGGTTGTTTTGCATGGCATCGTGTTTGTGGGTGCAGACTGGGTATTTAGGGGGGCATTGCCCCCCCCATGCCCATGCGTAGATCCGTCCTGGTGATGTGATGGAAGCGCTGGTGACAGAGGGGGGTGTGTGTGTGTGTGTGTGTGTGTGTGTGTGTGTGTGTGTGTGTGTGTGTGTGTGTGTGTGTGTGTGTGTGTGTGTGTGTGTGTGTGTGTGTGTGTGTGTGTGTGTGTGTGTGTGTGTGTGTGTGTGTGTGTGTGTGTGTGTGTGTGTGTGTGTGTGTGTGTGTGTGTGTGTGTGTGTGTGTGAGACCGCAGGCTAATCCACTCCAGAGTGTTGCACATGCTCATTAGACCTCACACCCACCTGTCTGCTCCTCAATGGGACACTTCATCCTGGAGCTTTATCCTTCTAATTTAACAGTGAACCATGACGTGTGTACGTACGTGTGTGTGTGTGTGTGTATATGTCTTCTCACGCGTCTGCATGCGACAGAGGTATAGATGGGTCTCTGTTCTCAGCTTGGAGTCGGTCGGATGGATCTTTGCCTGGCTGGGTTAGGTGCTGATGTAATGGTGTTGTAATAACGGTATCTTTAAAGGTACTGTATATACCATGTTACTTTTCATTAAAACAAATCTTGAATTTGATCACAAGCCATTCCCTGAATTTCAGCCCTCAAAGCCTGTTGAAAATATGGAAGCAGGTAATCATAGCTTCAAATTGACCAATATTATAATTATGTATATAATTTAGATTATAATTTATATTATAATATAAATTTCGTCCAATCACAGCTAAGCATAACATGTGATAGACAAACCTCTCCGCCAATAGCTTTCCTATATGATAAAACATTGTTAAAATAATTAAAAATAAATGTCACACACACATTTTTCCACTGCAGCCATAGGGCATGCCTTGTTGATGGTTTTGGAAGAGATTTTGAAGGTCTGGTTCAAAAAATGAACCATGCAGTATTTATTGTGTAAAGTCCATGATATTTACATTGGAATGAATGAGCCTGGCTGGAAAGTGTCCTAGGGTGGACAAGAGGGCGGGGCTTAGATAAAGGTCTATTAGTAGTTCGGTTTGACCCACTTGGAGAGAATGGCCTATAGAGATGCGCAGTGACGTCACCGCCCCGGTTCCGGAAGTCTTTTCCCAATTCATTTTTCTCATAGACTTTTCGAAAATAATTTATATCAAGACGATTACGCCACGGAAAAAGCCAACTCGAGTCGTGACGAATCATGATGACACACACAAACTTTTGGGACAATAAAATAATTTCTAAGATGAAAAACGAAACAAAAAGTCTTGTATCATGCCGTTTTCTACTTCTTCCTAATTATATATTATATGACGATGTTGTGTTTGTTGTCATGATTTGTCACGACCTGAGTTGGCTTTGGCCGCGGCGTAATCGTCTTGATATAAATTATTTTCGAAAAGTCTATGAGAAAAATGAATGGGGAAAAGACTTCCGGAACCGGGGCAGTGACGTCACTGCGCATCTCTATAGAGTAGTGTTTTTATTTTTAACTAATTTTATATTTAACTCATACTTGGCCAAATACTTATTTGGACAAATGTTTTTGACGACTTTATTGACGAATTTAAGGGACTTTAATTGATAACATTATACTCATGACTTAAGCCAAATCTCATATAGAACAAATTGATGTTGAACTGTGCTGAACTATTTCTCTCATTTAGTCAATGACTGTCTATTAAAATGAGTCACACCATACAGTATAATACTCTGGATTCCACATTTTATTATGCAAAGCTGAAGATTCAGGCTTGTACACGTCCAGGAAAACTGGTCCAAATGGACCCTTGCGGGTCCATTTGGTTTCATTTTTACACTCAAGAGTTAAAATATTCATCATCTGAATTAGCACCACTTAATTAAGAAGTTTACACTGTTTTGTTGGCAAAATACAGCCTGGAATTGTGGACAAAACCAAAATAATTCTTTAGTTTTTAGGTCTTTGGGGCTAAAATGACATGAAATGGTGGTCTGCGGCTCAAATGCTGAATAAATGGTGGTCCCTGGTGTCAAAAAGGTTGAAAAGCCGTGTTTTAGGGCATAGGCAGGCAGGCTGTGTTTTCACCCTCCTCTATAGCAGTGTCCTTGTGAACTCAGTGGAGCGTGCTGTCAGCCACTGAGTCTCACTGCGCTCTGCTGTCAGACTCAGCTTGTGGTCATAATAGCTGGGCTGGTTGGGTCTGTGCCAAGCGCACAGATGGCAGCAGACACTGGATAGCATGTAGTGGAGTCATCCACCATTCTACCTAGACGCACGCACGCCCCCAGCATAGACACACGCACGCACGCACGCACGCACGCACGCACGCACGCACGCACGCACACACACACACACACACATAGACACTGGATAGCATGTAGTGGAGTCATCCACCATTCTACCTAGCAGTGATGGGCAAGTTACTGGGAAATTGTAGTGAGCGACACTACTTGCTACTCTCGAAAAAATGTAGCTAAGCTACACTACAAGCTATCCCCAGAAAATTGTAGCAAGCAACACTACAAGCTACACGACAAAAGTAGCTTGATGTAGCTTGCTACATCAGCACTGCATAATATAAATATATATCTCAACTTAATGTACATCTTTCTAAATAATAATCATAATAATAAAATAATATGGGGGTTATGAACATAGGATGGTGGCATGTTTAAGTTTTGGGATGTACTGTATATTAGGCTAAAGGTTTTCTACCCATTAAAAATGGGTGGAATTTGAAAATGTGTGTGGGAAAATGTAGTAAGCTACAATCCTTGTTACTCGAAACAAGTAGTGCAGCTTCACTACAAGCTACTTGAAACAAGTAGTGTAGCTTCACTACAAGCTATTCCCAGAACAAATGTAGTAAGCTACACTACAAGTTACGGGAAAATGTAGTTAAGCTATGTAGCTTAGCTACTTGTAACAAGCTACTGCCCATCACTGCTACCTAGACGCGCACGTGCAGGCGCACACACACACACACGCGCACACGCGCACACGCGCACGCACACACAAACACACACACACGCGCACAGACACACACACAGTTACTGGATAGCATGTAGTGGAGTCGTTCCCCTTCTACCTAGACACACACACACACACACACACAGCAAAAGCAATCCTCAACTGTGTCGCCATTAACTTGCAATGTTTTTTTATTTGCATAACAATAGCAACGGTTTCACTCATCTGAATCAGCACTATTTAATTAAGAAGTCTGCACTGTTTTGTTTACAAAAATCCAGCCTGGAATTGTGAATTGAATTGTGAAGTCTTTAGTTTTTGTAGGTCTTTTGGGGCTGAAATAAAATGCCATCAAATGGTGGTCTGTGGCTCAAATGCTGAATTAATGGTGGTCCCTGGTGTCAAATAGGTTGAAAACCCTTGAGGTAGATGGATGCCCAATGTGTTTTGGTGTAGAATTCTCCTTTAATCATTGCAGCCCTAATGTCATGACCTACACTCTGTGAACACAGAGGGCTGCTTCCAGCTGATATCAGACTTACATTCACGTGTGAGTGACCTTGCAGCTGCTCTGTTGATCAATTTCTATTTTCTCCTTTGTGGATAAATAATGTGTGTACCTGTAGTTCAGTGATAAACCCATGATCACCCAGCCGTTAGTCATCGTTAATCGCTTCCTCGTCCAATGACTTCACCAAATTTTATCTTCCAAGTGGGGTGAGACAGGAGATCATATAGTGGACCATTCGCTTACTGCCTGAGAGCAGCTCCTTTTGAATTCAGTTAAATTTCAATCCAAAGGGGTTTATTGGCATGAGAAAACTTCCTTTTACATTGCCAAAGCAAAAAGCTTTTGCGTTTCGGCCCATGCGGCATAGGCTGAAACGTTGCTGCTCCCTTAATAAATTTCTCTGCAACTGAAGACAGTGTGCGGGTGTTCTTTTTACTTTTGATGTTGGGATTTTCTACCTTCTCCTACGCACCTGTCACAGTAGGTGTGCATATAGGTCTTTTTTCCTGTTGTTACATTACAACAATACAAATACAATCAATACTTCAATACAAATACGATCAATACAACAATGATCTACAATTCAGAGTCCGAATCATCAATCATCAGTCATGTTTTCAAACTCTCCTTGGGTGCTTGTGATCCGTGGGAAGTATATGTCTGATGTCTTGGTACAGTGGACAATATGTGTCTCTGATGTCTTGGTACAGTGGACAGTATGTGTCTCTGATGTCTTGGTACAGTGGACAGTATGTGTCTCTGATGTCTTGGTACAGTGGACAGTATGTGTCTCTGATGTCTTGGTACAGTGGACTGTATGTGTCTCTGATGTCTTGGTACAGTGGACTGTATGTGTCTCTGATGTCTTGGCTTTAATTAATTTGAATTGTCCCTTAATGATGGCACTCTCCTATAGTAGTTGTAGTAGGGTTAGTAGTAGTAGTAAGGGATGAAGTACACTTTCAGACTGCAACGGAGGGGCACTGTCTCAAGTAAACCTGAGCCATGAGAGCGACACCGCCAAGCCTAAGGGCTCTCACACACCTGATCGGGTTATTAAAGTCAGACTCCACTGTGTGTTATACATGAGACTGATGGCTATCCAATATAATACTGTATAGTCATTTCAGACTCGTCTCCTATCGTGACTGCAAACCGTTTTTTATTCACTGAAATTTAATTTATCAAAATTGAAATGGAAACTTGGCTGGAAAGTGGAAATGATCAGTGCTTGTGGAATTAGATTTTTGTGTGTGTGTGTGTGTGTGTGTGTGTGTGTGTGTGTGTGTGTGTGTGTGTGTGTGTGTGTGTGTGTGTGTGTGTGTGTGTGTGTGTGTGTGTGTGTGTGTGTGTGTGTGTGTGTGTGTGTGTGTGTGTGTGTGTGTGTGTGTGTGTGTGTGTGTGTGTGTGTGTGTGTGTGTGTGTGTGTGTGTGTGTGTGTGTGTGTGTGTGTGCACAATGCATGTTCTGGCCAAACTGTTGTGACAGTTATCATAACGTGTCATCCTTGTCACTATGCCCACATGGAAGCCGGCCTTCCTTCATAACATTACAACACGGCACATTCAGGGTGGATGTAACATGTCCCATTTGGGGGGGCAAGAGAACATGCTGGAGGGGTAAGAGAAAATAGTATGGGGGCGGCTTCATCGCACCCATACCATTTTCGGTTACAGGACTCTTATTCAAGAAAAGAATCAATAATAACATCAGTTGTAGTTGAAGTTGCAACAGACACGCAGCATGCATAAAGCAAAAGGTCTGACTCAGAGAGTTTTCTGTTTTCTATGATGAAATGCTGTTGGTTTAGTGGTGACACAGCTGTAGTTAGTTAGTAGCAGTAGTAGTGTTTCAAATCATTTTAAATAGAAGCACTTTACTTTGAAATATCTTGGGTTGTTTTGCATGGCATCGTGTTTGGGGGGGCAGACTGGGTATTTAGGGGGGCATTGCCCCCCCATGCCCAGGCCTAGATCCGCCTCTGTGCATATTGCCACACTGTAGAACAAGCCCCACCGAAGGCCTATCTCTGCCTAGTCATCTAACGGTCACCCAAGAGAGCATTTCCTAGCAGTGATGACATCATTGAGGCGAATATGAGACCGTCCGTCTGACTAACCAGATGGCCTCCCTGCCCCAGTGTTGCCAACTTGGCACATTTGTCGCTAGATTTAGCCGCTTCCCCACAACCCCCTAGTGCCAAAATTATTGGAAAAAACTCCTGGCAGAAAATCTAGTGCTGGTGAATTGGGGCAAAAATGTTTGACAGGCGCCAGAGATAAAATCCTTACTTTTCACTATTTTTCCTCCTATGATAGAGTCCTCCTTCCTTCCTACAAAGGACCACCAGTAACCATATGGACCCTTTATAGATCTGTGACTCTTGGGAGTTAAATTATATTTAATTAACTCTGAATTACCTAATTTTCAAGAATCTACACATTTAGAAAAGTAGAAGAATTGCTATTTTGACCCAACATTTTGCCAGTTATCTTATACTGTATTAGTCAGAGAGACTAAACTCAACATCAAATAGTGGTCCGTGGCTAAAATGCAGAATAAATAGTGGGCCCTGGTATGAAAATGGTTTAAAACCCACTAGTGCAATCTAGTGCATTTTTAAAGTGCCACTAGCGCATTTTGGGAGTTTGCAACACTGCTCCCTCCACTACGGCCAGCGATAAACTGTAAGAAGAGAAGGGAAGAGGACAAGGGTTACCGTACCGCCTGGGTCATGTTTTCCTTTTTTATTTTGTTGACAAGTAGAGCAGTGGTTTTCACCCAGCGGTTTGGAGGCCCCCAGTGGTCCCTGTGAAGTTTCCAGGTGGTCCCCAGCTAAATGATGGAGAGTTAGTAATCCTTATATATTTCTAACTCTTGAGGACGTATACAGAAACCAAATGTGGGTCAATTTTTATGCCCTCAGTATTTAAATCATTGTTAAACATCTGTTTAACATCTGACTTAATTTACAAGATGTTTACACAATTACTGAATGTAGAACTGAATAATTGCTACTTTGATCAACGTTTGCCATCTATAAGATCGTTCTTTTTATAAAGGTTTTATAGAATTACAGCATAATTAGTAAAAATACAGAACAATTACAACAGTGCTAGCAATAGCTGCTACTCTTTAGCTGTTACTAACCGCTGGATGTCTGATTGCGACATTATGGTACAATGGAAGTCTGACTATAGGTTGAACATTATCGGTGGATGCCGTAGAATAGATACAAGAAAGGCAGGGCTGGAATTATTAATATGACCCAATGGAGTGGAACAATAATAAATAAACTCACAGGAGACCAGTCAGCAGTTTGACGGGTGACCCAAGGCATGCTGCAAGGCAATCTCGGTGTGCTGATTAATATATCAAATGTCTGAAGTACGCTTCTGAACGTAACTTGCAGCGTGAGGTTCTATAGATTAGTTGTGGCTACGTTTAGAATTGTACAGAGCACAGAAAAGGTTAAAAACCACTGAAGTAGAGCAGGGGTTTTCAACAGGTGGTCCGGGGACCACCAGTGGTCCCTGAGAGGGTTCCAGGTGGTCCCCAGCTAAGTTGGTTAACCAGATGTAACTCTTGAGAACGTAAAAATGAAACCAAATGGACCCTTGCGGGTCCATTTGGTTTCATTTTTACACTCTCAAGAGTTAAAATATTCATAATCTGAATTAGCCCAAGTCTACACAACTAGAAGATGGACAAAAGCAAAAGAAACCTTTAGTTTTAGGGTCTGTGGGGCTAAAATGTCCTCAAGTGGTGGTCCGTGCCTCAAATTCTGAATAAATGGTGGGCCCTGGTATCAAAAAGGTTGAAAACCACTGAAGTAGAGGAATGACTATAGAATTTGTGTGTGTGTGAGTCAGCAGGCGTCAGGGGTAGGCCATGCCCCTGTCCTCACCACAGGACAGATGCAACCGAGACCAATGAGGCTGAGTGGAGGCTGCAGGCGGGCCACAAGACCCCCCTCACCCACCTACCCCCCTTCCATTTGGTCACACTCACAAACACACACCTCTAGCGTTGTTGTTTTGTGCTGCCTGCATGACACACACACTCCTCCGGCATGCGCCGCGTCACTAACCATCTTCTCTTTAGTTGAATTTTAATTACAGACCATGGGGTTAGGGAGCAGTGAAGTGCAAATTTCAGACACACTCATGGCAGCAATTAACGGACGGGGCGGGGGGAGCGGGGGTGCTGCAGCGCTGCTCAAAGAGCTCCTCACAGGGGCCTAATCTGGTGGGGTGGAGAGAGGAGAGGAAAGAGCACAAGGGGGCCATTGACCCATTAAAACGGGGAAAGCATGTCATTTAAGGTTTTAGCCATATTTGGTGCTTAAAATGTATTGAAGAAATGGCAGGTATACAAGAGCAGAGTGCGTCACTTCGTGCCACGGTAAAACCTAGTAGATCTTGCAGTTTGTTTGGCTTTGCGAATTTGAATGTTGAATGATTAAAAGTTTTAATCAGATTATTCACAGCTTCAAAACGAATTTAATCATGATTAATGACCATTAGAACTGTATCCAGAATATGCCATGTTTTCCTGTACAGGATTTGAAGATTTAAATCTAAAAAAAAAAAAAAAAAAACTAAAAGCCTTCAATGCTTGTAGATCCTCCAGCTTTGGCTCTGATTACAGGGAGACACACAGCTACTGTATACTGTATGTATCTGTAAAACCGTGCTCTATCCACATTTTTATGGGAAATTCTCTATACCTGTAGTTAATTGTGTTAACATTTTTTTAGCAGTTAGCCCAGTTTCTCTGATGTCATGGACACTACTTCCTGGACTATCTCGTCCTCCCTATCCACAAGAAAGTGCACCATGGAATTGTGGGAAATGTAGTGCTTAATGTACTGTAATGCCAAAATCTAAAATATTACACACAAAGACCCCGGCTATAAGTGTTCTAAATCTTCTACATGTTTTTTTTTTTTTTTTTTTTTTTTTTTTTTTTTGCAAAAACATTTAAATGTCCTTTGAAGTTCTAGACTCTGTTAGAATTGTACTCTTCTACAAACATCTATAAATGAGCGCAGTAGATTTTACTGTGTGGTGGTAACCAGACAGAGAATTGTAACCATTTCACTTTGTATAATTTTCTTTGACTGTTTAGAGTTCATTTAACCATCAAATTTCCTTGCTGCATGTCCTCTGGCCTGTGTTTTAGAATGTCACAGCACCAAAGATCATTTTAGATGAAGGCCTTTGTCCCCCAGTGGCGTTAAATCTTTCTAAATAATTCTTGGCAAACACGTGTAATTGAGTCAGCCACTGAGTCAGAGGACAACGTGATTTATGTGATGATTATGCTATCTATTTATTCTTGTAATTATGACCGAGTATGCAGAAATGTCAACCTTGGCCGGGCAATAAAGTTGTAAGCGTATCTTATCTTTGTTTATTTATCAGTTTGATGGATGAATTTCAACAACTTAAACCCCTGTTTACTTTGTACTTACAGTAGTTGAGAGTTGGGAAGCCTGACAGTGGGGGCTGGAGGTGTTTTTTGGGTGGAGGGGCTTTAAGTATAACGCATTAAAATGTGAGTCAACTAAATAGTCGTAACTAAAAAGACTGTTTTTCCTCGGGCATGTACTGCGATCGGTTGTTAGTCGGTGGACCACTTTTTAAAAACTGATGATTGCCCGGTTTAGCTGATGATGTAATTAAGATATATTTTAAGTATTGTCATGAGTATTATCTCCTGGAGGTGTCGGAGGTACTTGCCCTCTTCTTGCTCCCTCTGCTTGCACTCAAGTAGGCTATGGCCTTGAGGTGTTTTTTGGGTGGAGGGGCTTTAAGTATAACGCATAAAATGTGAGTCAACTAAATAGTATGTGACCACAGTTCAGAAAAATGAAAACATGGCATGTCTATCGGTAGAGAAGTAGAAGGGCAATAGAGGCTTGCTGATCTAAAAGCTCACATGACAACATGACATGTGTTGTGAGCTTGTAGACCACCCCTCAAATAAAATAAAAAAGACTGTTTCCTTGGGCATGTACTGCGATCGGTTGTTAGTCGGTGAACAACTTTTTAAAAACTTTGATTGCCTGGCTTAGTTGATGATTTAATTAAGATATATTTTAAGTATTGTCATCTCCTGGAGGTGTCGGAGGTACTTGCTTGCCCTCTATTTACTCGCTCTGCTTGCGCTCAAGTAGGCCATGGCCTACTTGTGCGCACTGTGCAGCTTGGCACTCGACAGAGTGCAGTTCTTGTTTCTTTGATAAATGTCTGTTTTTAAAACGTGTGGCAGTGTTATAGAGTAGACACGTTTTTAAATTATATGATTTATTCATTTTTGCTGGTGTAAACCGATTATGTAATTGTTAAGGATTAAGGATTATTTTGAGACTGTTCCGATAGTTACATGGCATTTTTTAGTACCAATTATGCTACTGATTATATTGTGCATCATCCATACTGACAACTATTAGCCCCAATGGTTAAAGTACATTAACAGGGCCTTTTTTCTACAGTGATTGACAGCTGATATGACTGATCATACCAGCTGTCAATCACTGTAGAAAACCGTCCCATTTTGACACATTTTCCAGGGAACTACTTGATGTTGTTTCTGCTTTATGCATATTCTGATGAGACGGGGAATAAATCAGGGATGTTAGCTGTTTTCGAACATGGCCCTAATACATATTTGTTTACATTACACAATTATAAAGGCATTTTTTTCTCATGTACTACAGTTCTAATAAAGCCCACGAAAGCCCACGACATCTGGCCACAAATGATTCTACTGAATGTGACAAACTGCCATATTGAGCCTCTGGGTCAGGTGTAAAGTGCAGTGTGGTGTGCTTCCTCCTTCACATTCAGTAGATCCTGTGAACTCCTGTGGCCAGGGGTAATTTCCTGGGGTTTATTAGGACTGTATTCGTTAATAATAATTAAAAAGTTGTCCTTTAAATTCATGCTGCAACACCTTTAAATGTTTCACATTGGCTAAGATATAAGCTCACAGTGACTTTATTTTCACACTTATTTTTTTTAAGTGTGAGAACTACTGATTCAGAAGGTCTGTCTTCATTTAAAGGGAAAAGTGTGGATTTTATGGTCTTTGCTTCCAGAAGTAGTGCTGCTGGAGGACAGGGGCGGATGTAACATTTCCCAATTGGGGGGGCAAGAGAAAATGTTAAGGGGGCAGCTTCATGATGAAGCCACACCCATACCATTTCTGCTTACAGATATTTTATTAGGCAACTAAGCATCAATCATAACATCAGTTGTTGTTGAAGTTGCAACAGACACGCAGCATGCATAAAGCTAAAGGTCTGACTCAGAGAGTTTTCTGTTTTCAATGATGAAATGCTGTTGGTTTAGTGGTGACACAGCTGTAGTTAGTTAGTAGCAGTAGTAATTATAAGCATTTTAAGTATTTTAATTATAAGCACTTTAATTAGAAATATCTTGGGTTGTTTTGCATGCCATCATGTTTGGTGGGGCCGACTGGGCATTTAGGGGGGCATTGCCCCCCCATGCCCATGCCTAGATCCGCCCCTGCTGGTGGAGCAGATCGAAGCCTCAGATCTCCCCTGACCAAGCAGGACTTTTTTTTTTCTTCACCTGCAGCTCATTCACTCACTGCTAGATGTTTGGCTTCCCTTGTGGAGGAACCGCGGGTTCAAATCCAGGTGGTTACATAAGCTACAACTTAACTGTGTGCGTGCGTGCGCTTGTGTGCAGTCACACACATAACACACACGGAAAAGCCTGAGGCAAAGTAAAACTCCCACACAATGGGAAAAGGCGAGCAGCATGACTCACACATAATGACTTATCAGTCAGTTAACTTTTAATGAAGGGAAAACCGTTTTAGCACCAGACTGGATTGGATTGCCCACATTACATCATTAATCTACAAATATACTGCATTGTAATAAATGTGATTGCAAACGCCTCCGGCCAAACAGTGGCCATTTTACAACTATGGACTGTAGTAGTAGTTCCAAAACTATAGAGAATGCATTTCCCTTTGCACTGAGAAGTGCAAACCTTTTGCTGTTATTCTGAAAGCACCTCTTCAGACTTCACATCACAGGCTACAACCCGCAGCACGTGTTGTAGCCTTGGCGAACAAGCGTGTCCAAGCAGTGTTCCGTGTCGGCTATTCTTAAATTTAGTTTCAGTCTTAGCCCAGTATCGATCACTTTTTTTTTTAATGCTGTAATCGTATTTTTATTTAGTCACGTTTTTGCCCACTAAAAGTAAAGAGCCTCACAGCTAGAAGGTTATGGGTTCGATTCCCGCTGTGGGGCACTGTTGTGGGTGCTGGTAGTCTCCTCCTCTGTGTCATCAGTGCCCGTACCCGAGGTGGGGTGCTGCTGAAAGGGCCTTTCTACAGTACAGTATGTGGAGTTTGCATGTTCCCCTCCGTGTCCCCCTAGGGTAGATACCCTCACACAAACATGCAGTAATCCTGGGCTGTCCAACCAGGAAAACTCCCCCCTGTCAGGTGAAAAGAAGGTAGCTTGGACTCCTCATGCATTGAAAGAAGCATGAGGCAAGTCTGCTGCCTCCCCCCCAGGTTGGTGGAGGTTGTGTAGAGAAACATGGGTTACAAAATTGTGGGATAAAAATAAAAAAAGTAAAGAATTTTAGTCTCAATTTCAGTATACAAACCCCAACGCCTAATAAATGTCTTCTATGTAAATTGTAGCCATATGCAGTAAATTCTCCTCCTATACGTCTTTTACGAGTTTAAAGTGACCATTGATCTATTATGACCTTCCTTTGAATCCCATTGTTATGTTTGTGTAGGGCAGGGGTCAGCAACCTGCGGCTCCAGAACACAGCCCTAGTGGCTCAGTGGCTGTAGCATTATTACATACACACACTGGGGTGATCCACACCAAAATAATATAAACATTTCAGTCACCCAAAACATGGTGCGCTGTCTGACAGTTGCCAGTTAAAGTAGCACTTGGCCATGTCAAAAAAGCCCAGCAGTTATCAGAGGTGGAGCTTTCAATCTGAACCACCCATTTCCAAAGGTTTACTCAGTTTACTATGTCATTAATATACCTTAGAGATGTTGTGTGGACTAGAAATGGAGTTCTGTAAAACCCCTTTATTTATTTTTTTTATTTTTTTAAGGTTGTATTTCACCATGTTAGTGATGTTTTTGAGGACCTTTTTTCTGAGAGTGTGCAAATGTAACCAAATGGACCCGCCAGGGTCCATTTGGTTCACATTTGCACACTCTCAGGAAAAAAAAAAAAGCGGCTCCAGACCGATTTTGAATTTAATCTTGGGTCGAAAATGGCTCTTTCAACATCTTGGGTTGCCAACCCCTGGTGTAGGGGGAGGTCAGCCAGCCAGTCACAAGCCAATGTTTGTTGTGTTGTGTGTACACAAACTCACAGAGCTGGACATAGGAACTGAGGAAGGAAAAATAAAAGAGCACTGCTAAAGATACAAAGGAATAGCGGAACCTTGACTGGCAGGCCCGCATGTAACATTTCCCAATTGAGGGGGCAGGTGAAAATGGAATGGGGGCGGCTTCATCGGGTGCGGGCGATGAAGTCGCACCCATACCATTTTCGGTTACAGGTACTTTTATTAGGCAAGTAAAGCATCAATAATAACATCAGTTGTTGTTGAAGTTACAACAGACACGCAGCATGCATAAAGCTAAAGGTTTGACTCAGAGAGTTTTCTGTTTTCAATGATGAAATGCTGTTGGTTTAGTGGTGCCACAATACAGTGTGTAGTTAGTTAGTAGCAGTAGTAGTGTTTATATTCATTTTAAATATAAACACTTTAATTTGAAATATCTTGGGTGTTTGGTGGGGCAGACTGGGCATTTAGGGGGGCATTGCCCCTAGTCTTGGGAGGTATTGATTGTTTTAATATCAGTATTGATAAGGTGTTAATTAGCTCGATATTCGATATTACCAGTATTGACCACTAGAGGGCAATGGCGTTCAATCAGAGTCGGACGCGTTCCACCAGTCACCTAGTTCTCAGAATTGCGACATTGAGGGGTCAGAAACTGAGCGCTCTGCTGTTCAAGCAAGCCTAAATAGGGATTTTTAGTTTCCAAAAAGCGGAAGGAATGTGTGTGTGTGTGTGTTTAGGAATGTGTGTAACATGAACATTGTTTGTATAGTTACAATTAAAAGTCTCATTGCTCATATTTTAATAGAATTCAGTATAATGTCGGCATTTGACGATATTCGGTATTCGATATTTTTTATAGAGCCAACGATATTACTTGCGATAAACGGTAATACCGGTATATTGCCCAAGACTAATTGCCCCCCTTGCCCATGCCTAGATCCGCCCCTGGTGCTGAGCGAGCGGCCCTCAGTAAAGATATAAAAGAAGAACGGACGGAACCTTGGCTGGTTTAGTTTCCCCTAGTCCATGTAGTTGTGTAGCAAAATCCAGCTTACAGAATATTTCGTGAAGATTCTTGTAAACCATATTTTTTCTGTTCTATGGACCCTAAAGGACACAAAAAAAGCGGTTTACATTTTTTCCCCTCCACCCTAACATTATTTTATCACCATGGCAACATGGCGTTGTGTATCAATCTGTCTGTATTACTGTCAACATCATTTCTCCAAATCTGCCAGCCCAATTTATACCAAATTTGGTCCAGGGGTGTATAATATGCTCTAGAAGACCCCATAAAAATGTCACCATGATCGGCCCATAGGTGGCGCTACAGTACCAAATTAAAAATTATAAATCGCGATTATTCACAAACTAATTGTCTAATTCAAATGAAAATTGCTGGGTTTTTGCACAATGGGCTGAGACACAAGCCCTGCAAATTTGACCACAATCCACCAATGGGTGGCGCTACAGTAACCCATTTAGGAAGCAGATGCATGGTCTTCACATATTAATACAGTGATTTTCATGTAATTGCAATGTGATTCTTGTCACATTTAAGTAAATTTTAAAGCTCTGGGGGAGAAAGAGGCAATAGCCTTGGAATATTTTACACTAAATAAGACCACGCCCCATACCCCGCATCGAGGGACGTGGTGGTGGCATAGTCATAATACACAAACAACACATCAAATCAAAATCAGTCCAGTTAATTTTCCTGTTCCCTTCTCATTTGAACATTTCACCTTCAAACTGTCTGGCCCTAAACCATTGGTCTACTTATCCTAGTTCGGGCCACGGGGGCAACAACTCCACCAGAGAGCTCCAGACTTCCCTCTCCCGAGCAACCGGGCGACCTCCTCCTGGGGGATCCTGAGGCGATCCAAGGCCAGAGAGTCAATGTAATCCCTCCATCTGGTCCTTGGTCTGCCCCGGGGTCTCCTCCCAGTGGGACGTGCCTCGAGGACCTCCCTAGGGAGTTGCTCAAGAGGCATCCTGATCCTAACCAGATGCCCAAACCACCTCAGCTGGCTCCTTTCCAGGCGAAGAGGCTCTCCCGAGTGACTGAACTTCTCACTCTATCTCTAAGGGAGATGCCAGCCACCCGCTGGAGAAAACTCTTTTCAACCTCTTGTATTCATGACCTTGTTCTTTCAGTCATGAGTCATGACCCAAACTTCATGACCATAAGTGAGGGTAGGGATGAAAATAGCTCGGTAGACAGAGAGCTTTGCCTTCTGGCTCAGCTCTCTTTTTGTCACAACAGTGTGGTATAGTGACTGCAATACCGCCCCTGCTCCTCCGATTCTCCAGCTGATCTCCCTCTCCATCCTCCCCTCACTCGTGAACAAGACCCCGAGATACTTAAACTCCTTCACCTGGGGTAATGCCTCATTCCTGGACTGTACAATCCACCGGTTTCCCTCTCAATTTTCTGTATTTCTCTGCTCACTGAGATGCATATCTCTGTCTGGAGATGTCAATATCCACGTGGACTCACCTGACTTCAAAGCGCCACTGAATTCCTTGACATTTTAAACGTTATCAATCTTACTCAGCACGTCCGTTTTCCCACCCACAGAAGGACACACTGTGGATCTCATCTGTACTACAGGAATAACCACTCATAATGTCACCAGCATGGACCTTGGCTCCACCATCTTGGACCACCTAGCCATCATCATGGACATTGACACCCCCCACTCCCCTCAACAATGAAAAACGCTCCATAACCTCAAATCTATTAACCCCTCCTCCATGTCCTCATTATTGTCCTACACCATATCTGACCCTAGTCCACCCACCCCGAACACTAAATTGGTCAATGTTTACAATGACACACTTCTCAACCTGTCTCAATCAACTTGCCCCCACAATGCCCAAGCACGTCTCCTACACCCACTCAGCCCCCTGGTACACGGATCATCTACATCAACTAAAAAAAACAGGGTCGTAAACTGGAACGGCTTGTCAAGAAAACAGGTTCATTCCAAGGCTTACAAACCGCATCTGGAACAATACAAAAATGCTCTCAACAGTGCATGCACCTCGATAGCTCAAAATGTGGAGAGCCAAATTTTGAACAGGCTATAATAGCCAAGCCCAAAATGTAATCAGAATAAAACTTTTTTAGTTGTCCCACTACTCATCTGTTCAGTCCGGCAGCAACTACTCAATCCTTTAATGCAATAACTGCATCCAACCTCTCCTCCATAACCTCTGGCATGAAAACCTCCACCTGTATCCTTGACCCGATAACCATCACCTTGGTCATTGCCAGTCTTCCTGTTCTCTCATTGCCAGTCTTCCTGTTCTCTCTCCACTTATCACCAGTATCATAAACCTCCCTCTCCACTGGCCAGCTCCCCCTGCTCTCATCTTGCCACTTTTACCCCAATATTGGAAAAATATTGGGGCAACTACTGACCCATCTCCAACCTTTCTTTCCTCTCCAAAATCCTGGAACACACTGTTGCCTCTCAGCTCAAGTTTCACATAGACTCCAATAACCTCTACGAAACACTTCAATCTGTTTTCCATTCCCTAGCACAGAAACCATTCTCACAAAAGTCACTAACAATATCCTCCTCTCTGCTGATTCCGTTCACCTCTCCATCCTCGTCCTCCTCAACCTCAGTGCCGCTTTTGACACCATCAGTCACTCCATTCTCATCACCTGTCTCCAATCTTCCATTGATTCTACAGGAACTGCTCTTTCCTGGTTCAAATCCTACCTCTCTGATCGACAACAATTCATCTCTGACAAGAACTGCAACTCCTCCACTACCCCTGTTACCCATGGTGTCCCCACGGCTCTGTTTTTGGTCCCCTGCTCTTCATCCTCCCACACTGTCAGATCCTCCATCACCATGGACCTCAGTTCCACTCATTTGCCGATGACACACAGTTGTATTTCTCCACCAAAGCCATCACTCCAACCAACCAATAACTGCAATAAATCAGAAATCATCATCATCACTGGTCCCAACTCCCTCACCAGTTCTATGCAGGATTTTTCACTCAGCATTGATGGTTCCATTGTTTTACTTTCCACCCACATCTGCAACCTTGGCATCTTTTTTGACCCACCCTCTCATTCCTTCCCCATGTCAACCATGTCACCAAAACTGCCTTCTTCCACCTCAAGAACATTGCTCGTCTCCGGCCCTTCTTGTCATTTTCTGCAGCTGAAACTCTCATCCACGCCTTCATCTCACCACACCTTGATTATTGCAAGAGTATCCTCCACAGAACCACCTCCAAAGTCCTCAATAAACTTCAATATGTCCAGAACTCAGCTGCGCGTCTGCTCACCAGCACCCGGTCCAGAGATCATATCACACCTGTTCTCTGTGACCTTCACTGGCTACCAGTCAAACAAAGAATCCACTTCAAAACACTCCTGGCCCCATATAAAGCACTGATCAACCTGACTCCCCTCAATTAAGTTGCTTCTTTTTATTTTAACTCTGTAGTCACCCCCCATGCAATGTGTCTTTGGGTACTCAAAAAAGGGCTATATAAGTTTCTCCTACACCCACTCAGATTATTATTAATAATAATAGACGGTGGGGGTAGTATTATTAATGTCCAATTACCGTGGATAAAATTTATTTTTGTCAAAAGAGAAAGTCAAGTTATTTTTTTTTTTTCCATTTGAAACAAAACACTGTCTGCGCACGATTATTTAAGGTTTTTTTTTAGCGAATTGGTCATTTTAAATATGTTATTGTAGCGCCACCTATTGGTGGATAGTGGTCAAATTTGCAGGGCTTGTGTCTCAGACCATTGTGCAAGAACCCAGCAATTTTCATTGAAATTAGACAAATTGTTTGTGAATAATCACAATTTTTGGTTTTGAATTTGGTACTGTAGCGCCACCTATGGGCCGATCATGGTGAAATTTTTATGGAGTGTTCTTGAGCACATTATACACCTCTGGACCAAATTTGGTGTAAATCGGGCAGGCAGATTTGGAGAAATAATGTTGACAGAAATACAGACAGATTGATACACAACGCCATGTTGCCATGGTGATAAAATAATGTTAGGGTGGAGGGAAAAAATGTAAACCACTTTTTTTGTGTCCTTTAGGGTCCATAGAACAGAAAAAATATGGTTTACAAGAATCTTCACGAAATATTCTGTAAAGTACACAATGACGTGGACTGGGTGTGATGAGCAGCTCAGCATGATTCACTCTCTCTGGCTTTTATCACCACCTTGTCTGGCAGCTTTCAACTTGGACAACAACAGCTCTATCCTCCTGCTGTTGGCAGCACAGCTTTCTGAGAAGACGACGTCTTCATTTACATTGATTTAATGTGTTCTGCAACCTTGAAGCCTGTTGGACGCTTTGTGCCAAAAGAAAGAACAAACACTTTGACGTGTCTTCAAGGCTTTACAACTACTTTTCCCTAGGTACTGCCTGGTACGGCTAGATCCAGGGGCGCTTGATTTTGCCAAAGCATCTTCTCTGATTCACTGCAGTCTGATTCACTGCAGTCATCCTGGTCTGAAACCGCTTCAATTAACCACTTACCCTCAGTAAGGCAAGTAGCCTAACATACTGTATGGCAAAAGATGCATTTATGCATTTAACTATGTAAGGCGCCAGCTTGCACATCAGGAGCAATTCGTGGTTCAGTGTCTTGCTCAAGGACACTTTGACACTAACTTTGGTTGTTGCCGTTTCGAATGTTCGAAACGGCAACCTTGTGGTTATGCTTACTCTTAAACTAGTAGCAACCATAAGCAAGTAGTTGTGATGATTCATTCATTCATTCATTCATTCATTCATTCATTCATGTTAATCAACAGCCTACATTTTAGCAGTGCAGTAGTAGGAGAAAGAGAGAGAGTCTGTTTGATGACATCGGTGTGAGACCGGAGTCAGAACCTTGCATAAGTCAGTGACTCACTTTGATGTCATACTTTTCTAGGAAATGTTTTTGCCGTGACTGTAGATGACAGGGCTGCAGCTAGAAAGAGATTGTTCTGGGAAGTGGAGCTACAGGGTCACGGGTTTGACCCCACCGGCTTGCCTGTACATATCATAAGTGTCCATAAGCAAGGCACTTAACCCCACAGCAGGTTACACCTGGACCGGTGATGTGCACCAGCTGCATAGTCAGCTTTTGTAGCTCAGTAAACAGAGTGTTTCCAATTCAAATAAGCTTTACTGGCATGAGAAAACAAACATTTACCCTGACAAAGCACATGTCACAAATACAAAAAAAAAAACAGTTGAAAATGGGGAAAATACAGTTGGAGAGTTATGTAAACAGAGTTTTGTCACATTGCATTGTTTTATACATAGGCAGTATGTGTCTCTGATGTCTTGGTGCAGTGGACAGTATGTGTCTCTGATATCTTGGTACAGTGGACAGTATGTGTCTCTGATGTCTTGGTACAGTGGACAGTATGTGTCTCTGATGTCTTGGTACAGTGGACAGTATGTGTCTCTGATGTCTTGGTGCAGTGGACAGTGTGTGTGTCTCTGTCTTGGTGCAGTGGACAGTGTGTGTCTCTTGTCTTGGTGCAGTGGACAGTATGTGTCTTTGATGTCTTGGCATCCTACAGTGGACAGGTGGTTAGAAAGTGTAGCTCTACCACATTTTGTTACAGTGCAGCATGGGCAGGGGCGGATTTAGGCATGGGCCATATGGGCAGCCGCCCAGGGCGGCATCGTGAGGGGGGCGGCATAGCGAAGCAAAAAAAAAAGAGAGAAAAGAAATCCGCTATTCCGTCTTATTGTCATTGCATGGATCTACAAGTATTGCGCCCACTTCCGCACATCAACGCACAAAAAATGATAACATCGTGCAATTCAGCGTGTGTGTATGTGTGCTGGCCTGGGGGGTTCAGTTGTGGTGTTACGCTGGACCAATTGACTTTAATGTTAAATGCGCTCTCCAATGCGCTCTCCATATGATACTTTTGAGATTTGAAAAAGCCACAGTAAACTGGCGAATGGTGGCAACAGTATTTATGATACAGTAAATAAAATCTTACCTCACATGGTTTCTTGGGAAGTCCTTATTTTTTTTTTTAAGGTTGAGAAAAGTCAACAGGGCCTTTTCAAATCTCAGAAATTTAATATGGAACTCTATGGAAATATGGAGCGCATTCTTTCTGTCAGTGTCTTCGTGCAGCAGGTGCACTAATTAGTGGGGACTTTCCACAGTGGTTAAAGGAGAATTCCACACCAAAACATATTAGGAGCAATCTACCTTGTCCTTGATTCCTGTGACATGTGTAATAATGCTCTTGATTCTTGTCATAGATGCCCCCTTTTCCAAATTTCACCCTGAGGTCCCCCTTCCTCCAATGCAGTTTGCATTATAGCTACTTATTCATTGAATTAACTGAAACTATAGTAGACTATAAAGCATAAACTCAAATGCAATCAAGACTAATAATAATAAGGGTAATAATAATAATAATAATAATAATAATGCCACCCCATGGAAGGCTACTTTTTGCCTGTGTGATTTATAGCCAACTTTGCTTCGAAGAGTTCAGTAATGCAAATGCATCTCAAATTGATCATTAGATTATTGATATTATTATTATGAACAAATAAAATAAAGGGAAAAAGAAATCACACCTGTGTGAAGAAGGTGGTGTCAAGGTGACATGCTCACTAGATGGTGATATCTACTCAGAAGGTTTATGTATTTTATGTATTATGTGTTGTTTAGTCTTGAGTGGTGGAGTAGAGGTGGTCGTTCCCGGAGGGTTTGTGTGTGTGTGTGTGTGTGTGGGGGGGGGGGGGGGGGGGGGGGGGGGGGGGGGGGGGGGGGGGGGGGGGATTTCCCAGGGAGTAAAATCACTCTAGGACCGCTACACTGGCAGTGGGTGCGTAGTCTGTCTTCCCTCGGGAGCGGGGTTTGTCTGTGTGTATCCATTATTGTCGGAGGACCAGATGTATTTTTTTCCTCCCATCCATGTATCTTTCAGCAGCCTTTAGGCCTTCAGTCTGCAGGGCCAGAGCTTCAGACAGATGCTGTGCTTCTGAAAAAAATAAAAGAAGAAGCCCTTCATGAGCCCATTATGTAGAAAACTGCCGACAGGTGCTCTTTGGAGAGGGTTTGAATAATACAGCACTCAAGTTCTTTAAAAGTTCTATTCCTTTGTATCAATAAAGAAATGTGGAAGGGGTGAACTTTAAAGTTGATCCACGGCAGCTCTGTGCAGTTGAAGCATAAAAATCCTTTAGCTTATTTCAGAGTAACATATTACTTATGACACATTTTGGCAGAGTAATATCTTTACTTTACTTTTGCTGGAAAAGATAATAACATTACAGTAATATGTAATGTTTAATTAGTTACTGCCCAGTGCTGTTCAAGTACAACTACACAATCGGCAGCTTCTTTTAGAACTGAATCTTATTGTTTTGAATATGAAGAGTCACCTGTCAGCCAACCATACTATGTGTCAATCTGACATCATACTCAACTGGATCTCCAAATATGAAGATCACGACACAACATCAAAACCTGGATACCTACAGTAGTTGGTACCTGAAAAAGTAATTGTTACTCCTTAGTCATTTCTCGTTGCAGCCATCTCTGATCAGGGAAATAATCCTTTAGTTTATGAAAAATTAGGAGACTTTTGTTCCCCCCATTATAAACAGGATCTCAGGGTTTGGCTTCTGTGTTTATTCCCACTAACAACCCGGCGTTCCGCAGCGCAGCGTGATAAACTGGGGCATCCTGTATAAATAACGGATGAAATGCAGGAGGTGTCCCAGATGGCGTATATTATATACAAGGAGAGGTGTGGCGTTTTACAACGGGGATAACTCATGTCGGGAGCAGAAACGTGCGTGTCACCCGGCCAGAGACATTGATCACCGGCTCCGTGTCACAGCGCTGCGCGTAATGAGTAATCTGGACAGATAGAGGGCGGCGGGAGCTGTCTCTTTGCCCCGCGGCGACTGTCAATCAAAACCACACCCAGACTCCGTGCCACGCCGCTATCAAACCAGGCACATATCTGCACACAACAAGACAAGAACGCCGGAACACCAGATAACCCATTTAGACCGGTTTTCATTAAAAAAACAAAACAAAACACTATTTTCTTAAGGATGGACCGAAAGGGAAATTCTTGGCTGAACCCAAATTCCCAATATAGGAAACGGTTTTATTATTTAATAATTATTTAATACATGGCTCTTTCTCCTACTATTGCTTTTACCTTAAAGCTAACAGATTATGGCAAAATATTTATATTCTAAATAATAATCACTATTATGGCTCCAAAAATCTCCTTTTGGCACTTTTAAATGTATTAATTGCACACACTATTCGTTGATATATTTCCTGCCATTTTGCCAGGAAGGGCAACATCATTTCGCGACCGATATAAAACGTTTGCGACTGTTGAGCCCAATGGTGATTTGTTATTGTCCTACCGCATAATCATTTTGCAACCACAATCACTGGTCGCGACCGCTATGCCAATGGTTGCGACTGTAGGCATTGTGGTCGAGGGTTAAGGTTAGGTTTAGTAATGGGTTTTACTGAGGTCATGTTTTGGGTTAGTGTTTAGGTATTTTAGGTTTTACAATTTTTCAAAAATCGCAGAGCTGGTTCTATTCTGTGACAGAGTGCAAGCTGCTAATTTTCAATAGATAAAGTATAACACAATACTACTTTAATACTTCTTTAATACTTTAGCTATCGAAACAAGGAGCGATGCATCATTTAATTGGCGGTTGCTGTATTATTTCTGCAGAATTGTTCTCCAAACCTCTGAGCCATGAGATGGTTTTTGTAACTGGCTATCTGATTGGCTATCTGGTCTCTCGCAACCCTTCCATCTCCGAAGTCCCCGTGCCTGTTTTATAAGGCAGCCTGCAGCTGCCAAAAAAAAAGATAAAGATAGATGGTTCCCGTCCAGGATGGAATAACAACGCCTACAGTGCCATTACTATCAAGGTGAATGAGGGTGAGACGACATGAGCTGATGGATTAGAAATCTACATGTCATAATAAAGTCATACCATTACCGGTTTTGAAATACATCGTCAGCGCTGCGTGCTTTTCAACTTCTTTTGTTATCAACCAACAGTTGGGCAGGATTTAGAGTTACATTTAGCTCACAGAGGGAGGGAGGATGGGTGAGGTATTGTGCATTAGGAGACAGGGGCGGATCTAGGCATGGGCATGGGAGGGGGGCAATGCCACCCTAAATACCCCTGCCCCCCCCCCCCCCCCCCCCCCCCCCCCCCCCCCCCCCCCCCCAAACATGATGCCATGCAAAACAACCCCAAGATATTTCAAATTAAAGTGCTTCTATTTAAAATGATTTGAAACACTTCTACTGCTACTAACTAACTACAGCTGTGTCACCACTAAACCAACAGCATTTCATCATTGAAAACAGAAAACTCTCTGAGTCAGACCTTTAGCTTTATGCATGCTGCGTGTCTGTTGCAACTTCAACAGCAACTGATGTTATTATTGATGCTTTACTTGTCTAATAAAAGTCCTGTAACCGAAAATGGCATGGGTGCGACCTCATCGCGCGTGTCGCTTCGCGCCACGGGCGATGAGGTCGCACCCATACCATTTTTTCTTGCCCCTCCAACATGTTCTCTTGCCCCCCCAAATGGGATATGTTACATCCGCCCCTGTTAGGAGAGCATTTTCGCCAGACTTGCTGTTGATAAAACAGGCTTTTGTTGCTGCAAAATGCCTCCTATTGTTTAACGCGGTTTCGCCAGATGGTGGGAAAGTTTATCTTTGATATCCAGTTGGGCCACTTTAAGAAACCAGAGGCTTTTAAAGATCAAAACACAACAATATTAATGTTGAGAGAGAAAAGATAAAAGCCATGGAGTAAATAGTCACAGGGCTTAGATCAAACAAGAAATGTGTAAGAGAGCATATACTATAGGGGGTCTTCAACAGGAGGTCCGGCACCCCTATGGGCAGGAGGAGTGAAATCATTTTGCAACCGCGATCAGTGGTCAAAACCGCCATTAGGCTGAGGTTATGTTTAGGGTTAGGTTTAGTAGCGACGGGTGAGGTATGGTCACGGCTACTTGTCCGTGTCCATGTCGACAGTTCTTCGCCAGTCGCAACTGATTTATACCGGTCACGACCGTAAGTTTGGGTGATTTGGAAAAACGTCCGGTCCCCCCGGTAGCAAGATGTGCACATACACACACTCTACAGTGAGGGGAAGTGCAACAGGCCAACATCATAATCAGAAATATACATATCATACATATGATATGTATCATATACAGATCATACCCAGAAGATTTATATCTTGTACAGGATTATACTAGGCAAGTAAAGCATCAATAATAACATCAGTTGTTGTTGAAGTTGCAACAGACACGCATCATGCATAAAGCTAAAGGTTTTCTGTTTTCAGTGATGAAATGGTGTTGGTTTAGTGGTTCCACAGTTGTAGTTATTTAATAGCACAGTGTTTCAATTAATTTTAAATATAATCACTTTAATTTGAAATATCTTTGAAATTTGGGTTGTTTGGTGGGGCAGTCAGGGCCCTCCCCCATGCCCATGCCTATATCCAGCCCTGATGTCCAGAATAAGGCGGCGTGTTGCAGCCATCCAGGGTTCATGTGGCTTCATGCCTGTAATAAGATAGTGTCCTCAGAGCCCCTCGCTCTATTGTTGCGGTGGAGGAAGATGAATTGAGCAGAGGGTCATTGCTACAGCGCCGTGTTTTCACCTTCATACATGACAGATGACAGGCAGAAAGACACGACTGATTGTATGGTCCCCTCCCCCTCCCTCCTCCCCTCTTCCCTGTCTTCGTATTACAGAAGTATGATACCAGGCAGCGCCTGTCTCAAAGGGACATCAGTAGCCGTTGTGACAGCCAATTTAGTCCTGTAGAAAACAAACCATTCCTGGCAGCCAGAGGGGGAAGGAGGCTGGAGATGGAGCTTCATGGCTGGGTTTTTAGGCCTCCAGGGCTACTTGCCCGCTTGCCCGGGGCAAGTAAAAAAATGGTGGGGCAAGTGAAGACTGCTACCTGGTTGCCCGATCGGGCAAGTGTGCAAATTAGTCCACAATAACACAACACAAGATAAATTTGTCATTGCGACCGTGGCTAATTCAGATGATGAATTTTAACTCTTGAGAGCGTAAAAATGAAACCAAATGGACCCGCAAGGGTCCATTTGGTTTCATTTTTACGTTCTCAAGAGTTACATCTGGTTAACCAACTTAGCTGGGGACCACCTGGAACCCTCTCAGGGAGCACCTGTTGAAAACCCCTGGTTTTAAAGCACCCAAGTAGAAGGTAAACAAAATGCAAAATTTACAATATATTTTTGGGGGGCAAGTGACCCTGACCTGAGGGCAAGTAGAACCTGACTTGCACTTGCCCGATGGGCAAGTGCCTCGGAGACCTTAGTGTCAACACCTGGCCTCATACACACACAGAAAGAGCGATGCAGTCAGGGCCGGATCTAGGCATGGGCATGGGGGGGCAGCCCCGCCAAAGAAATTTCAAATTACAAAATTACAGTGCCTGCAGTACACTCAAAATGAATTGAAACTAAAATTGTGGCACCTCTAAACCAACAGCATTTCATCATTGAAAACAGAAAACTCTCTGAGTCAGACCTTTAGCTTTATGCATGCTGTGTGTCTGTTGCAACTTCAACAACAACTGATGTTGTTATTGATGCTTTACTTGCCTAATAAAAGTCCCGGAAGCGAAAATGGTATGGGTGCGACCCTCGAGTCCATTTAGTGTCATGTTTACAATATTATTATAGAGAATGTAAAATGGTCATTATTTTGATTCTGTCTGTTTGCCTGTTTCGCTTCTGAAATCGAGCCTGGTAGTGTGGACAAAAACAAAAGAAATCTTTAGTCTTTAGGGTCTGGGGTGTCCTCAAATGATGGCAGAGATGTACAGTGTTCTTTATATGTCCATGAGGGATTAGAAGAGGAATGGCTCAGTATGATAGGGAGAGATGACACCATGGTAGACACATAACGCTGTATAATGTCTCTGATTTAGAGGTGTGTGTGTGTGTGTGTGTGTGTGTGTGTGTGTGTGTGTGTGTGTGTGTGTGTGTGTGTGTGTGTGTGTGTGTGTGTGTGTGTGTGCGTGCGCGTGCGTGCGCGCGCGCGAGATATTTGCTGAGCCTGCTGGCATTGGGGATGACATACCGCCTTAAAACTTACCACTGGGGAGTTTTGGGTCCTGCCTGGCTGTTTCAGATGCTGTAAATCAGACAGCAGGAGTGTGGAAAAATTGTCTTCCCGACAAGAAGAATTGCAGCCCCTGATGTGATACCATCCAGTCCTTGGCTAACCTCAGAGAGTGTGTAGGTGTGCGTGCGTGCGTGCGTGCGTGTGTGTGAGAGAGAGAGACCAGAACAAGACCAAGACCTAGCGGGGGGACGAGACCAATGGCCGAGGCCAAGACCTAGTGAGCTTGAGGCCAAGACAGACCAAGGCATTATTTTGTTGTGCTTCATCCATTCCTAAATTCTCTCTGTAGTTGTAGACTGGTAGCATTATGCACGTCATCCATCCAGCACGTCACACCACTCTGCTGTCTTAAAGGAGAATAAATCTACCTTGATTCCTATGACATGATACGTGTGTGTGTGTGTGTGTGCGTGTGCGTGTGCGTGTGCGTGCACCTCTGTTTTCGTCCTCTCTTCGCACACGTTTATGTCCTCGCATGTTTATGTGCATGCTTGTCAGTGTTAAGACGTGAGAAAAGCTTTTTTACACATAAAGCCGCGTTCATATTTGGCGTGTATTTAATGTCGGCGGGCTGCAGGTCGAGTCATGAAAATGAAGTCCCAGGGATGGAGGGGGGGGGGGTGGTTAAGATGCGTCCCAGAGTCGTTTGCCGAGTCCCACGTAAGCAACGCTAAGGTGTCATATTTTGTCATTTTTGAAAATTGCAGCATTTAAAGGAGAATTCAACACCCAAAGTTTTTAATATCTTTATTTGCAGTTTTTTTTTTAGGTGGCCCAGGTGTTATTTTGTGAAAACACTCCGACTGTTTCCCCTACCCCAAAATAAGCTTATAATGGGGCTAAGAGGTGTTGTTCAAGTTCACCTACATACATCGCTCCAAAATGCAATTTTTTGCTATATATTGTCTCTCCACCATGTCAGTAGTGAGTTAACACTCACACTTTCACTTTTGGTTCAGCAGTGATTCAGCTGTCTCAAAAAGTGGGGGCGTGGCACATGGTTTATGGCTGAACAGCACATGTTTTATTCATTGAGAATGTAAACGGATTCGTAGCAGAGTCAACGTAATTTCCTTAAAGGGGAATTCCACCAATTTTCAAAATTTTCCTGCAAGGATACAAATGTGAACCAAATGGTTCCATTTGTACCCTCTCAGGAGAAAGGGCTCTGAAAGAAAATCATTAACATGGTGAAATACACCTTGATGTATTTCACCATGGTAATGATTTTTTCAGACCTCCATTTTTAGGAAATACAGAATTGGGGGAACCTTTTTTATCATGTCCACACAACATCTCTAAGGTATATTAATGACATATTAAAATATTGAAAATGGGTGGAGTGGAGTTCCCCTTTATATAGTGGCATAGCATAGTTCCACCCAAATAAACCACAGTTTCCGCTGATGGACTGTACAGTGTGTGTCTTGCCCAGCGTGGTAATTCGCTAAGTCTAAAGAGCGGCTGCTATTAAATGACTTGAAGTTGTACATCCAGAAAGGCAGAGGGAAATGTGTCCTAGCAGGCTGCCATACAAGCTCCATAGTCTGACACCAGGGCTGCTGGAGGACTCCAATGCCACCGGGGTAACAATTTACAATTTAGGCATTTAGCAGACACTCTTGATCCAGAGCGACTTACAATGGTGAAAAGTTTACAATTTAATCAGGATTTACAATACATTTTACAATATGATGAAGTGCTAAATACAATGAAGCGCTAAATACATTAGGCAACCTATATCATCAAGTCATTGCAGCAAGTACTGTAGGGTTGGTATGAAATACAAGTGCTATGGGTTGAGATGGAGTCTGAAGAGGTGTGTTTTCAGACTGCAGCAGAAGATGGGTAGTGAGTAGAGCCCGACCGATGCCATATTTTTGTGGCCAATGCCGATACCGATTTTTGGAAAAAACTGCACCGATGTTACCGATGTTTGGGACCGATGTATAATAATGAATTAAAATAATTAAAAATACATTTGAAAAACTTCTAAACCTCAAATTTATTCTCTCTTTCAAGTAAACAATAGAATACGACATTGACATTTACTTTTGTGAAATAATTCCATTTGCTGTGTTTCTTTTTCTGTTCCAGGCAAATATCGGCCGTTACCGATATATGGGCAGATTTTACCGATATAATGGCCGATGTATCGACCGATATATCGGTACGAATATCACCGATACCGATGCCGATATATCGGTATCGATATCGGCCGATATATCGGTACGACAGATATATCGGTCGGGCTCTAGTAGTGAGTCTGTGGTTCTGATTGCGGTAGGAAGTGCATTCCATAGTTTGAGCCAGGAGGGAGAAGAACTTGGGGCGTGTGGAGCGTTGTCCAGGCGTTTTTAGTGAGGCTACTGCCAACTTCCCAGTGTCAGCTGATCGGAGTGCACGGGAGGGCTTGTAGGGTTTTATGAGGCCACTGAGGTAAGGTTCAGTCAAACCTTTGGTTGCTTTGGATGCCAGCGTGAGAGTTTTGAACACTGTGCGTGCAGCGACTGGGAGCCAATGGAGGGAGCGGAGAAGCGGAGTGACATGTGAGAATTTTGGCTGACCAGACGGAGTCAATTTTTACATTGGATTTTGGCACTTGCAGAAGGAAAAAACACGACTGCATGGGCCAAGAGTTGTTTTAAGTAAATGTACTGAGAAATCCCAACACTGTAACATCTGCAAGTGTGATTGATTTTACACACAGAACAGTGGTTTTCAACCTTTTTGATATCAGGGCCCACTATTTATTCAGCATTTGAGCCACGGACCACCAAATGTGATGACATTTTACCCCTACTAACTAAAGATTTCTTGCGTTTTTGTCCACAATACCAGGCTGGAGTTTGGGGAAACAAAACAGTCAAACATACAGATCAAAATGACCATTAATCTTCTACTGTATATTCTCTAGTTGTGTAGACTTGGGCTAATTCACATGATGACTATTTTAACTCTTGAGAGTGTAAACATGAAACCAAATGGACCTGCAAGGGTCCATTTGGTTTCATGTTTACACTCTCAAAGAGTTACATCTGGTTAACCAACTTTCCACCAACTTTCCAAACCACTCTCATAGAACACACAGTAATCCACTGTTTTTTATTATTATATACTGTATTTTTTTTATATCTTTCATTCTCTTCTCTTTGTAGCTCTTGTGCTACAGTAAATATGCCATGAGCAGCCTGCCATTTTTCACTGTCATATAAAATGTTCCGCCACGCAGTTCCTGTTGACACAAGTTACTTAGAGTAAATGCAGTCAGTGCTACAGCTTTTATCACTTGGCATCTCTACAACACATCTGATATGGCAGATTTACCAACCTGAGCATGCATTACAACGGGTACATGCAAGCCTGGCCTGTTCTGAGAGATTTATCAAGAGCCCCACAGTCTATACTGTACTCCAGGGTTGGCCAACCCGCGGCTCGCGAGCCACATGTGGCTCTTCAGCTGGTTACATGTGGCTCTTAAGAGACTTCCACATGGAACCGTCAAAAACGCTCGGCATGGCACAGTCATTCATTCCCTATACAGTGGTGCCCAACCACTCGACCACAGACTGCTTCCTAGTTGACCGCGGAGGTGTAGGTGTATGTTTTTTGACTTGTCATATACGTTTTTGGATTGTAAACCCCATTTCTAAATACATGTCTATATGTTTTAATAGTGTCTTTGCATTGCGCACCTGCACACACATGTCTTATGGCAGGAGAGGGGAAATCTATTATCTATGTGACCATGATGGCCATCGCAACGGTTTTATAACCGTTGTGACCGTTTGATGTGGCTCTTTGCAATAACACAGTGAAAAACGTGGCTCTTAGTCTATGACTGGTTGGCCACTCCTGGTGTACTCTATACCAGTGTTTTTTAACCAGTGGTCCGGGGACCTCCAGTGGTCCTTGAGAGGGTTCCAGGCGGTCCCCAGCTAAATGATGGATAACCAGATGTAACTCCTTAAACCTAATGCAGTCAAATTTAGTGTGTACACCATAGAGTTATAAAAATAGAGAGCAGATTGGAGCGATAGCCCCGCCCCCTTGCCGTTCATTTCAATACAAGTTGCTCAGTGGCGTTTTGAAGCACCCGGAAGGCTGCTGGAAGTGCGCCTATTTCCGCATTTGGACACCAAAATTTGGTGTCCAAATGCGGAAGTATTTCCTCCGTGAACGCGCCCGAAGCAAGGGATTATGGGAAGGGAAAGGATTCATGAACGAGCAAAGGAAAAAAACTAAATGGCATCAAAAAACAACTTGTGGATTTGTGGTGAGCTTATTATCTGTAACAAACAATAAGGCACGCACATCCAAAACTAAATACCAGGTGCTGGGCCGAAAAACAAACTAGGAAGAAATAAATAAGGTCCGCACACTGGACTGAAGCTCCAAGTTAAAGGTGTTTATTTCACCATAGAGAGGATGACGTTTCGAGCCTCACGGCTGATGAAGAGCCGTGAGGCTCGAAACGTCATCCTCTCTATGGTGAAATAAACACCTTAACTTGGAGCTTCAGTCCAGTGTGCGGAGCTTATTATCTGTCACATAATGCATCCGTTATGTTTTGAGAGGTAGTCTATGACGTGAGGACCGGTGCTTCAAGCCTGGAGGCGCTATCTCTGGATGTGGTATACAATGTGTTTGTAAACACATTTGTTTAAAAACACAATCTAACTCCACCTCTACTCTATTGGCTCATTATGAAACTGCTGGAGACTGCTGTGCTGTGATTGGCTAAAACACTGCCTCACCCCACACAATCCCCGCCCCCCTCTCACATTAGCGCCGCCTTCCCTGAGCCCGACGAATGTTTTGTTTTCATGATTTGTTGACAACAACAAAGTTCTGCACCGTCTGCAGGACGAAGCAAGTGTCTGTCTGCAGGGAAACAGCTGCAGCATCAAAGTAGAAGCCACATAGAGGGCGAAAAGGCGAACAAATATGACAATGTACTGTTTTGATTTTTGGCTAAAAAGTTGCCTCTGGTACCTTTAAGCATTATGTTGTACTTTGGCTATTGAGAATACTAGAATTGGAGCGGGCCTGCGGCCCGCTCCAACTCTAGCACCACGCCACTCGCAAATGGCATTCATATATAGATTTATTTTGGTCTACTACATCTATGTAACAAATTGTGAGGCTGTAGCATGTAGGAAACAAAAGTGATGGCATGGGGCATAGGAAGACAGAGGGGGCATGGCATAAACAGTTCAGCAAGTAGGCCCTACACAGCTTTGTCCTCTTGGTGGTCCATGAAACAAATTGTGAAGTTGTAGCATGTTGTAATCAATATTTACAGCTTATGGGAGAACACAACAGTTGTCCACAGTTGCCAGGGGACGATGGGCTCCTATATAGTAGATAATGTGTGTAGGAAGGGGGTCGTTGTACTTGGGGTGTCCGAGATTAATCTGTGCGTTTTACTGGTGAGCGAGAATGCTTTTTGCTTCCCGGCTCGCTTCCCAACTCGGAGCCGGGTGTGGAATGCATGCGCCCAGTGGGCTGAACATGACCAAATATTGGCAAATATCAGCATCAGGCATGGCCAAATATCAACATGCATGCAAACATGTTTCTCCAGTAGTTTCTAGTGTCGCCATCTGTCAAGGTTGCGCATGACCGTTGCAGCCATTCAGAGTCTCTCTAACACAAACACTTGTAGCCTAGTGCCCCTCTGACCAAATCCAAGAAAAAATCCAATATTACCAAATAGGCTACTACTAAAATAATTACCACATCAGCATGCCTGGAAGTAATCTAAGTGAGTCCTCTAAATGTAATTTAATTTGATTTCTGTGTTGAATATGGTATGACTTTTGGCTGGGCTGGATGGTTCAGGCCAGATTTTCTTTGCACTGGTCTGTGGACATTTTTCTCTCAACACTTAAAAGAGGATGCACATGACTGGAACAGCCACACTGAGGCTCTACAACACAAACACTTCTACCATACTGCTCCATTTTGTCCTAATGTTATTCTACCAAATAAAACCAATAGAATGCATAAATACAATCCTGTACAATACAACCAATAGTAGGCTACTACTAATAATTAAGTCAACACAACTGCAAGTAAAGTACCCAGCGAGCTTGTGAATGTCATTTATTCTGCATGATGACTATGGGTTGAGGCTGGGCCGGCTGGTTTAGGATAGATTTTGTTTGGTTTGCCTGGGTTTGAGCTGCCTTGGAGTTTTTTTCTCAACAGTTGCCATAGCAGGACACAGTATAGGCCTAAACACATTTTTTCCAGTAGTTTCTAGTGTCTCAATCTCTCTCTCTCTCTGGAAGACGTCGCACATGACTGCAGCGGAAACACTGAGGCTGTTCAACTGACATGCTGTAGGACTATTGTTGTGTGAAAAATATAAAATCCAAGTTTGGAATCAAATGAACCCTTATGGGTCTGAGTCTGCAGTGTACAAATGGAACACATGGACCCATTAGTACACGCAATCTGCAAGCATCCAGGAGGTCCCCAATGAAATGATACTTTGAAACCAAGTGAACCCTTACACCCTCACTGTAACAACCTTATAACATTAATACCTGATGATCATGTTTTAGGGTAGAAAAAAAATCATGGCACTCCATCTTTAATTAATGTCGTGCAGAATGTAGTTCAGCCTTCAAGCCTGGCCCTCCACAACTATTTAATTCCTTTAGGCCAGTGGTTTTCAACCTTTTTCATACCAGGGCCCACTATTTATTCCGAATTGGAGCTATGGACCACCATTTGATGCCATTTTAGCCCCACAGACTGCAAAACTAAAAATTTAATTTGCTTTTGTCCACAATTCCAGACTGGATTTCAGAAAGAAATCAGTCAAACATACATATTATCCAAATGACCATTGATATTCTACATTGTGTAGTTGTGTAAACTCGGGCTAATTCTCATGATGAATACTGTAACTGTTGAGAGTGTAAAGATGAAGCCAAATGGACCCGTGGGTCCATTTGGCTTCATGTTTACGCTTTCAAAGAGTTACATCTGGTTAAACAACTTTCCATCATTTAGCCTGCGGACCACCAGGAATCCTCTCAGGGGGGCACTGGTGGTCCCCCGACCACAGGACGTTGAAAAGCCCTGTTTTGGCTGCTATTAAGTTGTAGCCTACTGGTCTGCCCTCCTCTGTCTCTCTCTTATATATGGGCAAACGATGACACGTCAGTGCGGGGACCACCGTGCACTGCCGGGAGACCCTCGTGCTTAAATGGGTATGCATGTAGTTTTTATACTGCCATGCAAGCACACAGCAAAGCTTCCATGCAAATCGCTGCATGGATACATGCAAACACGCCGTTTTCCAAACCGCTTACACCAAAAACAAACTTTCACCGCTCGGCAATAAATCCTTGGCACATCGCCGCGCGATGCACGGGAGCAGGACTGTTCCGTAGCCATCGTAGGAAATAAATCTCGCGTCCTGGACGATTGAAAGTAATGGTTGCTTTCTTATCCAACTCAGAGAAGTACTGGCAAATGAGTGGTCAACTTGCAAGCGATCACAACAGCAGAACAGAACAGGTGACAATGAATGAGGAGAGAAGAGGGGAGGGGAGGGGTCGGTGTTACGGCCAGAGGCAGTAGTAGAGCGCAGTTGCGACATTGAGGGGGCAGAAAACAGCGGCCAACTATAGTCCTATAAAAACGATTTAAAGTAAAGAGTGATTTACAGCGGTCGTGCTCCTGTAACATAGATACTATGAGGCCCACTATAAATAAACGATTTAAAGTAAAGCGGTTTTAAGATCATTAAAGCTGGGCTGTTGCCTGAGATCACAGATATGCCTTGAATGCCTTCCCCATGCTCCATGAAAGTCTATGTAGAGAAGGCGCCATTAGATCTTTCCATGGAAGTGAACGGAGATGTCGTAGCTCTGTGTTTGATGTCGCAACTCTGTGGTTGATTTAGCAGAGCCATACAGGAAAGTTGCGCCACGGTTCTGTCAGGGTCTGAACCGTATAGATTTGACGTCACGATAGCCAGAGCGGACCAAATGTGTATGTTTTAATTTCTTTTATATTAGCCGATGTGAATACATTAGGAGCGCAATGAGTGGCTAGGAACATTGCAGTAGTAGTAAGCAACTATCTTGTGAAGTTTGGTGCAATATGAGCTTGCGGATCTTCTGTGATGGTGTCAAAACTGTTTTGCCTGTGTTACTCCAATTGAGTAGCTGTGATGTTTATCAACTCTACAAGCTCATTATATATATATATATATATATATATATATATATATATATATATATATATATATATATATATATATATATATATATATATATATATATATATTTTTTTTTTTTTTTTTTTTTTTCAGATTGGGGTCTGCGGTCAAATACATAAAATGTTAAGGTCATAGATATGACCAGTGTTGTGAATAACGCCCTTACAAGTAACGCCCTTACAGTAAGGGATTACTTTTTTCAGTAACTTCTAACGTAACTCCTTACATTTCTCAAATCCATAACGTCGTTATGATTATTGTACCATCGTTAGTGTCGTTACTCCGCGGCGGCGGCAGGACTCGCTGCACTGTGTTGTCTGCTCGCTTCTTCAGTCTAACATAGAGTATATTGAATAGAGAAGGCACCGGACTAAAGTCCCCCTCTCATCCAGATCCACTTGCATTAATTCCGGATGCCTGATCTAGTATTTTTATATCTATGTGTCTAACGTGATGCCGTCCACCACGTCACAGAAAAGGTCATTGATTGGCTAACACGGTGCCACATGGCAGTATAAGCCAATCAGAGCCAGTCTTATTCGTCAAGCATCTAGTAGAAGAGTTGCGACATTGAGGGGGCAGAAAACAAATCGTATGATCCCATAGACTTAAATGCATTTGGTAACCTCGGTTGTCCCAATTGGAAGAGTATATATAGATGAGCCGCCATTGAAGTGGCCCCATGAAGTGAACAGAGTTTTCGCGTAATTAAAGGCTCTGGCCTCTAAGCACACACATACACAAAGCTGTGTTGTTGCTGCGCACACACACTCGCACTCGCTGCGGTAAAATAATAATAATAATAAAACATACGCTCTCAAACGCAATGACACGACGACGGCAGCATGACTGGAGCCTTTGCAGCGCGGAAATATAAACATTATTTTACATTCTTGCTGGTAAAGTAGCGGTTTTCAACAGGTGGTCCTCAGGCTAAATGATGGAAAGTTGGTTAACCAGATGTAACTGAGAGTGTAAACATGAAACCAAATGGACCCTTGCGGGTCCATTTGGATCTGTATGTTTGACTGTTTCGTTTTTGAAATCCAGCCTGATATTGTGGACAAAAGAAATCTTTACTTTTGGGGTCTGTGGGGCCAAAACGTCCTCAAATGGTGGTCCATGGCTCAAATGCAGAATAAACAGTGGGCCCTGGTATGAAAAAGGTTGAAAACGACTGTGGTAAAGGACCAGGACAAAAACATTGAAGTGAAGTGTAAATTATGGTAGTAGGCAGCAAGCATTGTCCTCAGCAAAGAAAATCTTATTACAGTCCATGCTCAGCATGCTGCCATTAAAGGGGAATTCCACCCCTTTTCAAAAAAGGTCCTAAAAGAAAAATCATTAACATGGCGAAACACAACCTCCATTTCTAATAAACACAGAATCATGTCCAAACAACATCTCTAAGGCATATTAATTAATGTCAGTAAAATGTTGAAAATGGGAGGAATTCCACTTTAAACTTGTGACCACGAATACCACAGAACAACACCCCTTTTTGTATGTTTTTAAAAAAAAGTAAAGTAAAGTAAAGTAACGCCCTTACTTTCAGAATTTAGTAAGGAATAAAGTAACTAATTACTTTTTCAGGGAAGTAACTATAACTATAATGCCCTTACTTTTTAAAAGTAACTTCCCCAACACTGGATATGACAATGGTTGTACTCCACTGATGTCGAAAAACCTTTAGGATTTTGAAGACGTCTTTTAATCGCCCTTACTCCTAAATCAGTTAAGTGTATCAGGTGTGATGTAGATTCTAGTTTATAGATAGTATGCTAGAGTTTATTCTAGATCTCTAGTTTACTAGCCTAGTGGTATTAAAGTCTCAACTTTTGATAGATTCTCCTGATAGGGAGGGAAGCCGGTCTATGAGAGTGGCCTTAGCACCAGCGTGCCTGTATACTCAGGGGTCTTATGGGAGGTCTATGAAATGATCCTCTGCTCTTGTTGTGAAGGTTGTTCCACACGCAGCAGCAGCAGCAGCAGCAGTGTGCCTTAGCACCAGGGTGGCTGGTTTTATTTATCATGGGTGTCAACCCGCCCAACACTAATAAAAAGCCCCGGGTCCAATTCCAGCGACGGAATGGATTTCAAAATGAGAAGCTATGAAACAGCTTAAATTAAGCTCCGCTGTAATAACAACATAAATTTTCCCAGGCCGCCGTTTTTTTTTTTTTACAACTTTGTGAGAGTTGGTAAAAAAAAAAAAAAAAAAAAAAAAAAAGTAAAAAGAAAAACTGTAACTTTTGAGATTTTATAACGTAATATTCGCTAGTTGTTGGGCAGAAAAACTTGTATCTCCATATTTCAGCTTTTATATTGGCTGCCTTTCGGGCACAAACTTCTTCTCCCCATATTGTGGCTTTTTTGTTTTTGTGTATCTCATCTCCCACACGCACACACACATGCACGCCGTATCAAAAGATCTACTTAGCTTAAAATGTGGCATAATTCACATGAAACTGTTTTTGTTGGGCTAGTGGATCTGGTACTTTTGCTATTTTTGAGTGGTGCAACGACTCCAAGGCCCGTCTTCGGCGTCTTGTCCCTTTGTACAGTACCCTTTTCTACAGTATGTCTCTATGCTTAGCATACCATTCACCAATACATATAGGGACACACATAGCACATAGTTAAATTGTATTGTTAATTGTATTACTAAGAGCTTGTGACTAATTATGTAACACAGTTTTTTTACTCAATGATTTCCTTCACAGTAGCAGCTTTTGGACATATAAATGGTTTCCACCCCAAAGATGTCATCCGAAGATTTAGCAGTTAACATTATATAGCAGAACTTTAAAGACATGAGGTGTCACTCATGTCTATTGTGGGATATACTGTGTTGGTTTTATAAGAAAAAACTTTATATGAAAAATGTTTTATATGAAACCACACGTCTCTTAAAGAAAAGAAAAACTCATGATGAGGTCACGCTGTATTTTCTCCAATGCTGATCTAACCCATGACATCATTTTATCAAAAGATCCCTCTATACTGATGGGTGTAAACTCTATTATAAGCCTTTTATGTCCCAAACTGTTGCTTTTCAATAAATAAAGCAGTACAGCACTACAATATGTTTAAAACATTAACATTTGTGGTCAGTGCCAGGGAAGTATATAGTGGCTCAACAAGAAGAGAGTGAGCGGGTTCCCAGTTTGAAGCCGGGCTTCCCTCAGAGTTTGTGTCGAAGTGTCCTTGAGCAAGAATCTGAACTGAACCCAGTGTTGCAAACTTGGTGAATTTGTCGCTATATTTAGTCTTTTTTTCCAGACCCCCCTAGCGCCAAAATTAGGGAAAAATCCCTTGCGGAAAATCTAGTGCTTTTTTGCTGGTGAGTTGGGGCAAAATTGGTTGACAGGCGCCAGAGATAAAACCCTTGTTTTTCACCATTTTCCCTCTATGATAGAGTCCTCCTAACTTCCTAGAAAGGACTATTGGTAACCAAGTGGACCCTTATAGATCTGTAACTCTTGAGATCGTAAAATGAAGCGTAAAGTTAAACCAAATGGGCCCGTAAGGGTTCATTTGGTTTAACTTTACGCTCTCAATTGCTATTTTGACCAACATTTTACCAGTTATTTCTCCGAAATTAAACCATTCTTTCTTTATTATATCCACAATGCTAGGTTTGGGTCGTCCTCGCCCTCACAGTGGCCTCCTGCTGCTATCTACACTTGGTACACCTAATATTAATCCCTGACTGATGCCTGACCTGCCGCGAGCGCAAAATGGTCGCTGCACTCATTTACCTCATTGACAAATTAGGTAAATGTCTAAATAATCGCATCGTTACACTTGTAAGTATGTGTGAATACTTTGTTTTTGAAATTGGGATGTTTATATCCTGTACATGTTTTGACTGTAAATGTACAGTAGAAATCCAAGTAGAGCTGGATTAAGTCACTGTTTCAGGACTCTTACTTAGTCACAATCTCCTGCTAGTATGTTTCACTGGACCAATATATAAAACCCACAGACTTTGAAACTTTGAAATCCACTTTGAAATCCTGTTCCAAGACTAGATACTGTACAATTGTTTTATGCCGGACAGCAGTGACATAATAAGGGTGGATGTTTCAGTGATCATTTGCAGCAGCATGGCTGGGTTTGTGTTTCCTGTTGAATTATTGAAGAATACATACTGTACAGTCAAACAGAAGATGTCACACGCGTTAGAAAACAAACCCAGGGAGAAAAAAGCGATTGTCTATTGACGATTTCGTCATCATGACATTGGAAATGGTGGGTGACTCACACACAGCAGCACATGAGTCATTTTCATCACGTTATGTTCTTCTCAGAAACCTCATTAAATATGAATGCATGACTGCATGTTAGGATGTCTGCTTGGGGAACTTGCTGGGGAGATGACAACATCGGTATCGAAATTATTCTGACAACCGCGTCCCATTTCTCTGGAGGAATTCTCCAAAGGTTGTCCAAACAGTCCAAATGCATCATCCTGACACCATCATGTGTCGTGAGCTTGGAGCTCAGCAGACAGACTGGATTTGATTTGTCTGATCTACAAGCAGGGGCGGATTGGCACATATTTTCTCACCGGGGCAATTTTGCCTTTGCCAGGCCACCCTGGGGGTGGCAGCTGGTTAACCAGATGTAACTCTTTGAGAGCGTAAAAATGAAACCAAATGGACCCTTGCGGGTCCATTTGGTTTCATTTTTACACCCTCAAGAGTTAAAGTATTCATCATGTGAATTAGCCCAACTTAGTCTAAAGAACTAGAGAATGTGGAAGATTATTGGTCATTTTGATCTGTAGGTTCCAGGCGAGCATCTAGCACATTCTAGTGCATTTTGGAAGTGCCACTACTAGTGCATTTTGGATCTTGGCAGTTGGCAACACTGCCTCCAGCAGCGCCCTGGCGCACAGGAGTGAACGGGAATATGGCAACTCTCCTACTTGAAGGCTCTGGTGTAGGACACCTTTTCTTTTTTGAAGGATAGAAACACTAGTTTGCCTGCACTGGACTTAAAAAAAAAAAAAATGTCCAGGCCACTAGGTGGCGCAGGCCACCGGGAAAACTCCCTGTACTCCAGATGGCCAATCCGCCCCTGTCTACAAGCTTGCAATGTGATTGTGAGCAGGGATGTAGCTGGCCATTCGGTTGCTTGAGATGTGATTCCTTGTTCAGATCAGCTATTTTCAACACTTGTGAGGACGCACACACAGCTGCTTGTTTATTATGTGATAGAGCCGCAGAGAAAAATATTATTTTAAGGGTTGACTTAACACCTTTTGCACATTTTGTTGCCCTCCTTGTCGTGTTGCCCTACTCACTGTGCATATTGTGCGTACATGTAGCAAGACAAAAAAAAAAAAAACCTTTTGGTGTTTAAAGCATGAGCAGCAGCAGTTATATTTCAGATATATTATAGATGGTTGTAGATCCATGGCAAAAATCTCAAATAGTTTGGTGGTTTTCAACCAGCGGTCTGGCCGGGGACCACCAGTGGTCCCTGAGAGGATCCAGATGGTCCCCAGCTAAATGAAGGACGGTTGATAATGAACCAGTCCCAAATCATGACAACACACACAATGTTTTGGGACAGTCAAACACGGCCCCAGATAGTGGCTCCAGGCTTGAAGCAGGCCTCGCTGGTGGCCAAGTTTGGTACTGCAGGCGGGTGGAATTCATGCACGAACGCCCCGAGAGCACGCACGCTCGTTTGCTTTGTGCACGTGGACAGGGCAGTTTGTTTTTAAGTTGTTTTCTGAATAAACCAGCGGTCCTCACGTCATATACTACCTCTCAAAACATAACGTATGTATTATATGACAGATAATAAGCTCAATGCAAACCCACAAGCTTGTTTTTGATGCTTTTTGGTGTTTTTTTTCCTTTGCTCGTGCGCGACGGCGCTCGTTCATGGTTCCCATAATCCCTTGCGTCGGGCGCGTTCATGGAGAAATACTTCCGCATTTGGACACCAAATTTTGGTGTCCAAATGCGGAAATAGGCGCACTTCCGGCGGTCTTCCGGGTGCTTCAAAGCGCCAATGAGCAACTTGTATTGAAATGAACGGCAAGGGGGCGGGGCTATCGCTCCGGTCCGTCCTCTGTTATTTTATTACTCTATGCAGTCAAATCATTTCTAAAAGGAAAAACAAAAGGTGTTTGTATCCTGGCGTTTTCTACTTCTCGCTAACTTGATATTGTAATGATAATATTGTGTGTGTTGTCATGATTTGTCACGACCCGAGTTAGCCTTGATACGTGGCATAATCGTATTTATATAGAAAAGCATTTTTAGAAAAGCGTATTTATATATGAAAAGCATCAGAAAAATAAATGGGGACTCCATTTCTGGAACAACGGCAAAGTCACGAGAGGGGTGGACTGCTCAGCTCTTTACCAGTGGTTTTTAATAGGTGGTCCGGGGGCCACCAGTGGTCCCTGAGAGGGTTTCAGGTGGTCTCCAGCTAAGTTGGTTAACCAGATGTAACTCTTGAGAACATAAAAATGAAACCAAATGGACCCTTGCGGGGGGAGAGTTGAAATATTCATCATGTGAATTAGCCCAAGTCTACACAACAAGAGAATGTAGAAGATTAATGGTCATTTTGATCTGTATGTTTGGCTGTTTTGTTTCCACAAATCCAGCCTGGTATTGTGGACAAAAGAAATCTTTAGTTTTGCCGTCTGTGGGGCTAAAATGTCAGCAAATGGTGGTCCACAGCTCAAATGATGAATAAATAGTGGGCCTTGGGAAGGTTGCCCGTACACCCTGCCATTCTTCCAGCCCACCCTAGTACAGGGCTTGACACTAACACTTGCCCGCTTGCCCGGGGCAAGTAAACCAAATGTACCCGCAAGGGTCCATTTGGTTTCATTTTTACGCTCTCAAGAGTTACATCTGGTTAACCAACTTAGCTGGGGACCACCTGGAACCCTGTCAGGGACCACTGGTGGTCCCCGGACCACCTGTTGAAAACCCCTGGTTTAAAGCACCCAAGTAGGAAGTAAACTTAAATGCAAAATTTACAATATATTTTTGGGGGGCAAGTGACCATGACCTGAGGGCAAGTAGAACCTGACTTGCACTTGCCCGATGGGCAAGTGCCTCAGAGACCTTAGTGGCAACCCCTGCTAGTAGGGCTGGCTGAATCCGTCCCTGCTGACCTCCTGTCCACTCCCTCTGAAATGTGTTTGCTTTGTGTGAAGTTCCCACGCCTTCCCCAGAGGGACGGTGTATACGTAACACGTATATACACTGTGTATACGTGAGCAGCAACACCCTGAGTCATTATCATGTCCCTCTGAAGTCATTTTAGGAGGAACTTGTCACATCCAGTGGCTGGGTGTGATATTCCTTCCCGCACCCTAACGTCTATCCCTCCGCAAAACCAGAATATTGCTTCTGTAGGCCCGGGAACCTCTTACTGTATGTACTGTATGTGCAAGACCGAGGCAATGAAAATACATTCATGAATAAATTAAACTAAATATCTGTTCTAGTCCTTAAAGCAGGGGTGCCCACACTTTTTGGACTTGAGAGCTACTTTCAAAATGAACGGCTCAACAAGATCCACACATCCATTACCGAAAAATCCATTTCAAGCCCAGAGGGAAAGAGAACTGGCAAAACATTGGTCAAAATAACACTTATTCTCCATCAGGGGTTGACACTAAGGTCTCTGAGGCACTTGCCCATCGGGCAAGTGCAAGTTCTACTTGCCCCCAGGTCATGGTCACTTGCCCCCCAAAAATATATTGTAAATTTTGCATTTAAGTTTACTTCCTACTTGGGTGCTTTAAACCAGGGGTTTTCAACAGGTGGTCCGGGGACCACCAGTGGTCCCTGAGAGGGTTCCAGGTGGTCCCCAGTTAAGTTGGTTAACCAGATGTAACTCTTGAGAACGAAAAAATGAAACCAAATGGACCCTTGCGGGTCCATTTGGTTTCATTTTTACGTTCTCAAGAGTTAAAATTCATCATCTTAATTAGCCCAGGTCTACACAACTAGAGAATGTAGAAGATTAATGGTCATTTTGATGTGTGTTAATTTGCCTGTTTTGTTTCCCAAATCCAGCCTGGAATTGTGGATATCTAGAAAGCAGGGAAAGACACAGAGGCAGAGTGCAATGACTGCCTTCAAGACAAATTTATCTTGTGTTGTGTTATAGTGCACTAAGTCACACACTTGCCGATCGGGCAACCAGGTAACAGTATTCACTTGCCCCACCATTTTTTTTTTTTACTTGCCCCGGGCAAGTGGGCAACTGTTAGTGTCAAGCCCTGTCCATTTTCTAATTGTGTGGACTCTTGATAATTACGCAATTCAGATGTTTAAATATAATTTAACCCTTGAGAGCAGTAAAATGAAACCAATTGGACCCGTAAGGGTCCATTTGGTTTCATTTTAGCACTCTCAAGAGTTACAGATCTATAAGGGTCCAAGTGCTGGGGGGATTGTTATGTGATCTACCTGCATGGCCTGGGTGATCTACTAGATTGTGATTTAGTAGATCAAAGCCCGACGTGTTATGCACTTGTAGACACTGTAGTATTTTACACTTCGTTTCCCTTTTTATTCCTAACTCAAATTACACCTGGGGTGGAATACAAGAAGAATTGCTTTTTTGCTGTGGTGGGACTCCCAGAGAGAAGCATATTGTTGTGGATGAACGTGTGTGGCAGAGCATTCAGTTTCTTATTGGTGATGGATGGCCTGTGCTGTGGTGAGGTTCGAGTCTGTGTTGTGGTGCTGGAGGGCGTATTAATCATTATTAAACAGGGCCTTAAATGCTTCTTTTTTTTTTCTACCCGTGCATACGTACATACTGAGGTTGATTTAAGACTCCTGGGTGTTTGTTATTGGGAGAACACACGGCCGAGTGTTTTCTATAATGAAGTACTTAACCGTATACATGCGTCATAATGCTGCTGCTGCTGTTGCTGTATACTGTATATGGTAGCAGGGTGGCGGATGTAACATTTCCCAATTGGGGGGGCAGGAGAAAATGGTATGCGGGCGACTTCATCGCCCGTGTCGCTTCGCGCCACGGGGGATGAAGTCGCACCCATACCATTTTCAGTTACAGGACTTTTATTAGTCAAGTAAAGCATCAATAATAACATCAGTTGTTGTTGAAGTTGCAACAGACACGCAGCATGCATAAAGCTAAAGGTCTGACTTAGAGTTTTCTGTTTTCAATGATGAAATGCTGTTGGTTTAGTGGTGACACAGCTGTAGTTAGTTAGTAGCAGTAGTAGTGTTTCAAATCATTTTAACTATAGGCACTTTCATTTGAAATATCTTAAGGCTGTTATGCATGCATGCATCGTGTTTGTTGGTGGGGCAGTCTGGGCATTTAGGGGGGCATTGCCCCCCCATGCCCATGCCTAGATCCGCCCCTGTATGGTAGAAGCAGCCTCTTGAGATGATGCCGTTGTTCTCGCTGGTAAACTGTTCTAACGGACATGGTCAAGGACAGGAGCACAATACATAATGTGTGTTAGGGTTAGCACACAGGGAACAGACGCTTACCCTGTTGAGAAAGGCTCATACCATTCATTTTGAAACATTTTCAGTATAGAAATAGCCGCTGTAATTGCTCTTTAGCTGCTGTACATTGTGACTACCACTGTTGCCAACTGCCAAAATCCAAAATGCACTAGTGGCACTTCCAAAATGCACTAGAATGCGCTAAAGCAGTGTTTTCCAACCATTTTCATACCAGGGCCCACTATTTATTCTGCATTTTAGCCACGGAGGACCAGTTGCGCCTGTCAACCAATTTCAAACCAACTCACCAGTAAAAAAGCACTAGATTTTCCGCCAGGAGTTTTTCCCACTAATGTTGGCGATAGTGGAGTCTTAAAAAAAAGCTAAATATAGCGACAAATGTGCCAAGTTGGCAACACTGGTGACTACACACAAAGCACAATATGTGATAACTCTATTTGTACATCATTTTACTATACAGTTCATGGTTACTCACACTTGTAAATCATTCTGGGTACAAGAGTGTCTGCTAAACACCCGAGTTGTAAATTGTAAACGTCGCTGTGTACTGTCAGACCCACAGACAGAGGCAAACAGAAGCTCTCTGTGCACAGTGAGATTCCACAGAACCAACATTAAAGTGATTTTGATTCAATGCCTCATTATCACAAGATGAAAGACGGTCGGTCCACTCCCACCATCACTTTCTGTTTCACAGAGACAGTAGTTTGTTGGCACAATAAATGTAATTACCCCGACTTGAAAGAAGTCATCAATCTGTGCTGTTTACGAGAAGCAAACAGCACTCATTAAGGTTTGACTGCTATCGTGGCATCTCTCTCTCTGTCTCTCTCTCTCTCTCTCTCTGTCTCTCTCTCTCTCTCTCTGTCTCTCTGTCTCTCTCTGTCTCTCTGTCTCTCTCTCTCTCTCTGTCTCTCTGTCTCTCTGTCTCTCTCTGTCTCTCTCTGTCTCTCTGTCTCTCTTTCTGTGTCTGTCTGCTTCTCTGTCTGTCTGTCTCTTTCTCTTTCAGTCTCTGTCTCTCTCTTTAAGTCTCTCCCTCCTCCCCTCTCTATTTCAGTTTCTCTCTCTCTCTCTCTCTCTCTCTCTCTCTCTCTCTCTCTCTCTCTCTCTCTCTCTCTCTCTCTCTCTCTCTCTCTCTCTCTCTCTCTCTCTAATAATTTCAAACATGAGTATAAGAGACAGTGTACTACATCTCATGGCATTGTCTCCTAATAGAAATGTTTAGAGGGGGTGAGTGGTGCATAGATGGTCTGTGCGTGGTTTACACTCACCCATCCCAGTGTAACCCCCAAATCACATGTTGCAACCGTATGGTATTATTATTTTTTAATAGTATTTACAGGTAGATTGTTTCCTTTAACTACAGGGGGATTGTGTCTTTAATGGGGTTGGTGGGCTTAGCACCAGTGAGGGGCTTTTTGGGATTGTGTTTTGGGGTTACAGGCTGCTCCGGTGTACAGGGAAGAGGAGTCACACTGGCATCAGAGCTCTGAAGTTTGTTTTTGACAGTTGGTACGAAGTTAGAATCCTGGCTGATCACCATTGTGGTTTTGAATCTTTTTGTTATCATCAGTTCTTTTAATTCATACCACTGTAAGATTGCATAATGAGGGGCACGGTGGCACAGTGGCACAGTGGTTAGTGCTGTCGCCTCACAGCTAGAAGGTCCTGGGTTCGATTCCTGCTAGGGGCGCTGCTGTGGGTGCTGGCAGCGTGTCTGCTTCTTCGCACCATCAGTGCTCATACCCGAGGCGGGGTTGGTGAAAGGGCCTTTCTGTGTGGAGTTTGCATGTTCTCCACGTGTCCCCTAGGGTAGATACCCTCACATAAACATGCAGTAATCCTGGACTCTAAACTGCCTCCCCCTGGCCAGCCTGATGGAGGGGACTGGAACTGGTTGGAATAACGTGTTCCTTCCACGCGCTACGTCCAACCAGGGAAACTCCCCCCTCTCAGGTGAAAAGAAGGCGGCGCGACTCCTCATGCCTTGAAGGAAGCATGAGCCCAGTCTGCTGCCTCCCAGGTTGGTGGAGGGTGTGTAGAGCCTAGGGTCACATTAGGAATTGGCACTGGGTGAAAAAATGGGTTACAAAATCGTGGGATAAAAATTATATATATATAATAAAAAAAAGATTGCATAATGACGAGAGACAGTGCTTTTAGTGTGAGTGACATGGAGGCTCGCTATTTGAAGGTACTTATAGGAGATTTCTCCCTCTTGGCTTCAAAACTATGCAATGCACTTCCCATTGCAATCAAAACCACAGACTCGCACCTTATCTCCCACCACTGTCCGAAAACCACCTCTTCATCTCCATCTCAGCCCATAGCCTTGTATTACATACAAACCCATAGTACAGGGGTCAGCAACCTGCGGCTCCAGAACACAGCCCTAGTGGCTCAGTGGCTGTAGCATTATTACATACACACACTGGGGTGATCCACACCAAAATAATATAAACATTTCAATCACCCAAAACGCGTTGCGCTGTCTGACAGTTGCCAGTTAAAGTAGCACTTGGCCATGTCAAAAAAGCCCAGCAGTTATCAGAGGTGGAGCTTTCAATCTGAACCACCCATTTTCAAAGGTTTACTCAGTTTACTGTCATTAATATACCTTAGAGATGTTGTGTGGACTAGAAATGGAGTTCTGTAAAACTCTATTTTTTTTTTTTAGAAACTCCATTTCTGAAGAAAGGTTGTGTTTCACCATGTTAATGATTTTTCTTTGAGGACCTTTTTTTTCTGAGAGTGTGCAAATGGAACCAAATGGACCCGCCAGGGTCCATTTGGTTCACATTTGCACACTCTCAGGAAAAAAATAATAAAATGCGGCTCCAGACAGATTTTGAATTTAATTTTGGGTCGAAAATGGCTCTTTCAACATCTTGGGTTGCCGACCCCTCCCATAGTACTTGTAGTATCCTCCTAGGTAGTTTAGATAGCGCCTCATTAGGCTGAGATAGCAGTGGCTTATATAGGATGTCTAATGTACTGTATCACCATGTTTTAGTGCTTACATTTTGTATTCTAAAGTGTATTGTGAATTCTGTGTAAGCTGTAATCTGTATGATGAATAGCAATGTTTTTGCAATTCATGTACAGTAAATCGCTCTGGATTAAGAGTGTCTGCTAAATGCCTAAATTGTATTTCAGCCCAACAAAACAACTCTGAAAACCCATCATGCGACTATCCTGGTGAGTTGCAGCTATTGGGTTTGGTGAAAGGTTTAGCGTGAACATATCTGACCATTGTGAAATGCCAACGCTGCCATCTGAATAGCGTCAGCTGCATGGGCATTTACTTTGAATATTGTAAAAAAAATAGTTATTTTCCTACTAAAAGACAATGCATAAAACAATTAAATTCCAGAATGTTTATAGATGTGCAGTGTTATTTTCTTTACTATACTGTTTAGTGATGTTGCACATGAAACTAACCATGAGCATACCCAAAACTATCTGGGGCCTTCACTGTTTGGAGAACCAGTAGGCCTACATCAATCATCAAGGTTGTGAAATGTAATTATTTCACCATTTGCCCTTAATGATCTGTGCTGACAGACCTATTGCACGGTGTGTATATGGTCACAGTCCGGACAACCAATCTCAATATGTGATGCTGCACACCTGCTCGCATTTCACCTTGTTCCCCCCAAAACATTGGCTCAAACCTGGGTAGAAATGCAGTCTCCTATAGGCCTACTGCAACCAAAATAACATTTGAGCCAGGGACAACCATTTGACCCCAGAAAAGTACAATTTGTTGTTTTTGCACGACTGTCCACAATAACATGATGTATTGATGTTTGTATAGGAGACATTAACACAAGCAAACATTGATCAAAACAACAATTCTCCTACATTCTCCAGTTGTGTAACTTCTTGTAAATTAAGTAATGCACACCTGCCGGCACTTGATATTCAAAACAACAGTGGATGCCAAAAGAACATTTCATTTTGGCACATTTTTGAGGGTGCAAACCAGATGTTTCGCAGTGTTAACTCATTCCAGGAATGTCTGATCTAGTCCAGCACACCATACCTTGTTGTAAAGTATGACTAATCCACGATTATCCACGTGTTATACATGTTAAAATAAGAAAAAAATAATAATTCCTAAAGTTAGTCGCTATAGAGATGCGCAGTGATGTCAACGGCCCGGTTCCCAATTCATTTTTTTCATAGACTTTTCGAAAATGATTTATATCAAGACGATTACGCCGCGGACACAGCCAACTCGAGTCGTGACGAATCATGATGACACACACAAACTTTTGGGACAATAAAATAATTTCTAAGATGAAAAACGACACAAAAAGTCTTGTATCATGCCGTTTTCTACTTCTTCCCAATTATATATTATATGACGATATTGTGTTTGTTGTCATGATTTGTCACGACCTGAGTTGGCTTTGGCCGCGGCGTAATCGTCTTGATATAAATTATTTTCGAAAAGTCTATGAGAAAAATGAATGGGGAAAAGACTTCCGGAACCGGGGCGGTGACGTCACTGCGCATCTCTATACCGAACTGTTGTGACGAAAAGCGAGTCAAAACAGAAGGCAAAGCTCTCTGTCTACCGATCTATCTTCATCCATCACCTATGGTCATGAAGCGTGGGTCATAACCAAAAGGACAAGGTCGCAAATACAAGCGGCCAAAATGAGTTTCCTCCGGAGGGTGGGTGGCTGGCATCTCCCTTAGAGATAGGGTGAAAAGTTCAGTCACTATTTTGCATAACAGTTGCGGGTGTTTGGCATAACGTTTCTGGCGGTGGTGGTTTTCTCGCGGCGGTTATAAAACCGTTGCAACGGCCATGGTGGCTGGCTCTCGTTAACTGACTGCGTCTACAGCCAATCAGCACGTGACGTGATCAAAGGGACTTCGTTTCCCCCTTACCAACGTTGACATGCACGACCAAATTTAAACGACGCAATCGGCTGGCAATACATATCGTGCCGTTTTAAACATCAGTTTGTAGTTTGTACGCACCTTAAGACCATCGAACATGTATGTTTGATGTCGCCTCGTGTCAAAGCATCAAAGAGAATGAAACATTGAATTGAATTCAGGGGGAAACTGTCATGGTTTTACTGGCGCACACATGTGCCAGTTGGTCTCTACTCTCTAGACAGTGTCAGGCAGGATTGCATCATTTTTGCAATCATTTGCAGCATTGTGTCCATAAAACTTAATATAACACCAGCACTTATTTACTGCAGTCAATCTATTCTTACCGAGAGAGAGAGGGGAGGGTCGCACCCACGGGGATAAAAAAAAACACACACCTCTCTCTCTCACACACACAGACACAAAACGCACTTCTCTCTCACACACACACACGCACACGCATGCACACACACACACACACAGTGTTGCCAACTTGGAGCATTTGTCGCTATATTTAGCTTTTTTCCAGACCCCCCTATAGTGCCAAAATGAGTGACAAACTCCTGGCGGAAAATCCAGTGCTTTTTTGCTGGTAATTTGGGGGGAAATTGGTTGACAGGTGCCAGAGATAAAACCCTTGTTTTTCACCCTATGATGGAGTCCTCCAGAATTCTTTCCTAGAAAGGACCATTGGTAACCAAATGGACCCTTATAGATCTGAAAAGTTACATTATATTTATATTTAATTAATTCTGAATTACCTAATTTTACCTAGAAGAATTGCTATTTTGACCTACATTTTATATATATATAAATTTGTTTGTTGGATTTTTCATAGAAGCATTAATTATTATCATAATTGCAAAATAGAAAAAATGGCTTCTCTTCCACGCAGTACAAAGGAGATTAAAAAAATTGACCAACATTTTGACAGTTATTTCTCCAAATTAGTCCCAGAGATTACATCAAATGGTGGTCCTCCGTCGTGGCTAAAATGCAGAATAAATAGTGGGCCCAGGTATGAAAATGGTTGAAAACCACGGGGACTGATCTAAGTACAGAAGTCCCACAGATCAAACTCCCATTAGTCCGGACATGCGCTGGAAATCCACTATTAGCTGCAACGTGCTTGATGTGGTTATGGTGAGGATGAGGGTTAGAGAAGGGTTTAGGCATGTTTGTAGCAAAACCCTACCCTTCTCCAACCGTAACCCTAAGAGCCTAAACCCCCGACCCTCAACCAACTCACAGACCTCACGGTCTGTGAGGTGGTTGAGGGTCGGGGGTTTAGGCTATTAGGGTTACGGTTGGAGAAGGGTAGGGTTTTGCGTCTCGTAGTTTCGGAACAATGGGAGGTCGGAACAATGGGAGGTTGGAATAATGACATGGCACCGAAAACCACTGCATTCTAGTGCACTTTGGAAGTGCCACTAGTGCATTTGGATTTTGGCAGTTGGCAACACTACACACACACACACACACACACACACACACACACACACACACACACACACACACACACACACACACACACACACACACACACACACACACACACACACAACACACACACACACACACACACACACACACACACACACACACACAAAATTATGCATCCTGCTTATCTAGTGGCCATCAGCCTGTGGATGTGTCAGCAAAAAAAAAAAACAGCCCTGAAAGGAAATATTGATTTAGAAATAAAGGAAGCAGAAATCTCATTCTGTTTGCATTGCAAATGGCTTAACATTTTATGACTCAATATGCCGTGTGCATTCCTTATCCTCCATGCTGGCGTCACTGCGTTCGTCACTGTCGCCGTGTGGAAACCATGTATGTCCAACGTCGCAATTTTGAATCTCTAGGGTTCCAGTGGATCCACTTTATAGATAGATAAATGAGCTTTGATTGTTTCAGGTTGTTATAAGAGAAAGTAAAATATGGGTGTTAATTATTTTACATTCCTTGCTTTCTTTAGTTTTAGGGATTTTAGCTATAAGAGGGGGCATTCAAACATGATCCTGAATACATATTATCTACTACAGTCCTAATAAACCCCAGGAAATGACATCTGGCCACACATGATCTACTGAATGTAGATCATATAGACAGACTGCCGTATTGAGCTTCTGGGTCAGGCATTTCCAAATGTGGAGTGTGTAAAGTGCAGTGTGGTGTGCTGCCTCCTTCACATTCAGTAGATCCTGTGAACTTCTGTGGCCAGGTATAATTTCCTGGGGCTTATTAGGACTGTAGTAGACAGTCCTAATAAACTGTAAATAAATAAATTGTTTTAAAATCTTCTAAACAAATATGTATTTGGGACCATGTCTGAATGCCCCCTTTCTAAAACTAAAGAAACACGGAATGTAAAACAATTAACACCCATCTTTTACTTTCTCTAATAACCTAAATCATGAACCTTGGTTGAACAGAAAGACAAAGTTGTCCTTTCAGGCTGGGAATCCATTTTTGGATTCTGTACAGTGTGTACAGTATTGACAAATTCAAATTTCGTGATGCTGCTACATCTATATTTGAAGTATTTTCAGAAAACTTAGGTCAGGCCTAAATGGGTTAAGACTTCCAATTAGTGATCAGTGGTTGACACTAAGGTCTCCGACTCGAGGCACCTGCCCATCGGGCAAGTGCAAGTCAGGTTCTACTTGCCCTCCGGCCATGGTCACTTGCCCTCCAAAAAATATTGTAAATTTTGCATTTAAGTTTACTTCCTACTTGAGTGCTTTAAACCAGGGGTTTTCAACAGGTGGTCCAGGGACCACCAGTGGTCACTTAGAGGGTTCCAAGTGGTCCCAGCTGAGTTGGTAAACCAGATGTAACTCTTGAGAGCGTAAAAATGAAACCAAATGGACCCGCAAGGGTCCATTTGGTTTCATTTTTACGCTCTCAAGAGTTAAAATTCATCTTAATTAGCCCATAGTGGTCACAGACCCAGTGGTCCCTGACCCCAGCAAAGTGATAGTTTGGAACCAAATGAACCTGGGAGAGAGATAGGTAGAGATAGCTAGAAAGCAGGGAAAGACACAGAGGCACAGTGCAATGACTGCCTTCAAGACAAATTTATCTTGTGTTGTGTTATAGTGCACTAAGTTGCACACTTGCCCGATCGGGCAAATAGGTAGCAGTCTTCACTTGCCCCACCATTTTTTTTACTTGCCCCGGGCAAGCGGGCAAGTGTTAGTGTCAAGCCCTGCTGATGATCTGATTTATCGGCCACATAAGTGGTAACGGCTGCTATTGCTGTTATCAGTCATTTCCGGTATTGGCAACAAACACTGACGTTAACCAATGGCATTAGCTGATGTTTATCTGCTATGGTTATCTGCAGACTACCAAGCAGTAGATTCTGAACATGCATTCCTTTTTATTGAGATGTGTATTTGTTTCCCTGGCACAAAAAGGGCTAAATCCAAATGACAAAATCAAAATAAACTAAGGCAGTTGAAAACAAGGAGGTAATGGCATTAATTAGTTTTGTTGCTTACTTTTTAATGCAATTAACACATGTGCACATCACTGACTCAATCCCCTGTGAAAGTGTGCTCTACTGAGAAAATACTCAGAGACCTATAGCTGTGTCTCCCTGTATCCAGAGCCATAGAGTATAAGTTGGGGGATCTACACAGATTGGGAGCTTGTAGATCACCTATTTTAATAAATATAAAAAAAATGAACATGTTTTTTTCTAGATTCTCTTTCTTTTTTAAGAATAAAAAAATCTAATTAAATCTTCAATCTCCAGGTAAACATGGCATATTTTGGACGTATTTTGAATAGTGATTAATCATGATTGATTTAATTTTGAAGCTGTGAAAATCAGATTAAAATGTTCATCATTCAGCAGCCATAAGATAAACACATGTCGGTAACAGATATCGGCTAAATTAACGTTTTAAACTTTCACATCCGCATCCATATCAGTGCATCCCAACCTTTACTGGTTGAGCTTGTAGATATAGAGGGCATACCATTTTGTTGTTCCTCATATAGAAACCCTGTTCATTTTGACCCATATTACTTCCGAAAATATTTATTTAAATTATACCGGTATTAAGCCCTCCAGCCAGTCACCTGGTGAATTGTGACAATAACACACTTCAATTTGTGTCAAAAACAGAAACTGTATTTATTAAATATAGTATAATGTTTGCATAATTCAAATTTCATACATTTTATGCTTTTTAATTGTTCATCAGGAGACTGGATGGCCTCATTCCAGAATGGTATAAACGCCTGTGGGTTTTCTGTTATCTGTGGCACCACAAATTGCCGCCACCACTCTGTTATACCTATATTTTTTCCTACTTTTGCGTGACAAACTATTGCATTAATTTGCAGATTAAAGTTGAAACATGCCACTACAACAGGCCCGGATGTACCATTTCCCAATTGGGGGGGGCAAGCAAAAATGGCATGAGGGCAGCTTCAGAACAGGACTTATATTAGACAAGTAAAGCATCAATAATAACATCAGTTGTTGTTGAAGTTGCAACAGACACGCAGCATGCATAAAGCTAAAGGTCTGACTCAGAGTTTTCTGTTTTCAATGATGAAATGCTGTTGGTTTAGTGGTGACACAGTAGAAGTAGTAGTGTTTCAAGTCATTTGATTATAAGCACTTTAATTTGAAATATCTGAATTGAAATGTGGGTTGTTTTGCATGCCCTCATCTTTAGTGGGGCAGTCTGGGCATTTATGGGCAGGGGTGTAGTGGAGGGGGGGGGGTGCAGGGGGGTGTCCCCCACTTCTCACATCTAAAATATTTTTGGGGGCAAAAGTAGAACTATGTTTTTTGTCGTCATTTACTTTTATGGATACAATTAGGTATTGTAAACAATCTTTCTCAATATGCTATACTTGTTTTAATAGCGTGTCTGTGTGTGTGTTGCGCAGGTGCACGCAAATGCCCATGCAAATGCAAGCATGCACGTGTCTTAAAGGGGAATTCCACTCATTTTCAATATTTAACTATGGCATTAATATACCTTAGAGATGTTGTGTGGACATGATAAAAAAAGGTTCCCCCATTCTGTGTTTCCTGGAAATGGAGGGCTGAAAAAAAATCATTAGCATGGTGAAATACAGTACATGTTAATGACTTTCCTTTTTTCTGAGAGTGTACAAATGGAACCAAATGGACCCGCTAGGGTCCATTTGGTTCACATTTGTACACTCAAAAAATAAATAAAAAATAAATGGGTGGAATTTCCTTTTAAGAGGCGTCCCCCCACTTCTAAAAGTCACACTACAACACTGTTTATGAGGGGCATTATCCCCCCCCATCCCCCCCCCCCCCCTCCCATGCCCATGCCTAGATCGGGCCCTGCGCTCCAAGCTTTCTGCCCCGCGGCCAGCGGTATAGCGGTATCTTGTCCCAGAGTGATTTAGCTGGCAGGCTGCCATCAACTGGAAGGTCACTGCGGTCCCTAATGAGAGAATAAATTACTCTGCCAGTTGACGGGACATCAGCTCATTGCATTTAAATTAGTTGGGGATTGGCAATTATTCTGCCGTTAATAATAAAAAAAAGTGTGTTTGACCTATAGGCCCGTTCACAGTAAGCATCATTTATGTCCCAGTGTATGGTCCTGTTCCAATTCTCGCTCAAAGTTCAAGTGGTCCCCAAACATTTTACAGTCAAGGAGCCCCAAAATCATACTCACGATAGGCTGTGGATCCCCATTTAGAAATACATAGACCGAATCAGCTGTTGCCAAAAATGTCAGCAGATTGGTCTGGAATAGCTCAATAGTACAATCATTTCCTACTACAAAAAATTGTGGTGGCCATTGAGGACACAGTATTCATATACTGTATGCTTAGATACTGTGTCCTGATTGGCCACCCCAATTTTCTGGAGTAGGAAATGGTTGTACAATTAAGCTATTCCAGACCAATCTGCTGACAGGATTTTTATTGCCAGCAGCTGATTCGGTCTGGCTTTAGCCATGCTAGAAAATACAGGCCAAGGACCCCCATCTTTCTCTAAGTACCCTCGGTTTGACCTCAATTAAGCTACGGACCCCCATTTAATGGCAATTCTATCTATCCAATACTATAATATTGTAATTTAACTCTGAGAGTGTACATGTGGAACCAAATACACCAGGTCAAACTGGTTCCATTAGTACACTCTGAGTTACAAACCAATAAGGGTCAATTTCATTGACTCCTAAATGTCATTTAGTAGTGTCGTAGTTCTAGAGACAGTCTGAAGACCAATTTTCGTTGTTTTGGTCTTGTGTTTGTCTTGCCTCCAATTGTCTAATTCTAGTCTCGCCTCGTCTTGGTCTCGCCACTCTGCGCTTCATTAGTCTTGTGATCTTGTCTTGTCTTGGTCAGAACCTCAATTTGTCTTGGTCTTGTCACGATCCTGGAGCAAATGTCTCGGGTCTCTTTCGCCACCAAGACCACTGGAGACGAGACAATGAAAAGGAAGAAAGGAGCCCATTCATAAAGACAGCTGTCTTAAGGCCCTGATACACTAGCAATATTTTGATCAATATCAACTAGCAATGTCAACATCAATGGGCAACATGATGAGACACATGGCAACAGGCAACACCTCCCGTTAAATGGGGAATTCCACCCATTTACATTTTTTCCTGAGAGTGTACAAATGTGAACCAAATGGACCGTAGCGGGCCCATTTGGTTCCATTTGTACACTCTCAGAAAAAAAAAAATGAAGCCTTAGTTGAATCATTTTCACCCAAATGCCACCCAACTCAAATTGTTCACTTAGCGGAATAAATCTGGAGAAAGGATCAGGTGACACCAAAGCGGGCTGTGATTGGAAGATTCCAAAATGTTGACCAGTAGAGGGCTCTGACTTTTCTGAACAAGCCTGATCATATTCTATGGAAAGGTGAAAAGTCAACGTTGATAATTGACGTTGCTTGTTGATGTTGATCTAAACATTGTATCAGGGCCCTTATACAGAGCGCATTGCTGTATGATGCGCATATCATCAGCAGTCCACAAGCCGACAGTATTGTACAGTAACAACTAAAGTCTCTGTAATGTGTTATGTTGTACTATTACTACAGAAGCATCAAAAATGTGCTTTTTGGCCTCAACCTCTCTAGGTCTTGGTTTTGTCTTGTCTCGATTTATCATTTAGCTGGGGACGCCCTGGAACTCCCTCAAGGACCCCTAGGGCTCTCCCACTTTGGGAACTACTGCTTTAGTTATCGTTTGGGAACATTTCACAGTTTATTTTAACAGGAACAATGACTAAAATGAAGTGTGAATGAAGTATAACCATTCCATCACATACAAGGTTTCTGACAGACAGCGACAATATTGCACATAATGTAATTCTCAGAGCCGTGTCTTCTAGAAGAGTGGTGTTCAACCTTTTTCACAGCGGGGCCCACTATTTAATCTGAATTTGAGCCACGGACCACCACTTGATGACATTTTAGCCCCACAGACCCCAAAACTAAAGATTTCTTTTGCTTTTGCCCACACTTCTAGGCTGGATTTCGGAGAAAACAAAACAGTCAAACATACAGAACAAAATGACCATTAATCTCCTACATTGTCTAGTTGTGCATAGACTTGGGCTAATTCAGATGGTGAATATTTTAACTCTTAAGAGCGTAAACATGAAACCAAATGGACCCAGAAGAGTCCATTTGGTTTCATGTTTACGCTCTCAAAGAGTTACATCTGGTTAACCAACTCTCCATCATTAAGCCAGGGGACCACCTGGAACCCTCTTAGGGACCACTGGTGGTCCCCGGACCACCTGTTGAAAACCCCTGTTCTAGAATGCTACAGGTCGTTAACAGTGTAATCTCTGCTCCTCCGGTGGATGCTGGGGGGGTTGGGTGGGGTTGGGGTGAGGTTGGGGTGAGGGGATCAGGTTCCCACGCCAGTGGGAAGCACTGTCTCTTCCCTGGGTGGGAACTGGAAGTGGGAAAAGGACAACAAACTTTGGGGGGTTTCCTCTCCCACCCAGGGGCGGATGTAACATGTCCTATTTGGGGGGGGGGGCATGTTGGATGGGGCAAGAGAAAATGGTATGGGGCAGCTTCATCGCCCGACAAAGCCGCCCCCATACCATTTTCAGTTACAGGACTTTTATTTGGCAAGTAAAGCATCAATAACAACATCAGTTGTTGTTGAAGTTGCAACAGACACGCAGCATGCATAAAGCTAAAGGTCTGACTCAGAGAGTTTTCTGTTTTCAACGATGAAATGCTGTTGGTTTAGTGGTGACACAGCTGTAGTTAGTTAGTAGCAGTAGTAGTGTTTCAAATCATTTTAAATACAGGCACTTTAATTTGAAATATCTTGCCATCATGTTTGGTGGGGCAGTCAGGGCATTTTGGAGGGCATTGCCCCCGAAGTCCATGCCTAGATCCGCCCCTGCTCCCACCTCCCCCCAGGGCAGAACAGGTCAGAGCCAACAGCTGTTTTTTTAGATGTGAGATTATTGGGACAGAAACTGGAGAGCATGTCCCTCTGGATGTAATTGAGGAAACATGAGGAAACGTCCTGTAACGTCCTGTAGTGGAACCCTTACAGCACAGAGCACACACGGCCCTGTGGGGAGACAGGCTTGAGTTGACCTTTTACTACGAAGCGGTCATGGGACTTTGTTGAAGCACCGCACGCACGCACGCACGCACGCACGCACGCACGCACGCACGCACGCACGCACACACACACACACACACACACACACACACACACACACACACACACACACACACACACACACACACTTTCTACTCCAGTAAATCTCATTGTCCATTCACAAATGTCTTTACTGTACATTTGAAAAGTCAATTTTGAATTATATAGAGTATTTCTATATTGCACTATTGAAATAAAACATATTACTATTTTTCTGTCACTGTAGTTGGCCCTCACAAGTAAGGGCAATACTGTAGCCTTGAACCTGGCAACACACACGTGTTAATAAATCATTCACAACGTGCATTCAGAACATGGTCAAAGCATTTAGGAAAGTATTAGTCATGTGTTATTGGTCACGAGAGATGGTGTCAGATGTCTCACTTGTAGAATAAAACTTGCATGGAACAATTGTCATCATCGGTGTCAGCCTTCATTAGAAGATAGTTTGTGATTGTAATTATCAGTGCAGTCTTGGTACCGGGGTGCCGTCAGTGTCAAAATCCACACTAATGTTTAAAACGACACATTATTTAGTTTCATGGCTGGTAAGGTAAGACAAATGAAAGGCAATCTGTAATTGTGGCTAATGTGTTAAATGGTTGGTTCATGAGTCATCAAGGCAACAGTTATTATATTAATATTATTTTGCGGGAGTATGGGCAATAATGAGTATCACTGTATGTCCAAAGTAAGAGCTGTGTGTGTGTGTGTGTGTGTGTGTGTGTGTGTGTGTGTGTGTGTGTGTGTGTGTGTGTGTGTGTGTGTGTGTGTGTGTGTGTGTGTGTGTGTGTGTGTGTGTGTGTGTGTGTGTGTGTGTGTGTGTGTGTGTGTGTGTGTGTGTGTGTGTGTGTGTTTGTTTTTGGTACATAGTGAGGACACACACGTGCTTTCGACTCACAGAGTGAGGACCGTTTGGGAAGTGAGGACATTTTGCTGGTCCTCACTTTATTGGGGGATAGTGAGGACTGACTTCGTTGTTAACCCGACAGAGTGAGGACCTTTGGAGAGTGAGGACCGGGCTCCACAGCGCCCCCCTACAGCGCTGTGGTCGGTCGGTCAGCCGGTCCTCACTTTCCTTTATGCTTATTGCTAAGCATAATGGAGCTATGTTGTGCCAGGATGCATAACCAAAAATGGAATAAATGGTTTGTACTTGACATTCACAATTATTCATGGCCTTGAACATGCTTGAATATAACTTCCAATAATAATTACAGATTAAGTTATAAGGTTCAAGGTTTCTTCTTTGTTACTTCTCACATGCAGGTATATAAGAGCACAATTCTTCATTCAACATTGTACTATGTCATTAATATACCTTTTGAGTTGTTATAATAACATCATATTGAGTCACTACCTTTTCTAAAGTAATGCAAGGAAAGTAACGGACCCCAAGTCTGATGAACTGTCACCCCATGTACCAGTTGCAAGCGATTTTCAGTAGTCCTTTCTTCCGGGTCGATTTTTATGATGGCAGTCTATGAGAATTCCGGGGGAGCTTAACTTGTGTTTAGAGAGGGCCTACCTGTCCTAGTACCCCCCATCCTCACAAGGGCTGCCCATGCCCTGCCCATTTGTTTACAAAATGCCAGAGGGAGGACAGATTGGTGAAATTCAGTCTTACATTACATTGCACTGCTGCCGACCCGTGTCTCATCTCTTTGTCTCGTCTTTTGTTTTGTTATGTTTTACGTTGTTTTAAGTGCTTGAACCCGCATTCTCTTTTCGTCAAAATGAAGTTCAAGATCGGTATGATACTGTGGCTGGTTATGTGCCTTGTCAGCTGTTTAATCGCTGAAGTATGGAGCGTAAACGGCAAGGTCGGCGTCCTCACCTGCAGCCAGGACCAGCTCCTGTCACTCAGGCAACCAGCCTGAGTGCCTGGATAAGTATCCAGAATTTAAAAATACCGGAACGCAAAAAGGACTAAATTCAAGAAAAGAGGATCGAGAGGCGGAGTGAGAGAACGGCTAAGGAGACGAGGCAGCAGACCCCCCTTGCCGGCAATAACTCTTTCTAATGTTTGCTTGTTGACCAACAAGAAAGAAGAAATACGCGCTATGCGTCCGCTTTCCCGTGCAGCGAAAGAACCCGTGCTGCTTATTGGGGACTTTAACTCTTGTGACTTGTCCGATCACCTCCCCAACCTACATCAGTATGTACACTGTCCGACGCGCTTGGCACGCACTTTGGATAAGTGCTACGGCAACATACCCGATGCCTATAAAGCCACCTGCAAGCCTGCCCTGGGGAAGTCAGATCACAAGGTCGTACATGTTCTTCCACGTTACAGGGCTCGGCTGAAACGGGAAAAGACAGTAAAAATTGAGATTGTGACCTGGACAGAGGACTGTAAGGAGGAAATGCGATGCGAGCTGGAGACAGATAGAATACAAGGATAAAGTGGAGCATCACTACTTTTCAGGAAATGCCAAGAAAGCATGGGAAGGTTTAAAGGTGATGATGGCCAGGGACTCTAAGCAAAAGTGCACCCCCCTGTCACCCCTCTCCATCCTTTGCTAATGACTTAAACATCTTTTTTAGTCGCTTTGATAATAACGACTTCAGTACTGAGCGTGATAATGTGTGTAGGTCCATTCCTGAATATGTCCCTATTACACTTAATGAACATGAGATTGTAATTAGCCTGTCCTGTATCAAGCCCAACTCTGCTCCTGGGCCTGATGGCCTGAGAGGCAGAGTTCTTAAAAAAAACATTTATGAACTTAAAGGTATTCTTTTGGAGCTTTTTCAGTACCTGCTTGATTAACTATGCCCAACGGATGGAAAATGTCTTGCATTGTACCTCTTCCCAAAAAGCCTGGAGCCACTGAACTGAAAGACTTCAGGCTCATTGCCCTTACCTTTATTCTGGGGAAATGTTTTGAGAGAGTTATAGCTCGACTAATAACAGAGTCTGTTTCTAATTGTTTTGATCATCTACAATTTGCTTATAAAAGTCAGGGGAGGGGAACTGATGATGCAACTGTCAGCCTGGTCAACACCTTGACTAAGCACATCCAGGTTCCCACCCACTATGCCAGGGTTCTGTTTATTGATTTTACTTCTGCTTTTAATAGCATGCAGATACACACTCTCCTGCAGAGACTCATTGATATAGGGGTTAATGGTGGTATCATCCACCTAGTCAGGGACTTCCTCTCTAACCGTCCTCAACAGGTCCGTGTCAATGACACCCGCTCTGACATCACTGTGCTTAGCACAGGTGCTCCGCAGGGGACAATACTATCACCTTTACTTTTCTCCCAGTACACTAATGAATTCAAATTTATATCAGGAGAAGTTTAGTCTCTTTAAGTATGCTGATGATATGGCTTTGGTTGCCATGCTAAAAAGGGAGAAATAGTGGGGAAAAAGCATTCAGAGGACACGTGTCTTCTCTCCAAAACTGGTGCGACGTAAGCTCCTTAGATATTAATATAACAAAAACAAAGGAACTGGTTATTTATCAAAAGGACCCTGTGCAGCCCTTTAAGATGAAGGGACAAAATGTAGAGATAGTTAACTTTAAATACTTAGGATCTATTGTTGACAGCAACCTTGACTTCAATGATAACACAGATAATCTTTTTAAATCCTGTAACCAACGTCTCCACTTGTTGCGCAGGCTCAACTCCTTCAGAGTGAGCAAATACATTATGGAGACTGTTTACAAGAACCTCATAGAGGGAATCATGACCTTTAACATAGCTATGTGGTATGGTAACCTCAGCAACGACACCTCTCATCCACTCCACAGGGAGTTCGAATTACTCCCCTCAGGTAGACGTTATAGAACACCAAGTTTAACCGTAGCCGTAATATTTTTTAAAAAATATTTTATTCCAAAGGCTTGGTGCAATATTATGCCTTGTTGTGCTCTTCTCTGCCTGTTAAGATGTTTTGTGTGTAAATGTTTGTTGCTTGTTGTTGATCTTGTTGTCGTTTTAATGTTTTTTGTACATGAGACTAAAGACAAATTTCCACTTGTGGACAATAAATAAACTAACTAACTAACATGTGTGAACCAGATTCTGATGAAGAAGTATAACAAATTCATAACTGCCTGCATGTAGTCGCAAAGGTCCCCCTGACAGCTTAGTCCCCAGCTTACAGATATTAGTTGTAATTTGGACACCTACGGTAGGCCTAACAGCTTCGGAAAGACAGATGGTGCATTTTACTTGCAACTAGTATTAGTATCCATTACAGCACACATTATACTATCATTGGGATACTTTTTTATTTGTCATTATTTATTCTGATATATTGCAATGATAATTTATTTATTCCTTCATCTGACTATAAATATAAACACTTAGCCTATGTTGGCTATATAGCTGCCCATCCTGTCACAAACTACCAGGTTCCTTCACAATTTCCCCTCCGCTCCACAAGGAGACACAAGTTCAGTGGAACCCCCTTTGCATGGAACCTACTGTACAACCACCTCACTTCCTGTCACAGTCTACATACAGGCCTGGATCCCCAGGCCCAGTATTCTATTGTCTCCAAACAATTCACAGCCAGCAGAGCCTGCTGTGTTTCCTACAAACTGATGATGATGCCATGCGTCTTTGAACATTGATCTATGTAAGCCCAAATGCCCTGACTCTGATGTATATGGATGGATGCATTTGATTGAGATGTGATTTGGTATATTATATTATGAAATTACTTTTACTTGGCTTGCTATTTATTATTTGAATGCTCTATTAGGTAATATATTAGACTACATGCAAGTATTTAAATGCCATATTTATCTTCTACTTTAAGAGAATATTACAATCTGTTCCTTTTATAGAACCATGAAGAAGACAATAGGCAACGCACATCGACTGATGGGTGCTGGGCTAAAAGAATACTATGAAAATGGATGGAGCCCGCACACCAGATAAGGTACAAAAAGACTTTCTTTATTTGGATCGTCCAAATAAAGAAAGTCTTTTTGTACCTTATCTGGTGTGCGGGCTCCATCCAGCTTGCAGCAAAAAGCAGCAAGCTCATGAAGTTTATCCAAAATAGGAACCTTTGATTCCTAAAAGGTACCATAAGTCATTTGGGCGATTTGGAAAATCCTACTGAATGTAGCAGCTTTTTGGACTGGAGTGGTGGGGGGGCTGCACAGGTGCATTGATTACAGGCAATTCTACTACACTACATCTCATAGCCAAACACAGGCCCATTTACCCACTACAATTATATACTGTACAGTGCATCCGGAAAGTATTCACAGCACTTCACTTTTTCCACATTTTGTCATGTTACAGCCTCATTCCAAATTGTATTAATTTAATCTCTTACCTCAAAATTCTACACAAAATACTCCATTATGACAATGTGAAAAAGTTTTTTTTTTTTACTTTTTTGAATTTATTAAAAATAGAAAACTAAGAAATCACATTTACATAAGTATTCACAGCCTTTGCCATGAAGCTCAAAATTGAGCTCAGGTGCATCTTTTTTCCACTGATCATCCTTGAGATCTTTCTACAGCTTAATTGGGGTCCACCTGCTGCTTTGAAGGTCCCAATGAGCACAGTGGCCTCCATTATTCGTAAATGGAATACATTTGGAACCACCAGGACTCTTCCTAGAGCTGGCCGGCCTTCTAAACTGAGCGATCGGGGAAGAAGGGCCTTAGTCAGGGAGGTGACCAAGAACCCGATGGTCACTCTGTCAGAGCTCCAGCGTTCCTCTGTGGAGAGAGGAGAGCCTTCCAGAAGGACAACCATCTCTGCAGCAATCCACCAATCAGGCCTGTATGGTAGAGTGGCCAGACGAAAGCCACTCCTTAGTAAAAGGAACATGGCAGCCCGTCTGGAATTTGCCAAAAAGCACCTGAATGACTCTCAGACCATGAGAAACTAAATTCTCTGGTCTGATGAGACAAAGATTTAACTCTTTGGTGTGAATGCCAGGCGCCATGTTTGGAGGAAACCAGGCACCGCTCATCACCAGGCCAATACCATCCCTACAGTGAAGCATGGTGGTGGCAGCATCATGCTGTGGGGATGTTTTTCAGCAGCAGGAACTGGCAGACTAGTCAGGATAGAAGGAAAAATGAATGCAACAATATATAGAGATATCCTGGATGAAAACCTGCTCCAGAGCGCTCTTGACCTCAGGCTGGGGCGAAGGTTCATTTTTCAGCAGGACAACGACCCGAAGCACACAGCCAAGATCTCAAAAGATTCGCTTCAGAACCACTCCGTGAATGTCCTGGAGTGGCCCAGCCAGAGTCCAGACTTGAATCCGATCGAACATCTCTGGAGAGATCTGAAAATGGCTGTGCACAGACGTCTCCCATCCAAACTGATGGAGATTGAGACTTATTGCAAAGAAGAATGGGCAAGACTGCCTAAAGATAGGTGTGCTAAACTTGTGGGATCATATTCAAAAAGACTTGAGGCTGTAATTGCTGCCAAAGGTGGATCAACAAAGTATTAAGCAAAGGCTGTGAATACTTATGTAAATGTGATTTTTTTGTTTTCTATTTTTAATAAATTCAAAACATGTCAAAAAAAACTTTTTTCACATTGTCATAATGGAGTATTCTGTGTAGAATTTTGAGGTAAGAGATTAATTTAATACAGTTTGGAATGAGGCTGTAACATGACAAAATGTAGAAAAAGTGAAGCGCTGTGAATACTTTCCGGATGCACTGTATATGGTATAGTAAGTGATTTGTGTGATTTGGGAAACCCTCCAGTCCTCCTGGTTACAAGATGTGCACATGCACATACTCTACAGTGGGGTGAAGTGCAACAGTGCCCACCTTGGGGTACAGTATACACTGGAGCTGTGTGTAAAGTTGGTCTGACCTCTTCAATAGCTTGTTTCATTTATGCTCCGAGTTGAACTGTCAGCTAGACTGCACCCATCCCCCACTCCACTCTACTGTAGCATTCTGTAGCAGCTTTACAAAATGCTACAGTAGAGTGGAGGGGGATGGGGGATTGGGGGGGGGGGGGGGGGGGGGGCTGCGCAGGTGCATTGATTACAGGCAATTCTACTGCACTATCTCAGAGCCAAACATTGTATTAGGCTCATTTCCCACTACAGTTATATAAAAGGTATAGTTAGTGATTTGTGTGATTTGGGAAATCCTCCAGTCCCCCTGGTATGTGCACATGCACATACTTTACAGTGAGGTGAAGTGCAACAGTGCACACCTTATAATGGAGCATTTTAACAGAAAATGTTTTTGAACCACTTACTATACCTTTAAATCCTTAATGGTACTTTACTTTGGAGATATGACTTAAGCATTAACCACTTCGATCCTGTGCATTTCGGCCACACTGGCTGCTTAACTGTAAATCAACTGATTTGGCAGTGTACCAAGTATAGAAAAAAACAAAAAACAAAAAAAAAAATGGTCATCTTATGGTCTACTCAGTCTCATGTGAACACCCCAGTCAGTTAAAATGGTCACCACGTACCTAAATACTGAATGGAGTAACTTATAAACAGTCTGGGGTGAAACACTTCTTTAAACAGAGCCCAGAACGGTGCCAAGACCAGTTATTTTCTTTTGTTTGCGTTGGCTTTCAGTTCAGCTCTCACATCACCACAAGCTGAAAATAGCTGATCTAAAAGCTCACAACGCGACGCAGACACAATGTGCTGTGAGCTTGCAGAGCTGCTCTATTTTCAGCATGGAACACGCAGTAGGACAGGGGTCTCAAACTCATTTTTATGATTCTTAGGGACGTCTAAATAACATAAGTCAAGTAGTCCAATTTGATCCGTTCAGTGAATAGAGTGGACTAGTTGCTGCAGGTGAGAGCACCACCAGGAAGCACCAGGAAAGCAAAGATTGCTTTTCCAGAAAGGCATACTTTTCAATATGCACTAATATATAATAATGCACATATGATGGTTGTAAAAATGTACATCATGGTTTCTTCATAAGAATACAAAAAGAAAGTTCCACAGGTTTACCAGGTCCAAGGTGTGAGATACTGTTCCAAATTCCAAACTGTTCTGCTCTGCCCTTCATAGAGTAGAGTGCAGGGTCGTTAATTAGGCTGTGTTGCTACATTAACGACCCAACCGTGGCAGTATGGGGAAGGGCAGCAGTTGAACTGAGCTTACAGAAACTACAGCAGTGAATTGTTCTGACAGATGAAAGAAAAAAAATCTGAGTATCCTATTATTGCATCATACTGATTTTTGCCTCACACAAACATCTATTCTAATCACATAATATAAGTGTATTTAAACTGGCTAAAATAACTATTAATAGAAAATGTTTTGGATATGTGATATAGTAGTGATTCTTGTAGCTTGCAGTCACCTCTTAAGAATTCAAGAGGTGCCCACTGATATGCCTCGGGCATTTTTAATTATTAACCCCTTAATGTCCAAAATATATATATAAAAAAATCCATACAAAATAGAGTTGTATGGTATTTAATGCAAGGCAGTTCAGGCTCAAGGCCTACTGTTTTGGCCAGAGCCTGTGCCAGAGTGTTTGTGAGCTGGAGGAAGGTGGTGCTCAGTCCTACAACGGTGCCAAGACCAGTTATTTTCTTTTGTTTGCGAAGGCTTTCAGTTCAGCTCTCACATCACCACAAGCTGAAAATAGCTGATCTAAAAGCTCACAACGCGACGCAGACACAATGTGCTGTGAGCTTGCAGAGCTGCTCTATTTTCAGCATGGAACACGCAGTAGGACAGGGTCTCAAACTCATTTTTATGATTCTTAGGGACGTCTAAATAACATAAGTCAAGTAGTTCCAACTTGATCCGTTCAGTGAATAGAGTGGACTAGTTGCTGCAGGTGAGAGCACCAGCCAGGAAGCACCAGGAAAGCAAAGATTGCTTTCCAGAAAGGCATACTTTTCAATATGCACTAATATATAATAATGCACATATGATGGTTGTAAAAATGTACATCATGGTTTCTTCATAAGAATACAAAAAGAAAGTTCCACAGGTTTACCAAGGTCCAAGGTGTGAGATACTGTTCCAAATTCCAAACTGTTCTGCTCTGCCCTTCATAGAGTAGAGTGCAGGGTCGTTAATTAGGCTGTGTTGCTACATTAACGACCCAACCGTGGCAGTATGGGGAAGGGCAGCAGTTGAACTGAGCTTACAGAAACTACAGCAGTGAATTGTTCTGACAGGTGAAAGAAAAAAATCTGAGTATCCTATTATTGCATCATACTGATTTTTGCCTCACACAAACATCTATTCTAATCACATAATATAAGTGTATTTAAACTGGCTAAAATAACTATTAATAGAAAATGTTTTGGATATGTGATATAGTAGTGATTCTTGTAGCTTGCAGTCACCTCTTAAGAATTCAAGAGGGTGCCCACTGATATGCCTCGGGCATTTTTAATTATTAACCCCTTAATGTCCAAAATATATATATAAAAAATCCATACAAAATAGAGTTGTATGGCATTTAATGCAAGGGCAGTTCAGGCTCAAGGCCTACTGTTTTGGCCAGAGCCTGTGCCAGAGTGTTTGTGAGCTGGAGGCAGGTGGTGCTCAGTCCTACAAAGGTGACATCGATAATACTGAATTATGTGAGGCAGAAGAGCTGAAAGTGGCTGAAAGCAACAACCAAGCCTTCAGCGCCTCCAGGTCCTTTAGACGAGCTATTCACAAATCTCCTACATACAGTGGGCTGCTGAAAATATACTGACTTGGAGGACCAATCTGCTCATTAAATCACAGTTTTTCCCACGTGCCATATACATACATATATTTATTGGGATTTGAAAGTTTGAGTGTTACAATGATTATGAGTCGGGCTGTGTGCAATAATAGAACTTATTAGGCCGATACTGGCCTTTAATTATTATTTAATTATTTATTTGCATGATTTGAGTTTTGTTTGCCGTGATTACTTTACTTTATTTTGCTTTATTTACATAAGTTACTTCCTTTGATTTGGAGTGGTTGATTTGCAGTGTTTGTTTAGTTTAGAGGACTCAGTAAATCTATTACTATTGTTTGCCTATACATCCGCCCTAGAGCATCATGATATATATTGATATGACTTAATATAACCCCTGCTTCCCATCTGTATTTTAAAGTAGTCTTTCTAATTGTGAATAAACTTTACACTTTTGATACATCAGCCGCTGGTTCTATTCATACGGAGCCCGTACCTACAGTAACAGTATATGGTTCATGCTGTGGTTAATGTATTTATAGGATCTCTCACTCCTATATGTGATAGTGGGGTTGTTAAGTCATAATTGACCCAGTGTTACACTGTCAACAATTAACCAGGAACTGTTGGATGCAGTACAGTGCTTGTGGCAATGTAAAAAAAAAATCACATAACCATGCATTCATCTCTGGTTCTATGTCAAAGAAGCAGTCTTATGGGTGGGCCGGTAGGCTATAGGAAACAGGTGGTGAATAAATCTTTAGCAGTCTGCTCATCTTCACCATACTGGTAATCTGTGTGGTTTGCCAAGGTTAACCCACTGGGTTTTTCCAGAGGGTTCCCTGCCTTCAATTGTGATGGCATACCCTATTTTTGTGGGCCTGGTCAATGCCCGGCCATCACCCACTCCTGCTTCCAAAATCTTGTTACCCGAATGTAGTATTACGCAAGTATAGGGCAGTGCCCGATTAGCTGGGCTGTTGCATGCTGGTTATTTCGTTTGGGGCTACACATGCATTGACAGACAGGTCCTCAGCGATAGAACAGAGCTGAAATGGTCACCAAGTACTGAAGTGCAAAACTACCTCCCCAACCTTTCCTCAGCAGCATTCAGCAGGCCGATGGAGTTAGGGACAAAGGAACATAAAGCAATTCTTATGAATGAGGGGGGCTTGCAGGCGCCCGGACGGTAACAGTATGTACTATGTACAGAGGGTGAGCTCTATCAGCTTAAATGGACTTAACTTTAGTGAACACCTGCTTATTATAGATGTGGTCTAGGCTGTTCATTTGGGTGCCAATCTCACAAGGGAGTTCTTATCCTTGACGCTAAGATTACCAAACCAGCGGATAATCAAGAAAGTAATAATAGACTCAACATAAGCACCATAGAGCAGTTTCATGAGAGTTTTATCCACATTGAACTTAGCCAGTGTCCTCAAACAGTGTAGGTGCTGTCAACCTTTTTTGTACAACATGCCAGTGTTGAGGTCAAATTTCAATTTCTTATCGATGATTGTGCCAAGGTACTTGTAGCTGGGAACAAGCTCAGTTTGTCTGTTAACAACAGTGCTTTGGGCAGCATATAAGGAGGAATAACAATACCGAGATCTCCATATATTGGCATAAATGTGACAAAGACAGATTAGATCTCAAATATCTGCATACCACAGGGTTGAAACGTATATGGGTTGGCTGTGGTCCTTCAGTGTATGTAACAATGTGATGTTGATGTTCTATCAGTCTGTAATGGCTAGCTCGCTGTTCTTTGCAAATGCACAGGGGTTACATACATACATATATATATACATCTATTATGTTATCTTATGATATCTTGCTTGCAAAGTAATTGGTGTCATTAGTAGTGACATGGTACTGACTCCTACAAAGACTAGTGCTAGGATGAAGACATGGATAATATACATAATACTAGGCGCATTTGTCACTATATTTGGCTTTTTTTCAGACCCCCCTAACGTCAAAATTAGTGAAAATCTTCTGGCGGAAAATCTGGTGCTTTTGAGTTGGAGCGAAATTGGTTGACAGTCACCAGAGACAAAACCCTTGTTTTTCACCATTTTTCCTCCTATGATAGAGTCCTCCTTCCTTCCTAGAAAGGACCATTGTAACCAAATGGACCCCTTATAGATCTGTAACTCTTGAGAGCGTAAATGAAACCAAATGGACCCTTACGGTCCATTTGGTTTCAGTTTACGCTCTCAGAGTTAAATTATATTATATCTGAATTACCTAATTTTCAAGAATCGACACATTTAGAAAATGTAGAAGAAATGCTATTTTGACAAACGTTTTACCACTTATTTCACCTAAATTAGTCTGAGAGACTAAAATCGACATCAAATGGTGGTCCTTGGCTAAAATGAGGAATAAATAATGGGCCCTGGTATGAAAATGGTTGAAACCCACTACTCTAGTGCCTTTTGGATTTCGGCAGTTGGCAACACTGCTCGGCTAGGATCATCCCTGGGAGCTCCCTGGGGGAACGAGGAAGAGGCCTAACAAGTTGTTGTTGTTGTTGTTGTACGCAATAAAAAGGAAATGAAACCATCTCTAGATTCTCTACATCAGTGTCTTTCCACCTCTGGAACGTGCACGTATATTAGTGTTTACATTTATCTGGCTCCATCACAGATGTTGATTCTGGAAGGACATGTGAGGGTATAGTGACTTGTAGTAAATTCAACATTTGGCTCTGAAGACGCAAGTAAAAAGTGCTCCAACTTCTCTTGTATTATAATTGTTATATTCAATTTGTCCCACTGCTGAGCATAGTACAAATAACTGCTTACACACTAAACCCACAGATGGCTCCATCCCAAAGGTACTTTATGGTAGGTTGAATCTGCTTATACAGTGTATCTACACAAGAGGGGGGGGGGGGGGGGGGGGGGGGAACAGGCAGCGCAAGTTCAAATTAAATGTTTTTATTCAAGTTGAACAAAAGACATGGTTTACAGGTCTATAGATGCAATAGATGCATTTGTTTACATAAATTACATTTTATCTAAATACTTTCATTATTAACGCTAGTTCAGATAAGCAACACACCAACATAGAAATAACTGTTAAGAATCTACAGCTTGTGGCCGGTCCTCACTATGCCCCAGAAAACAAACAGGAGTGTGTGTTGTGTGTGTGTGTGTTTTCCCGGTCCTCCTCACTTTGTTGTAAAAAATATTTAAAAAAAAAGAGGTTTTCAGCTAATCTAAGTGAGTGTTTGGGATAAGGGTGCCCCCAAGTCTCCAAAATGACCATTGGTTTTTCGTAAATCAATCAGAAGTGGTGGTCCTCAGGTCTGTAGGCATTTTACTGTAGACCTCACTATGGACCAAAACAAGGTGGTGTGTGTGTGTGTGTGTGTGTGTGTGGTGTGTGTTGTGTGTGTGTGTGTGTGTGTGTTGTGTGTGTGTTGTGTGTGTGTGTGTGTGTGTGTGTGTGTGTGTGTGTGTGTGTGTGTGTGTGCCGACTGAAAAGGAGCCAGCTTAGGTGGTTCAGGCATCTGGTTAGGATGCTCTCAGGAGTCTCCTAGGGAGGTCCTCGATGTACGTCCCTGCACTGGAGGAGACCGTGGGGCAGACAGGATGAGTTTACAGGGCAGCAGGGCGGATGTAACATGTCCCATTGGGGGGGGGGGGCATGTTGGAGGGGCAAGAGAAAATGGTATGGGGGCGACTTCATCGATGAAGCCGCACCCATACCATTTTCGGTTACAGGATTTTTATTAGTCAAGTAAAGCATCAATAATAACATCAGTTGTTGTTGAAGTTGCAACAGACACGCAGCATGCATAAAGCTAAAGGTCTGACTCAGAGAGTTTTCTGTTTTCAATGATGAAATGCTGTTGGTTTAGTGGTGACACAGCTGTAGTTAGTTAGTAGCAGTAGTAGTGTTTCAGATAATTTTAAATATAAGCACTTTAATTAAAATATCTTGAGTTGTTTTGCATGTCATCGTGTTTGGGGGGGGCAGGCTGGGTATTTAGGGGGGGCACCTGCCCCCGCCCCATCCCATGCAGATCCCGCCCCTGCACGGCAGACCAAGGAATGTTTTTTTTTTTTTTTAATCAGGAGAGGTGAAAACAATTCCCGGCTGCGTCATACGTCGATTTCTCATAACTGTCGCACCAGTTTTACTAACTGCTGTGGCAGGTTTAACGGTCGGGGTTAAGGTTAGGTTTAGGCATAGGTTTTACTGATTATGTTCAGGGTTAGGCGTTAGGGCTATAGGTTTAGTAGTAAAACTGCAGTTGCTAAAACTATCGCGGCAGTTAATAAACTGCTGTGTCAGTTTAACTAATTGCTGCGGCAGTTTTTTAGCAACTGTCGTGGCAGTTTAGTAAAAACGCCGGTGGCGACGGATTTTATACCTGCCCCGGCGCCTGCCGCAGTACGGAATTGATTTCGCCGTCTCTTCATTTTTATATCTCCAATAACTGCCGAGCGCACCAGGATCCCAGAGGATTAAGTTACTAATGCTGCTCTGAATATGGAAGTCTGGAGCACTCTGGTGTAGCTGTTGCCCCCGTGATCTGACTACGGATAAGTGACTAAAGATGGATGGATGGATTGTATCTTGTAGTTTTTGTACGGTTGTGCTTTGTTGTTATTTTTTGTGCCAAGCATCATTGGCCAAAGCAGAGAATTTGTTTAAAGGGCTTTCCAGACGGCGACGATAAACGCCTGCATAAGCAACGCGGCGATTCACGATTCTCTC
>CM076985.1:43676737-43712169 GCA_039105355.1 Benthosema pterotum
AATTCTCCTACATTCTCCAGTTGTGTAACTCTCCAGTTGTGTAACTTCTTGTAAATTAAGTAATGCACACCTGCCGGCACTTGATATTCAAAACAACAGTGAATGCCAACAGAACATTTCATTTTGGCACATTTTTGAGGGTACAAACTAGATGTTTCGCAGTGTTAACTCATTCCAGGAATGTCTGATCTTGTCCAGCACGCCATACCTTGTTGTAAAGTATGACTAATCCACGATTATCCACGTGTTATACATGTTAAAATAAGAAAAAAAAAAAAAATCCTAAAGTTAGTCGCTATAGAGATGCGCAGTGACGTCACCGCCCCGGTTCCGGAAGTCTTTTCCCAATTCATTTTTCTCATAGACTTTTCGAAAATAATTTATATCAAGACGATTACGCCGCGGACACAGCCAACTCGAGTTGTGACGAATCATGATGACACACACAAACTTTTGGGACAATAAAATAATTTCTAAGATGAAAAACGAAACAAAAAGTCTTGTATCATGCCGTTTTCTACTTCTTCCCATTATATATTATATGACGATATTGTGTTTGTTGTCATGATTTGTCACGACCTGAGTTGGCTTTGGCCGCGGCGTAATCGTCTTGATATAAATTATTTTCGAAAGTCTATGAGAAAAATGAATGGGGAAAAGACTTCCGTAACCGGGCGGTGACGTCACTGCGCATCTCTATACAGAACTGTTGTGACGAAAAGCGAGTCAAAACAGAAGGCAAAGCTCTCTGTCTACCGATCTATCTTCATCCCTACCATCACCTATGGCAGGGGTTGACACTAAGGTCTCCGAAGCACTTGCCCATCGGGCAAGTGCAAGTCAGGTTCTACTTGCCCTCAGGTCATGGTCACTTGCCCCCCCAAAAATATATTGCAAATTTTGCATTTAAGTTTACTTCCTACTTGGGTGCTTTAAACCAGGGGTTTTCAACACGTGGTCCCTGAGAGGGTTCCAGGTGGTCCCCAGCTAAGTTGCTAACCAGATGTAACTCTTGAGAACGTAAACCACGACGGGGTGGTCCGTCGTGTGGTTCCCCGAGGGGGGTGGGATCAAATGGTGCCGCTATATGCCGGCGCAGTGCTTATACAAAACACATCGCGAGGCTACGCATGGCGCATGTGGCAAGCTTAATACAATATGAAAACAATATTGGCACACAGCGCAGCGTCCACTCCCAGGCCAGCCATAAAAACACATAGGCTAACATTATCAATACACAGCACTGAGCAGCCCACACATTAGAACACAACAGAAGACATGATCGTTCTAACAGCAGCCACATCAGAATACGATCCATTTACAAGAAGCCTCCTCCTCCTCCACCACCATATCGCGCCGCGTTTCTTTTCTGTTCTATTCAGTAAATGAATGAGAATGACGCGGACAGAAGTATGCGTCCCGTGCGTCGCATGCGAAACGAGGAACAAGACGGCCACTGCACTGTAACACGGGTTCTGTATTCCTCTGACACTGTTTGCTGTTCGATCTGATCCGTGTACGCAATGATCAGTGGAACGCTGCGCGCCTAAGACAGAAGACATGATCATTCTAACAGCGCCACATCAGAATACGATCCATTTACATGAAGCGCCCTCCTCCTCTTCCACCACCACCACCACCATATCGCGCCGCGTTTCTTTTCTGTTCTATTCAGTAAATTAATGAGAATGACGCGGACAGAAGCATGCGTCCCGTGCGTACTACGCACGGGTGGTGGTTGATGAAGTCCTGTATTCCTTTGACACTGTTTGCTGTTCGATCTTATCCGTGTGTACGCAATGATCAGTGGAACACCGCGCGCCCAGAGCGCAAGATCGCGCTGCGTAAGATTGGTAAGCCTTAAGGCTGAACTCCGATAGAGTTGCAAAGGAAACTTCAAAGGAGACTTCTGTCCGTGAGTGACAGTAACCAATATTACAGTTGAATTATATACACACGCGTCGCACACATAAAGAAAAAAGGGGAAAACAAAGGTAAATGTTTAATTCCTCCTCTTTACTCCTTTCCCTCGGAGGAAGGGAAAAAAACAACTTATCGACTCGTGCTTTTTGGAGTCGACACGTGTTATGCAAATCGATGCATCGATGTATCGATTTTTTGGTTAAAGCCCTACTTGGTAATTATTCACTTGCCCCGGGCAAGCGGGTAAGTGTTAGTGTCAAGCCCTGACCTATGGTCAAAATTGGTCATGAAGCGTGGGTCATAACCAAAAGGACAAGGTCGCAAATACAAGCGGCTAAAATGAGTTTCCTCCGGTGGGTGGGTGGCATCTCCCTTAGAGATAGGGTGAGAAGTTCAGTCACTATTTAGCATAACAGTTGCGGGTGTTTGGCATAACGTTTCTGGCGGTGGTGGTTTTCTCGCGGCGGTTATAAAACCGTTGCAACCGCCATGGTGGCTGGCTCTCGTTAACTGACTGCGTCTACAGCCAATCAGCACGTGACGTGATCAAAGGGACTTCGTTTCCTCCTTACCAACGTTGACATGCACGACCAAATTTAAACGATGCAATCGGCTGGCAATACATATCGTGCCGTTTTAAACATCAGTTTGTACGCACCTTAAGACCATCGAACATGTTGTTTGATGTCGCTTCGTGTCAAAGCATCAAAGAGAATGAAACATTGAATTGAATTCAGGGGGAAACTGCTATGGTTTTACTGGCGCACACATGTGCCAGTTGGTCTCTACTCTCTAGACGATGTCAGGCAGGATTGCATCATTTTTGCAATCATTTGCAGCATTGTGTCCATAAAACTTAATATAACACCAGCACTTATTTACTGCAGTCAATCTATTCTTACCGAGAGAGAGGGAGGGTCGCACACACAGGGATAAAACAACACACACACACACACACACACACACACACACACACACACACACACACACACACACACACACACACACACACACACACACACACACACACACACACACACACACACACACACACACACACACACACAGTGTTGCCAACTTGGAGCATTTGTCGCTATATTTAGCTTTTTTCCTGACCCCCCTATAGCGCCAAAATGAGTGACAAACTCCTGGTGGAAAATCCAGTGCTTTTTTGCTGGTAAGTTGGGGGGAAATTGGTTGACAGGTGCCAGAGATAAAACCCTCGTTTTTCACCCTATGATAGAGTCCTCCTGAATTCTTTCCTAGAAAGGACCATTGGTAACCAAATGGACCCTTATAAATCTGAAAAGTTACATTATATTTATATTTAATTTACCTAGAAGAATTGCTATTTTGACCTACATTTATATATATATATATATATATATATATATATATATATATATATATATATATATATATATATATATATATATATATATATATATATATATAAATTTGTTTATTGGATTTTGCATAGAATTAATTATGATAATATTTGCAAAATAAAAAAAATGGCTTCTCTTCAGTAACCCACGCAGTACAAAGGAGATTAAAAAAATTGTCCCAGAGTTTACGTCAAATGGTGGTCCTCCGCCGTGGCTAAAATGCAGAATAAATAGTGGGCCCAGGTATGAAAATGGTTGAAAACCTCGGGGACTGATCTAAGTACAGAAGTCCCACAGATCAGAACTTCCATTAGTCCGAACATGCGCTGGAAATCCACTATTAGCTGCAACCTGCTTGATGTGGTTATGGTGAGGATGAAATCCACTATCAGCTGCAACCTGCTTGATGTGGTTATGGTGAGGATGAAATCCACTATCAGCTGCAACGTGCTTGATGTGGTTATGGTGAGGATGAAATCCACTATCAGCTGCAACGTGCTTGATGTGGTTATGGTGAGGATGAAATCCACTATCAGCTGCAACCTGCTTGATGTGGTTATGGTGAGGATGAAATCCACTATCAGCTGCAACCTGCTTGATGTGGTTATGGTGAGGATGAAATCCACTATCAGCTGCAACCTGCTTGATGTGGTTATGGTGAGGATGAAATCCACTATCAGCTGTGACCTGCTTGATGTGGTTATGGTGAGGATGAAATCCACTATCAGCTGCAACGTGCTTGATGTGGTTATGGTGAGGATGAAATCCACTATCAGCTGCAACGTGCTTGATGTGGTTATGGTGAGGATGAAATCCACTATCAGCTGCAACGTGCTTGCGGTTATGGTGAGGATGAGGGTTAGAGAAGGTTTAGGCATGTTTGTAGCAAAACCCTATACCCTTCTCCAACCGTAACCCTAAGAGCCTAAAACTGCGACCCTCAACCACCTCACAGACCTCATGGTCTGTGAGCTGGTTGAGGGTCGGGGGTTTAGGCTCTCAGGGTTACGATTGGAGAAGGGTAAGGTTTTGCGTCTCGTAGTTTTGTAACAATGCGAGGTCAGAATGGCACCGAAAACCACTGCTCTAGCGCATTCTGGTGCATTTTGGAAGTGCCACTAGTGCATTTTGATTTTGGCAGTTGGCAACACGCGCACACACACACGCACACACACACACACACACACACACACACACACACACACACACACACACACACACACACACACACACACACACACACACACACACACACAATTATGCATCCTGCTTATCTAGTGGCCATCAGCCTGTGGATGTGTCAGCAAAAAAAAAAAACAGCCCTGAAAGGAAATATTGATTTAGAAATAAAGGAAGCAGAAATCTCATTCTGTTTGCATTGCAAATGGCTTAACATTTTATGACTCAATATGCCGTGTGCATTCCTTATCCTCCATGCTGGCGTCACTGCGTTCGTCACTGTCGCCGTGTGGAAACCATGTATGTCCAACGTCGCAATTTGAAATGGGTGGAATAATAATCTGTAGCCGGGGTTTTCAGCCTTTTTGATACCAGTGCCTACTATTTATTCAGCATTTGAGCCACGGAGGAACACCATTTGAGGACATTTTAGCCCCCACAGACGCCAAAACTAAATAATTAATTTTGCTTCTGTCTATCTTCTAGTTGTGTAGACTTGGGCTAATTCAGATGATGAATATTTTAACTCTTGAGAGCGTAAACAATGAGACCCGCAAGGGTCCATTTGGTTTCATTTTTACGCTCTCAAAGAGTTATATCTGGTTAACCAACTGCCAATCATTTAGCCTGGGGACCACTTGGAAACCTCTCAAGGACCACTGGTGGTCCCCGGACAACAGGTTGAAAACCACTGTTTTAGGTTATTGTATAAAAGTAAAAGATGACTGTTAATTGTTTTACATTCCTTGCTTTCTTTAGTTTTAGGGGTTTTTAGCTATGGTAGGGGGCATTCGAACATGGTCCTAAGCAGTGTTGGGACATGTGCACTACGTAACTCAATATATTACATAATATATTACCAAAATGCAGTAACTTGTAATATAAATATATTACTGAACAAAAACAATCTAATATATTATGCTTTTCTTTCTGCATTACTGCATTACTTTCAATATTACTTTCGGTCAATCTGTCTCGTTGAAAATGTTCTTGTGAAATTTTCTTGACAACTGCAGAAGTTAAATAATTACTTATTTTCTATAATTTGTCATCAAATTATTTATTCAGGAGGACGTTTTTTCAAGTTAGCCAAGTGCGCTTTCTTTATTGTAGCTATGCCACTGGCCTACACAATATTTGATTAATAGTGACACTAAATATTTAATTATATATTTTGCACAACATTTTTCTTTTAAGTAATATGTAATAGTAATATTAATATATTACACTTGCTCAGACAGCAATATTGTAATACAATATATTGCTTTAAAATGAAGGTAATAAGTAATAAGTAATACATTAACAAGGTATAGTAATATTCCCAACACTGGTCCTAAGTACATATTTGCTTATAAATTTTAAAGTGATTTTCTTTTTTTCATTATCTACTACAGTCCTAATAAATCCCAGGAAATTACATCTGGCCACAAATGATCTAGTGAATGTGACAAACTGCCATATTGAGCCTCTGGGTCAGGCATTGCCAAATGTGGAGTGTGTAAAGTACAGTGTGGTGTGCTGCCTCCTTCACATTCAGTAGATCCTGTCAACTTCTGTGGCCAGGTATAATTTCCTGGGGCTTATTAGGACTGTAGTAGACAGTCCTAATAAACTGTAAATAAATAAATTGTTTTAAATTCTTCTAAACAAATATTCATTTGGGACCATGTTCGAATGCCCCCTTTCTAAAACTAAAGAAAACAAGGCATGTAAAAACAATTAACACCCAACTTTTACTTTCTCTAATAACATAAAACATGAACCTTGGTTGAACAGAAAGACAAAGTTGTCCTTTCAGGCTGGGAATCCATTTTTGGATTCTGTACAGTATGTACAGTATTGACAAATTCAAATTTTGTGATGCTGCTACATCTATATTTGAAGTATTTTCAGAAAACTTAGGTCAGGCCTAAACGGGTTAAGACTTCCAATTAGTGATCAGGGGTTGACACTAAGGTCTCCGAGGCACTTGCCCATCGGGCAAGTGCAAGTCAGGTTCTACTTGCCCTCCGGCCATGGTCACCCTCCAAAAATATATTGTAAATTTTGCATTTAAGTTTACTTCCTACTTGAGTGCTTTAAAACCAGGGGATTTCAACATGTGGTCCCTGAGAGGGTTCCAGGTGGTCCCCAGCTGAGTTGGTTAACCAGATGTAACTCTTGAGAACGTAAAAATGAAACCAAATGGACCCTTACGGTCACAGACCCAGTGGTCCCTGACCCCAGCAAAATGATAGTTTGGAACCAAATGAACCTGGGAGAGAGATGGGTAGAGACAGCTAGAAAGCAGGGAAAGACACAGAGGCAGAGTGCAATGACTGCCTTCAAGACAAATTTATCTTGTGTTGTGTTATAGTGCACTAAGTTGCACACTTGCCCGATCGGGCAACCAGGTAGCAGTCTTCACTTGCCCCACCATTTTTTTTTTACTTGCCCCGGCAAGCAGGCAAATGTGTTGGTGTCAAGCCCTGGTGATGATCTGATTTATCGGCCACATAAGTGGTAACGGCTGCTGTTATCAATCATTTCCGGTATTGGCTATAAATACTGACATTAACCAATGGTAGGGGTTTTCAACAGGTGGTCCGCGGACCACCAGTGGTCATTGAGAAGGTTCCATGTGGTCCCCAGGCTAAATGATGGAAAGTTGGTTAACCAGATGTAACTCTTGAGAGTGTAAAAATGAAACCAAATGGACCCTTGCGGGTCCATTTGGTTTCATTTTCACACTCTCAAGAGTTAAAGTATTCATCATCCGAATTAGCAGTAGCACCACTAAGAAGTTTGCACTGCAAAATGCAGCCTGCAATTGTGGACAAAATCGAAAGAATTCTTTAATTTTAGGTCTTTGGTGTGAAAATGTAATTAAATGGTGGTCCGTGGCTCAAATGTTGAATAAATGATGGTCCCTGGAGTCAAAAAAGTTGAAAACCCCTGACCAATGGCATTAGCTGATGTTTATCTGTTGATAAGCATATGCGCTATGGTTATCTGCAGACTACCAAGCAGTAGATTCTGAACATGCATTCCTTTTTATTGAGATGTGTATTTGTTTCCCTGGCACAAAAAGGGCTAAATCCAAATGACAAAATCAAAATAAACCAAGGCAGTTGAAAACAAGGAGTTAATGGCATTAATTAGTTTTGTTGATTACTTTTTAATGCAATTAACACATGTGCACATCACTGACTCAATCCTCTGTGAAAGTGTGCTCTACTGAGAAAATACTCAGAGACCTATAGCTGTGTCTCCCTGTATCCAGAGCCATAGAGTATAAGTTGGGGGATCTACACAGATTGGGAGCTTGTAGATCACCTATTTTAAAAAATATAAAAAATGAACATGTTTTTTCCCAGATTCTTTTTCTTTTTTAAGAAAAAATTCAGATTCAAATTAAATCTTCAATCTCCAGGAAAACATGGCATATTTTGGACGTATTTTGAATAGTGATTAATCATGATTGAATTCATTTTGAAGCTGTCATAATCAGATTAAAATGTTCAATCATTCAGCAGCCATAAGACAAACACATGTCGGTAACAGATATCGGCTAAATTAACGTTTTAAACTTTCACATCCGCATCCATATCAGTGCATCCCAACCTTTACTGGTTGAGTTTGTAGATATAGAGGGCATTGTTGTTCCTCATATAGAAACCCTGTTCATTTTGACCCATATTACTTATGAAAATATTTAAATTTTACCGGTATTAATCCATCCAGCCAGTCACCTGGTGAATTGTGACAATAACACACTTCAATTTGTGTGAAAAACAGAAACTGTATTTATTAAATATAGTATAATGTTTGCATAATTCAAATTTCATAGATTTTATGCTTTTTAATTGTTCATCAGGAGACTGGATGGCCTCATTCCAGAATGTTGGAAACGCCTGTGGGTTTTTACTGTTATCTGTTGCACCACAAATTGCGGCCAACCACTCTGTTATACCTATATTTTTTCCTACTTTTGCGCGACAAACTATTGCATTAATTTGCAGATTAAAGTTGAAACATGCCACTACAACAGGCCCGGATGTACCATTTCCCAATTGGGGGGGCAAGCAAAAATGGCATGAGGGCAGCTTCAGGACAGGACTTATATTAGACAAGTAAAGCATCAATAATAACATCAGTTGTTGTTGAAGTTGCAACAGACACGCAGCATGCATAAAGCTAAAGGTCTGACTCAGAGAGTTTTCTGTTTTCAATGATGAAATGCTGTTGGTTTAGTGGTGACACAGTAGTAGTAGTAGTGTTTCAAGTCATTTGATTATAAGCACTTTAATTTGAAATATCTGAATTGAAATGTGGGTTGTTTTGCATGCCCTCATCTTTAGTGGGGCAGTCTGGGCATTTACGCGCAGGGGTGTAGTGGAGGGGGGGGGGGGGGGGGGGGGGGGGGGTGCAGGGGGGTGTCCCCCACTTCTCACATCTAAAATATTTTTGGGGGCAAAAGTAGAACTATGTTTTTTGTTGTCATTTACTTTTATGGATACAATTAGGTATTGTAAACAATCTTTCTCAATATGCTATACTTGTTTTAAGCTGCACGCAAACGCGCATGCAAATGCAAGCATGCACGTGTCTTAAAGGGAAATTCCACTCATTTTCAATATTTAACTATGTCATTAATGTACCTTAGAGATGTTGTGTGGACATGATAAAAAGGTTCCCCCATTCTGTGTTTCCTGGAAATGGAGTGCTGAAAAAAAATCATTAGCATGGTGAAATACAGTACATGTTAATGACTTTCCTTTTTTCTGAGTGTACGTGTACTTGTACACTTTCCATTTGGTTGGACCCGCTAGGGTCCATTTGGTTCACATTTGTACACTAAAAAAAAAAATAATAAATGGGTGGAATTCCCTTTTAAGAGGCGCCCCCCCCCCCACTTCTAAAAGTCACACTACAACACTGTTTATGAGGGGCATTGCCCCTCCCATGCCCATGCCTAGATCGGGCCCTGCGCTCCAAGCTTTCTGCCCCGCGGCCAGCGGTATAGCGGTATCTTGTCCCAGAGTGATTTAGCTGGCAGGCTGCCATCAACTGGAAGGTCACTGCGGTCCCTAATGAGAGAATAAATTACTCTGCCAGTTGACGGGACATCAGCTCATTGCATTTAAATTAGTTGGGGATTGGCAATTATTCTGCCGTTAATAATAAAAAAAAAAGTGTGTTTGACCTATAGGCCCGTTCACAGTAAGCATCATTTATGTCCCAGTGTATGGTCCTGTTCCAATTCTCGCTCAAAGTTCAAGTGGTCCCCAAACATTTTACAGTCAAGGAGCCCCCAAATCATACTCATTATAGGCTGTGGATCCCCATTTAGAAATACATAGCCTGGCTAAGGCCAGTCCGAATCAGCTGTTGGCAAAAAATGTCAGCAGATTGGTCTGGAATAGCTCAATAGTACAATCATTTCCTACTACAAAAAATTGTGGTGGCCAATGAGGACACAGTATTCATATACTGTATGCTTAGATACTGTGTCCTGTTTGGCCACCCCAATTTTCTGGAGTAGGAAATGGTTGTACAATTGAGCTATTCCAGACCAATCTGCTGACAGGATTTTTTTTTGCCAGCATCTAATTCGGTCTGGCTTTAGCCATGCTAGAAAATACAGGCCAAGGACCCCCATCTTTGTCTCTAAGTACCCTCAGTTTGACCTCAATTAAGCTACGGACCCCCATTTAATGGCATTTCTATCTCTGGGGACCCAATACTATAATATTGTAAAATGTAACTTAATTTAACTCTGAGAGTGTACATGTGGAACCAAATACACCAGGTCCAATCAGTTCCAATAGTACACTCTGAGTTACAAACCAATGAGGGTCAATTTCATCGACTCCTAAATGTCATTTAGTAATGTCGTAGTTCTAGAGACAGTCTGAAGACCAATTTTCGTTGTTTTGGTCTTGTGTTTGTCTTGCCTCCAATTGTCTAATTCTAGTCTCGCCTCGTCTTGGTCTCGCCACTCTGCGCTTCATTAGTCTTGTGATCTTGTCTTGTCTTGGTCAGAACCTCAATTTGTCTTGGTCTTGTGACGATCTTGGAGCAAATGTCTCGGGTCTCTTTCACCACCAAGACCAGTGGAGACGAGACAATGCAAAGGAAAGAAGGAGCCCATTCATAAAGACAGCTGTCTTAAGGCCCTGATACATTAGCAATATTTTGATCAATATCAACTAGCAATGACAACATCAATAAGGAAACATGATGAGACACATGACAACAGGCAACACCTCACATTAAATGGAGAATTCCACCCATTTACATTTTTGTAAATGAGTGTACAATTGTGAACCAAATGGACCCTAGCGGGTCCATTTGGTTCCATTTGTACACTCTCAGAAAAAAAGAAGCCTTAGTTGAATCATTTTCACCCAACTGCCACCCAACTCAAAATGTTCACTTAGCAGAATAAATTTACAAAATCCTTGTTTTGTCTGCAGTGAAGCAGCAGCAGCAGCCATGGTTTCAGAAAAGCTTATCTATGGGAGTCTAGGAGAAAGAATCAGGTGACGCCAAAGCGGGCTGTGATTGGAAGATTCCAAAATGTTGACCAGTAGAGGGCGCTAATGATCTGACTCTTCTGAACAACCTTGATCATTTTCTATAGAAATGTGAAAAGTCAACGTTGATAATTGATGTTGCTTGTTGATGATCAAAACATTGCTAGGTGTATCAGAGCCCTTATACAGAGCGCATTGCTGTATGATGCGAATATCATCAGCAGTCCACAAGCCGACAGTATTGTACAGTAACAACTAAGGTCTCTGTAATGTGTTATGTTGTACTATTACTACAGAAGCATCAAAAATTGGCTTTTTGGCCTCAACCTCTCTAGGTCTTTTGTTTTGTCTTGTCTCGATTTATATCATTTAGCTGGGGACGCCCTGGAACTCCCTCAAGGACCCCTAGGGCTCTCCCACTTTGGGAACCACTGCTTTAGTTATGGTTGGGAACATTTCACAGTTTATTTTAACAGGAACAATGACTAAAACGATGAAGTGTGAATGAAGTATAACCATTCCATCACATACAAGGTTTCTGACAGAGACAGCGACAATATTGCACATGATGTAATTCTCAGAGCCGTGTCTTCTAGGGGTGGGACGGTTCACTTATCCCACGGTTCGGTTCGTACCTCGGTATGGGGGCCACGCTTTCGGTTTGGTTTCGGTACGTTTTGCTTTTTAAAAATAAATAAAATGAAAAATGTTCTTTTATTTCATTTATAAGCAAATTGAACGTGAATATAAAAAAAATCAAGATTTTCAAAACATTAACAAACCTTATATTGTAAACTCAAATGTTAAGGCATTAGACTAAAAATAATACCTATTCAGACATATTCCTGTAGGCCTGTCTTCTTCCTTTTCATTATTTACAGAAGAAAAAATGTACATGGCTATTTGTGCCTCATTATTAGGCTATTTTCAAGGGAAATATAAAATACCCAGGCGAATAAAATAAAAGTACGTTTCAGTTAAGTATCAGGCAGGTAGCTTGCAGACATGCAGCATTGTAGACAGACAACAAAGTTAAATTAGTTTAGTTTACAAGACAATATCTGATGTATTAATAACAATATTGTTATCCATACTATAATTAAGGAAATGAGGCTCACTGAACCGAAATATTGCGGTTCATTAGCGCGTATTGAACCTTGGACCCCATATTGAACGGTGCGTTTTTTTTTTGGTGAATTGCCCCACCCCTAGTGTCTTCTAGAATGTTACAGGTCGTTAACAGTGTAATCTCTGCTCCTCCGGTGGATGCTGGGGGGGTTGGGTGGGGTTGGGGTGAGGTTGGGGTGAGGGGATTAGGTTCCCACGCCAGTGGGAAGCACTGTCTCTTCCCTGGGTGGGAACTGGAAGTGGGGAAAAGGACAACAAACTTTGGGGGGGTTCCTCTCTCCCGTTCCCCCCTGCCTCCTCTCTCCTCCCCCCCAGGGCAGAACAGGTCAGAGCCAACAGCTGTTTTTTTAGATGTGAGATTATTGGGACAGAAACTGGAGAGCATGTCGCTCTGGATGTAATTGAGGAAACATGAGGAAACGTCCTGTAGTGGAACCCTTACAGCACAGAGCACACACGGCTCTGTGGGGAGAGAGGCTTGAGTTGACCTTTTACTACGCAGCGGTCATGGGACTTTGTTGAAGCACCACACACACACACACACACACACACACACACACACGCACACGCACACACCTCTACTCCAGTAAATCTCATTGTCCATTTGATTTACTCCACTACTTTCATGAAAATTGTATTTACTGTAGTTATACTTTTCATTAGATTTTGATTATTATAATCATAACATGGTGCGATGTGACTCTTTGTGAGGCATTTTCAAATGTCTATACTGTACATTTGAAATTGAAAATTTTGAATTCCAGACTTCCAGAAATTGTATATTGAGTATTTCTATATTGCAGTATTGAAATAAAACACATTACTTTTTTCTGTCACTGTACTTGGCCCTCACAAGTAAGGGCAATACCCTTACTTACTGTAGCCTTGAACCTGGCAACACACACGTGTTAATAAATCATTCACAACGTGCATTCAGAACATGGTCAAAGCATTTAGGAAAGTATTAGTCATGTGTTATTGGTCACGAGAGATGGTGTCAGATGTCTCACTTGTAGAATAAAACTTGCATGGAACAATTGTCATCATCGGTGTCAGCCTTCATTAGAAGATAGTTTGTGATTGTAATTATCAGTGCAGTCTTGGTACCGGGGTGCCGTCAGTGTCAAAATCCACGCTAATGTTTCAAACGACACATTATTCAGTTTCATGGCTGGTAAGACAAATGAAAGGAAATCTGTAATTGTGGCTAATGTGGTAAATGGTTGGTTCATGAGTCATCAAGGCAACAGTTATTATATTAATATTTTTGCGGGAGTATGGGCAATAATGAGTATCACTGTATGTCCAGAGTAAGAGGTGTGTGCGTGTGCGTGCGTGCGTGCGTGCGTGCGTGCGTGCGTGCGTGCGTGCGTGCGCAGGGGTAGACATTAAGGGAAATTTGCCACTGGCCCAAATCACTGGCCCCACAACTGTAACCACTGGCCCAGGTAATCGATCCCCATAGTCTGCAAAAAAGACCACCATTTATTAATGCATTAAATGCATTCAAGTTAACAGCACTCTTTTCATGGGGGTCAAAACCAGTAGATTGTATAAGGGTCAGCAAGCTGACCCTTATACAATGCAGAATGCCTAAAATATTTTTGTGCTAATAAACAAAATATAAATAAAACTTAAACAATTACAAAACAACACCAACATATTGTGAAATAAAAATAATAATACAATATGTATATCAGGGGTGCCCAACCTTTTTTGACCCAAGATCAAAGACTAATACAGGTTGTCATGGCGACCATACAACAAAAGTTTGTACAGCAAAGGTGCGGGCGCACCAACAGTTTGTACAGCAAATGTGCGGGCACACCAACGGTTTGTACAACAAACGAGGGCATTTTACCACTGGCCCCATCGGGCCAGTATAGGGCGCCATCTGGTGGTCCGCACGTGTTTTCAAACCTGTTTCGGGCCATCGGGCCAATTATAATGTCGACCCCTGGTGTGTGTGTGTGTGTGTGTGTGTGTGTGTGTGTGTGTGTGTGTGTGTGTGTGTGTGTGTGTGTGTGTGTGTGTGTGTGTGTGTGTGTGTGTGTGTGTGTGTGTGTGTGTGTGTGTGTGTGTGTGTGTGTGTGTGTGTGTGTGTGTGTGTGTGTGTGTGTGTGTGTGTTTTCCGACTGAAAAGGAGCCAGCTTAGGTTGTTCGGGCATCTGGTTAGGATGCCTCTCAGGAGTCTCCCTAGGGAGGTCCTCGATTTACGTCCCTGCACTGGGAGGAGACCGTGGGGCAGACAGGATGAGTTTACAGGTTTTTTTAACCCATTTAGGCCTGACCTAAGGTTTCTGAATGTTGGAATACTGTACATACTGTATAGAATCCAAAAATGGATTCCCGGCCCGAATGGGTTGATCAGGAGAGGTGAAAACAATTCCCGACTGCGTCATACGTCGGATTTCTTCATAACTGTCGCACCAGTTTTACTAACTGCCGTGGCAGGTTTAACGGTCGGGGGTTAAGGTTAGGTTTAGGCATAGGTTTTACTGAGGTTATGTTCAGGGTTAGGGGTTAGGGTTATAGGTTTAGTAGTAAAACTGCAGTTGCTAAAACTATCGCGGCAGTTAATAAACCTGCTGTGTCAGTTTTACTAATTGCTGCGGCAGTTTTAGCAACTGTCGTGGCAGTTAGTAAAAACGCCGTGGCGACGGATTTATACCTGCCCCGGCGCCTGCCGCAGTACGGAATTGATTTTGCTGTCTCTCATTTTTATATCTCCAATAACTGCCGGTAGCGCACCAGGATCCCAGAGGATTAAGTTACTAATGCTGCTCTGAATATGGAAGTCTGGAGCACTCTGGTGTAGCTGTTGCCCCCGTGATCTGACTACGGATAAGTGACTAAAGATGGATGGATGGATTGTATCTTGTAGTTTTTGTACGGCTGTGCTTTGTTGTTATTTTTTGTGCCAAGCATCATTGGCCAAAGCAGAGAATTTGTTTAAAGGTAGGGGAAGTGATTTCACTTTTGTCAGATATCACCCAAAAAAAATGTTTTTCTGTTAAAATGCTCTATTATAAGGTGTGCAGGCCATATATGGAGTTTCCCCCTCCCCCACGTTAGCAGAGGAGCTAATAAAAGTTCCCCAGGTGGAGGGTGAATTCTCCTCCAATCAGGATGGAGCAGCAGGTTCACATAGTGTAGCTACTCTTTGGCGCCCCTAGTGCACCAGGCTGGTACTACACCATGAATTTCAAACCACTTCCCTTAGCTTTAAAGGGCTTTCCAGACGGCAACGATAATAGTGGGGTCCCACGACACACCGTCATTTACAACTCTTGTAAAAGTTTGACTTTCGCTTCTAATTTGTAGATGATGACCTATAGACCAATTTTAGTTCGAGTGGCCCATCTGTAGATGAAAAAAATATGCATTTTTTGCCTAATTTCAAAATTGACCAAAATCGGATTTTTGTTTTTCTTAAAAGTCTTTATTTTCTCACAATTGCTGTTTTTTCTTTGTTTTCTTTTGCTATATCTAGTCAATACTAACCCAGGAATTAACTGGATTTCAAATATTAATGTTTGGAATATGATGTGGAAAAAATGGACGCCCATGTACATCAAATTACTTCAAATGGCACCTAATTTAAATTCTGTTGAACCTAGAAGGATGAAGTTAGTGCCTACCTATCATGAATGAGTAATGGTATAAATTGTAAATAAATAGAAACAATACCCACTTATAGCCCAGCCTCTGTGTGAAAATTGTGCACTTTTCAATGAAAGCATGACATTTGGCACAAAGTTAAAGCCTGCCATAAGGAATTGTTTTGGCTATGGGTCTGTGATGACAGCTATGGTGGCCATCATCTGCTGTTATTTTACCAATTCAGCTCATACAACATACAATCTTGATTCTGATGACAAAACGTTTTCAAGGATTATGATTTTTTTTTTTTATAAAATGCTAGATAATAGTCAAATCATCAAAATGTGTAATATTGATGTATTGATGTAGGCAGTAAATCCATGTCTTCTACCCTATATGTGAAAATCAAGTGAGCCCATGAAATCAGCTGACATATTCTTAGTACTCACTCCAACTCAAACCAGCTCTACCCGATTGACCAGTACCCAGTGAGGTCAGAACACCAGTCTCTGTACTTCTAACCAGATCCCCATCCAGATCCAACACCAGTCTGTGTACTTTTAGCCAGATCCCCATCCAGATCCAACACCAGTCTGTATACTTCTAGCCAGATCCCCATCCAGATCCAACACCAGTCTGTGTACTTCTAGCCAGATCCCCACCCAGAACCAACACCAGTCTGTGTACTTCTAGCCAGATCCCCATCCAGATCCAACACCAGTCTGTGTACTTCTAGCCAGATCCCCATCCAGATCCAACACCAGTCTGTGTACTTCTAACCAGATCCCCACCCAGATGCAACACCAGTCTGTGTACTTCTAGCCAGATCCCCATCCAGATCCAACACCAGTCTGTGTAATTCTAGCCAGAACCCCACCCAGATCCAACACCAGTCTGTGTAATTCTAGCCAGATCCCCACCCAGATCCAACACCAGTCTGTGTACTTCTAGCCAGATCCCCACCCGGATCCAACACCAGTCTGTGTACTTCTAGCCAGATCCCATCCAGATCCATACAGTAAAAGCTGTCTGGTGAAAACCCCTGCTGAAGTGCTGTACCTTCACACACAAGCTAGTTGACAGGAAAATAGTCATACTCAAAGTAGTTACTGTATATTGCACCATGGTGACCATTCTTTTCGACTCTCATGTCCTTCTTGAAGATGGTTCGGAATGCATAATGCTTCTCCCCATGAAGACTCAACAACAATGTCAATTGAAGGAGCCTTCACCTCATGATACCTGGTGCTGGTGAGAAACTGTCTCCTGTATATAGCCTCCAAAACAAATGCAGACACTTGGCTACAGACTGCCACAGTTTGAAAGGGTCAAGCCCCTAATCCTGATTGCGGCACAATGCGGCAGTCAACCCCACCTAATCACACAAACCGGGGCCTCCAGATGAGCCAGCAGCCATCTGCACAAGTCTGGGTTGGACCTTGCAGGGCTGAGCTAGAGACTCAATTGCTGTGGTGTAGCAGGTATGGTGTAAGTCTTCTCATTTGCTGCATGGCAGCAAATCAGGTTTGGGGCCGTGCTCATTGGCTGCATGGCAGCGAATCAAGTCTGGGGCTTTGAGGTAGGCCCGAAAGCCTTTACCACCAGGCCTGGGCCTGGGCCTACCAAATAATTATTCAAAATAATTAAAACCAGTCATCAAGAGCTTCAACTCATGATGAACAAAGCCGGGGAGTATAGTAACATTTTTAATTGGGGGGTCAGGTGATTTCTGGACCTTTTGACTCGCAGGTTTTAATTATTCTGGGTATTTATTTGGTAAGCTCAGGCCCAGGGCTGGTGGTATAGGCTTTCGGCCTACCCCAAGGCCCCAGACCTGATTTGCTGCCATGCAGCCAATGAGAAGACTTACACCATACCTGCTACACCACAGCGATTGAGAATTGCACCCAATGTGGCATTGACATAGTTGACATAGCCCCAGAACACTGAGGCCATAAGAAGTGAGGAGAAACTCTGGCTGGAAGCCCTCACCCCACGTCATCCTTTAGACCTCGTCCTTGAAAACGTAGGATTAGTTACCAGAATCAGGATCAGAGAATTTTAATTACTGTTAAAATATCAGCAGGTGGTGGCCATTATGAGAAATATCTACCATGGTCACAGGACAAATGTAAATAGTACCAATGAATTCCTCATCATTGACAATGTGGGACTATTTACTAGAATTAATATTTTAGAAAATAGCTGTCAGGATTACCAAGGGACAAATCTGTGATGGTGCCATAGCCAACAATGCTCCTAATGACATGCTCCAACTGTGTTCCAAAATTCATGCTGTTATCATCAAAATACTGCACATAGAGGCTGGACTACGTGCTATTCTTGTGGATACACACAAGGGGGTGGGGAGGGGGGGCTGAGGTAATATGGTCTAAATGACTAAATACTACTTCTGAATGTGAATATGTCATATGTTCAGATTGGATAAGTTATGACAGTCTTATATCATATTTTGGAAGCCCCCCCAATAATCTTTATCTGCGTGCTGGCCACTCTAACCAAAATGGTTACCTCACCTAGAATTTAGTATTGAAAGTTAAACTTTTAAAGTTGTAAACGACAACTAAATTTAACATGGAGATGGAAACTCACTTCGGTTTTAGCTAATTTTAGCTTGTTTTGCTTGCTATTTTTGTCGATATACACCAATAATGGATGAAAAAATATATTTTATGTGTAATTAGGTTTAGGTAGCAAATGCTACTCCTGATTGTGAATCCATAGATATCCCATATGTACAGATTGGACAATTTGATCAAAAGTTACAACAGCTTACCTGTTTTGGTAGGGTTGGCACCTTGTTACGCCCCCTACAGGCCAAATATTTAATTTGTGTGCGGGCCACTCAAACCAAAATGGTTCTATAGACCCTCACCAACAAATTAGGACTGAAAGTGAAACTTTTACAAGAGTTGTAAATGACATCCACATTTAACATGGAGACGAAACCCCACTATAAACGCCTGCATAAGCAACACGGCGATTCACGATTCTCTCTGCAGTACCGACAAATAGAAAATCGGCCGTCGATTAACGCCAGGCGTTTTAAAAAGCTCACTGGATTGAGCTTTCAAAAACATCGCACAACACAAATCACTAGGACGCCGCGCGATGAACGACCGGCGTTACACGCTCTCTTGATCGCAGGTCGTTTTCTGAGCACAAAACGCCGGTCCCATTGAAAATGAATTAGAATGCTACGATTTATTACTCACAGTCTGTAAGCCCCTTTAGGGAGAGAATAAGATTATTCTGCCTGGCGACAACAATCATATGGATAAATGCATTATACTTGTTCTCCATAACTAGAATTGAACATTTAAAACACATATGTAGCCTGACTTCAGTCTGTGAAACGAAGTGAAATGGAATGGCATTCCGTTTCACTTCATTATTCAAAGAAAAAATAAGGTAGTATTTTTACGGTGCTGATTCAGGGCCGACTGAGCCAGGCTAACATATACGTTCTTTAAAAATAGCTCATGTTTTTATCCCTCGGGCGGCGCCAATTTACTGTGCTTTACACATGTATGACATAGGCATAACGTCACAGGAGATTTTCCCTGGAGCCCCCCCTATACCAAATGGACCCTTATGTGTCTGGTTATGTATTTAGTAAGGGAAAAGTCTTGCCTAGGGCTCCAAATCGCTTAGAAACGCCACTGGCAACAATTTGTGTTATGAGTGTTATGATATGAAATGAACAGGCAGAATTTTTTTTTTCCTGGCCACTTGAAAATGTATACGATCCTGGTAGGGGTAGGTAATGGTTCACTCTGTCAGAGTGTGTGATAGTTGTGTCTAAGTGCTCGGCGGATAGAAGCATTAATAGATGGATGAGGAGGAAAGCGTTATTCTCCATTACGGCGGCGCTGGGACTCAGCAGAAATATTAGTCTTCATAAACACCCGACCCATTTGATTCATGTGCATGGCACATTCATCACCCTGCAGTACAAGACCCATTAGATCCCCATGCTACAACTCTACCATGACTAACCACCAAGGAAAGGCCAACACACTATGTACTATTGATTAGCATACGTTTAATACAGTTATGCTGTACCAGTGCCGCACAAACATTGTCAAAATAGCAGAAATGACAGGAAAAAAATGAGCTTTTGTGTGTGTTCAACACCTTGTACCAGCTGTACACACCTTTTAACCACTAGGCATGTCACGGTGTAAGAATCTCAACACCGGTTTTATAGTTTGCTTTTATACCCGGTATTATCGGCACATGCAGGCCAAATCCTCAATCAACATTAGTAATATATACGATAGCATTTTATCCCCGCAGACCAAAAACAAAATACCGTATTGTCCCGAATATAAGATGACTCGTTTATAAGACGACCCTCATTTTTCAAGACCCATTTACAGAAAAAAGAATGAATGTCAAATAGTATAGCTCCTGAATATAAGACGACTCCATTTTTTGGGATATTTCCATTGATAAAAAAACAGTCTTATATTCAGGCCAATAGGGTATTTCTTTTGCTTTTTTCCACAATACCAGGATTTGGAAAACATACAGATCAAAATGACCATTCATCTTCTACATTCTCTAGTTGTGTAGAGTTGGGCTAATTCACTTGGTGAATATTTTAACTCTTGAGAGCGTAAACATGAAACCAAATGGACCCGCAAGGGTCCATTTGGTTTCATGTTTACGCTCTCAAAGAGTTACATCTAGTTAGAACGTGCAATGTTGAATGGGCACAAAAAAACGTTTTTTTTTTTCCTCTGTACATTCGGTGGGCAAGCAAAGTACCAGTTTTGTGGCCCCATACCGGTAATACCGGTATTACCGGATACCGTGACATCCCTATTAACCACTATAACTTTAACTATATATCATTCATTCACCGGTATCTCCCTGGGGCCTTGCCTTGTCCTCTTCACTTTTATCTGGATTACTGTGGTTTATAGTTAGGGCATTTTAATTGACCAATCTGGGGACCAATTTCAGGGTCACTAAGACATTTCTTCACTGATGTGTTTCTAATGTTGTCTAATGACATGTACGAAAAGATTGAAATTGAACATGAAAAATCATGCTTTATATAGCATGTGATATGTCTCACTGTCTAATTTTAGACATCACATCACATGCTGCCCTCTGTAATGGGCCCTTCTCAAAACCTCACCCTTTGAGGCGGAGTTTAGTCACCTGTCCAATACCCGTCCAAATAGTTTAGCAACTGTTGCTATGCAGGTCAAGCTTTCGTCTTCTAATGTTCCTATTGCAAAAGGAGAGATTGGGGAGGGACTTAGTGAAGGGCCAATTATGTGTACTGTATGTACTGGTAGTCTGTTCGAGAGCTGACTTGTGCATTATACAAGCAGAGCGTCCAAGTACAATGAGTGAGTTTCTAGTTGTTTTTTTAAATTATGAAATGATCACGTATTGTCAAGTGAAATTGGTGCTTTATTTATTGTATATTTTCTTTCATGTTGGCCAGAATAAACTCTGTAATGTCCTCAACTACAGGTGTTGCTACGCGGCGCTCTGCCTCCTACCACGTAGCTCTGCCAGTATCCAACCATCGAATATTCGCCTATATGGTATTTCTGACCGAACGCTGACCTTCTCATGACATGAGCCCAGAATAGTGGCTCCAGGGTTCATGCGGTTTAAAGTGACTGGAATGGCAGTGTGCTAATTAAACGCGCGGAGCAGAATTACTCATCGTTATCTTTCCAATTGGCTTGACCCAGCTACAGTGTCTGTCCAGGCATTAATTCCCTTAGCCCGTGGCTCTGGCCACTAAAGTGATAAGGTCATTAGCCCGGCGTGGGAGCGCTCGACTGGAAAAGTCCATTAAAAGACATGAGAGGCCCTGCTGTATTATTATCGTTCCATATCTCCGCTGAAACCACGTATGTCCCCCCCTAAAAAACCCTTGGCTTTTCAAGCAATGGTAAGAAAAAAGGGATTGCACCATACACACAGACCCGACACAACACAACAGAGGTCCAGCATGTTGAAACAACCAGTCGGACATGCGCTGCCCCCATGCTTGTGGTTATGGTTAGGTTAGGGCAGGGATAAGGGGGTCAAAATAGGGGAAAAAAGGTATAAGTCAAGGGACAGGTGCTGTTGGATTGTGTTTCAACACATGGCTCCAATTTTGCAAACAGCAAAAAAATATTTTCGCTTCAATGTCCCTTAATAGCAATATAAGTGCAAAGATCAAATGCCTGGCCATGCATGCAAAAGTGAAAATGCATTATCTTGTATGATCACCTCACCAAGCTCTGCTTCCATAGTAAAATGAGCTGAACAGAAACTGAAACACTAATACCTAGCCCAAAAATGTTCTGCTGGATGCTACGGTATATATCTGAACAAACATAGCCCCTAACAATTATTGTTATCCTCCTGCAGTCACGAGAGAGCAGGCTGCTTTTCTTGGAACGTGAACAATAACAAGATGGAGGTCCATGTCTTCAACACAGTGTCTTTAGGCTGGGCGAGGTTTGTTTTTGAGTCGTTCCCTCTGCTCACGCACAAGTAGGCCATGGTCTACATGTGCATAACGCGCACGTTGGTACTCTACCTAGTTGTTTATGAAACCCACAGACTTAAACCACGTCCAACAAAAACAGTGATATCAACAAAAGCGGACAAATTTTGTAGATCGAGCGTTCATTTCCAAAAGAAGAAGAAAAAATATATATAAAATTGTTTGGAATTTTATGAAGATGCAAGGTTTCCGTCCGACAGGCGACATGATGAACTTAGGAATGACTACCGGGGCTCATTTATTGGGAAATGAACAATCTCAACAGTGATTGTGCTTGGGCATCAATCCAGCGTCTAATGGACTGGTGCTCTCTCAGTCTCTCTCTCTCTGTCTGTCTCTCTCTCTCTGTCTGTCTCTCTGTCCAGGGCCGGTTCTAGGCATAAGCAGTATTGGTGATTGCTTAGGGCCAACCAGTAATGGGGCAACACCTCAGTTTTCTACATCAGTGGTCACTCAATAGTACATGTCAAGAGAGAGAGAGCTCAAAAATCACCAATATATGGAACGCCCGCCAACCCCATCTGAAAATATGTAGTTCCATGGTCAACCTCGGAAGATGAACGTTCGCCTTGACAGAATATTCAAAGATTAAAAAAAAAAAATATATATATTAGACTTACAAACTATGAACTTGTAGATCTGATATGATTCTATCATTAAAGCTAAATTAAATCAAAGAAAAGGGATTCTTGCATAAAATCGGTTAAGGCAACAGGCGTGGCAGTGCCGTGTGCCGTGTGGGGCCACATAAGTCTTCGCTTAGGGCCACCAAACTCCTAGAACCAACACTGCTGTCTCTCTTTCTCTCTGTCTCTCTGTTCCCCCATCACTGGTTCCTCTCCAGTGCCCACTGTGACTGGCCTCTCTATAGCAGGACATATTAGCCAGGCCATTAAGCCCTGTGGGATGATCAAAGTGGATAAATACTCCCAGGCCCCTTCGATCCTCCTCCTCCACCACCATATCTCCCTTCACAATCTCCCCAACGCGCTGCAATCAGACCCAGTGGAATCCAAGCCCCTGTATGAAGAGGAAGCTGTCATCTTCCACAGCTAGAAAAACCCATCAGAGCGGAGATTTAAGGCTGGCCTGTTGAAAGGCCATATAATATGAGAGGCCTGTCTGGGGACAGTGAAGGTCACTGACCAAGTCCCTGAATGATTCGTCCCTGATCCATGATGCTTGACCCCTGACTGCTCCTCGGGCGTTGACCCCATGTATGTAGCGCCGCACTGTACTTGTACTTGTCAGTGCTGTAAAACAGCAAAGTCCCCTTTTTAACCCCTTTTAATGGCTTCTAAATGAGTGGTTTACAAAGTTTTCTGTGCCAAGGACCCTCAGACTGATAGAAATTAATCCTGTCCCCTAGTATTATAGTTGAAAATCCAACTACAGCAGTGGTTTTCAACCTTTTTCATAACAGGGCCCAGTATTTATTCAGAATTTGAGCCACAAACCACCATTTTAGTCCCACAGATCCCAAAACTAAATATTTCTTTTGCTTTTGTCCACAATTCCAGGCTGAAATCCAGCCTGCAAAGTCAAACATACAGATCAAAATGACCATCAATCTTCTACATTCTCTAGTTGTGTAGACTTGGGCTAATTCACATGATGAATATTCTAGCTCTTGAGAGTTGCATCTGGTGAACCAACTTTCCACCATTTAGCCTGGGGACCACCTGGGATCCTCTCTGGGACCACTGCTTTGAAAACCCCTGAACTGGCTGACAGCCGTGTCACTCAAAAGTGCCGGCTCCTCCCATGCTTCTTTAAAGAAGTGTCAGGTTGGGTGGGGGCGTGCATGTGCGATTGTGCGTGCGCACGCGTGTGTGTGCATGTGTGTGTGCGTTGGTGCATAAGAAGGGGAATCCTTTGAGTGAGGTAAACGCAGGAAACGGCTGCCAGGTAAGCAGAGGAAAGAAGATGTAATCCTTTAAACACGCCAGAGTTTGTTTGACACAAACAAACAGACAGGGAGTGATTTCAGAGATGTTCCGCTCTGTGGGACTCCCTCTCATGATGCCTACCAGAGATAATGAGACGAATTCACCAGGAGGGAAGGAAGTGCATGTAGTCACACCTCAGTGCCGCATCTCTGAGGTACTTGGTCCTACGCCAGATTATTTGTAATTCAAGAGTTTATTTCTTTTTTTTTTTTCTTTTTTTTTAATAAAATAAAAATAATCAGTACATCGCAGCAGCAATACAAAATCTCACAAATAGCCAGTCCAGCAAAACGGCCATAATAAAACAAAACAAATCAAACAAACAAAAAAAGGGAATCCAGTCCATTATCTCCAAGTCATTGTTCATATAAGTTCCATACAGTATAGGTCCAGAAACTATCCCATGTCTCTTTCATTTTTTTCTCACCGTTTACTCTACCCAGCTACCCATGTTCATATGATGTGATTTCGATCATTTCCTCGTTCCATTCTTTGACAGTGTGTTCGAGGAACCTTCCAGTTGCAAAGAATACTGGAAGTCGAAATCCCTATAAGATTATTATATGTATTATTATATAGAACCGGGCCTGGCTAGAGAGCACTGTGCAAAGTTAAAAACCCTAATCCAACTCCTTCCATTTGTACACAGGACCAGTTAGAGATTGTTAGATGAACCCTAAGGATTTTACTGTGAATAAACACATGTACCTCCTGGTCGCATGCATGCACGCACGCACACACGCACACATCCTGTTGACCCCCCCCCCTTCTCTCTTTCATGTGCTATCAGCCAAAGATTGTGTTTGTTTACTAGTGTTCTCTTGTCGACAGCAACAGTGTGTGTGTGTGTGCGTGCAAGCGTGCAATATCCATATATCTCTCCCAGAGCAAGGAATGTAGTCAGTGTGTGGGCGTACGACATACTCCTTTCCCTGAGCTGTGCTGATAAGCCTGATGCAACATGTCTAATGTTGCGTTTTTCTTTTTCTGTGGCCCGAATGATTGGTTCCATAAACATGCAGTTGTGGAAGCAGTAATCTAATGTATTCCCTATAAGACAGGCTGGATTCCTTATAATAATGTGTAGGCTAATTCTGAAGATGAATATTTTAACTCTTGAGTGCAAAATGAAACCCAATGGACCTGCAAGCAGGGGCAGATCTAGGCATGGGCATGGGGATCCAATGCTCCCCTAAATGCCCAGTCTGCTCCACCAAACACGAAGGCATGCAAAACAACCCAAGATATTTCCAATTAAAGTGCTTATATTTAAAATGATTTGAAACACTACTACTGCTACTAACTAACTACAGCTGTGCCACCATTAAACCAACCGCATTTCATCATTGAAAACAGAAAACTCTCTGAGTCAGACCTTTAGCTTTATGCATGCTGCGTGTCTGTTGCAACTTCAACAACAACTGATGTTATTTGCCCAATAAATCTCAAAGAATTCTGGTTAACCACCTTTCCATCATTGAGTTGGGGACCACCTGGAAACCTTTCAAGGACCACTGGTGGTGCCCAGACCACTGGTTGAAAACCACTGCTGTAGGTAAACTCAAACCCAGACCGGATGGGTAGGAGGGTTTGCTTCAGCTTTGAGTAGACCCACATGGCCGTGGGAGAGGTTCCATATGTGGCAATGTAGTAATAGATTATTTGTGTTTCATAGCTTCCTCTCCAATTATCTTTCTGGGGAATTCTGATCAAATAAGCTTCTTGTGACTGCAGTGTTTTTTTTCTCAAATGGACGGATGTCCATGTTTGTTGCAGATTTCCTGAATGAATAATTGTAATTCACGCTACAGGTAACATAACATGAGCTAGGAACAAAACCTGGGATAAGACTCAATTCCGTTGCAGGTCAATTCGAAAATATGACAATCATGTGACTAATGTAACAAGACTAATAGCATTCAGATTTATTTCTCATGATATTTGTTATTATAAGTGCAAATAACATACATTCTTTTCATTAATATACAGTAATATTGTCCCCCCACATATTTCCCTCAAGCTTATCTCTAATGGTTTGAGCCTCAATCACCACTGATATAACCAGTCCTTGTCTTTTATTTCTGGACCTTGAAAGCAGTTTAGCTGCAGTACCACAATGTCCTGAGGTGGTGGGGGCGCTGATACCCATATACTGAGATAAAACCAGGCTTGTTCCCATTCCATACCACCTTGGAAAATCAACAATGGTGGACATTGTAAACAAAGTGGAAATGCGAATTTGGAAATGAAAACTGAAGAAGAGGAGGAATTATACAAATCACCTACTGCAAGCCTGATGTTAAAATTGGTTGCACGCATGCATGCACGCATGCACGCCTCTCAAATGAGTGATCCATCGACATGGAATGTGGCGAGGAATTAAAAAATGTTGCACTGAAAACTGACATGACTGAGGAAAAGGTCAAATTACAGATTCAGCTGTTTTTTTATACTGCTGTGTGAAGGTTTTTTTAAAAGCTGGTTGTTAACCTTAAACCTTTCAAAAGCCTCATAAACTCAAAGCCTGTGGTGAAGGTTTTTTCTTTTTTACCTGAGGGAGGGCTGCTGTCACACCTTGAGCGTCATCAGAACCAGGGGCGGATGTAACATTTCCCAATGGGGGGATGGGTGCTATGGGGGTGACTCCATCGCCCTTGCCGCTTCGCACCACGGGCGATGAAGTCGCACCCATACCATTTTCAGTTATAGGACTTTAATTAGGCAAGTAAAAACATCAATAATAACATCAGTAGTTTTTGAAGTTGCAACAGACACGCAACATGCATAAAGCTAAAGGTCTGACTCAGAGAGTTTTCTGTTTTCAATGATGAAATAATATAATAATAATAATAAACTTTATTTATATAGCACTTTTTAAAACAAAGTTACAAAGTGCTTTACAGTGCAGAATAAAATAAAATGCAAAAATAACAGCAATAAAAACAATAAAAATAACAAAGTGCAAGCAGCAATAAAACGGGATCAAGCAAGCAGCAATAAGGAGTAAGAACAATACGCACAAATAAGCCATAGAAACATGGGAGCCTGAACTTCAGAAATACATCAGGTAATTATGGGAGCAGGGCAGGGTTTTTGAGCCCTGCCCTGACTCACTCACACATTGTAATCTGGTGTGACTGAGTGAATGATTGGTGAGCTGTGAGTGAGTGGTGAACTGAGCTATGAACTGTCATTAGTGACAACATGGCCGAATAGTGACAGTCAAACAGCCTTGCCCAGCCATGAGGCCCATAGGGCAGGTGCCTATCTCCTGTTTCTGTAGCATGAGGCAGCTTGATGTACAAGTACACCCTCTGGACATGACGCTAGTATGACACAGGGTCTTACCCCCAATCCAACCCTTGATGCTGAGTGCCAAGCAGGGAGGCATTGGATCCCGTTTTTAGAGCCTTTGGTATGACCCGGCCGGGAATCGAACCCCGGCCTCCCAGTCTCAGGGCGGACACTCTAACCACAAGGCCACTGAGTTGGTGAATGAGTAAATGATTGGTGAGCTGTGAGTGAGTGGTGAACTGAGCTGTGAACTGTCATTAGTGACAACATGGCCGAATAGTGACAAAACACAACATGGCCGAATGGTGACAACCACCATTACATTGAGTTTTACCCTGGGTTACACATAGAACCATGAACTTAGATGTAGAAGACCACATGAGATTGTGCATGATTGACTCATATTACTAGGTGTCCGTGCCGGGATTTGAACCCAGGAACTCTCATTTCCAAGTCATGCGCTCTACCAATGAGGCTACCCAACAGACACAAAACCTACTGGAAACAACACACACATTCAGTGGACTGCTTGGTAAATGGTGCATTTATATAGCGCCTTTATCCAAGGCGCTTTACATAGATTGTGCATCACATTCACCCATTCACACACACATTCATACACTGATGGCAGTGGGACAGGGACACATCGACACTAACTCTGCAGGAGCCCGGGATCGAACCGGCAACCTTGTGGTTACCATCCGGTTACTCTACCTCTGAGCCACTACCTCTCCTTAAATATGCACAAATAAGCCATAGAAACATGGAAGAAATACATCATGTGATTGTGGAAACAGCAGGGTTTTTGGAGACTCAGACTTTGTATTGTCAGCAGTGGGACTTGAACCCTCAATCTTGTGTTCCGAAGTCAGGCACCCTACCGACTGAGCTATCCAGGCACAATGATTTGCTTAGTTGTTGTCATCAATGAAACAACCCAACAACACGCCACCAAGCAGTAAGCAATATGAACAATATGCACAATTCAGCAGTCCGAGGGTGGAGCTTAGTGGTCAAAGTGACAAATGGAAACAAGTTCCACATGCTTATTCCTCTCACACAATCTGGCACAATGTACTTGCTCCAGTGTTGCCAGAGAAAAACAAGTAGAAGAAGACTCTTCACAAACGAGCAACTTTCATTGGCTTATAAAAACGTCATTTTTTGATGAAAACAAATTTGCTTCTGAAGTTTTGTCCGGATGGGGCCAAAGTTCTCATGTAGCAGGTGTCATGCAAATTGATCAAAAATCCAGGCATAAAATCAGGCATGAGCATTTTTCAAACTGCTTAAAATGGCAGACACTCTGGGGTGGAGCTTACCAGTCGAAATTACAGATGTGTTCCACATGAATCAAGGAACATGTAGAAACAAGTCCCATGATTTTAAGCCAAACGAAACCTGAGTTATGCTTGTTCAAATGTTTCAGTTTCAAAGAATTGCTATAGCGCCCCCATTTGAGCGATTGGAGCAAGACTAGTTTTAGTGCTATTTGGCATCCCCCTCTACCAAACTGTAAAATCTCATAAACAGATTACTTTGCATGTGTAGATTAGGGATAATAGAAGAATTTTCACAAACAAGCAATTTTCATTGGCTCGTAAAAACATCATTTTTCTCACTGAAAACAAAATTCACACCCATTTCATGTTTGTATGGCTTCAAAGTTCATGTGTAGGTCATTGTTATGCATTTTGATCAAAGATTGTAGGAGAAGAGACATTTTAACTGTTTTACATATAATTCAAGATGGCGGTTCATCTAAAGGTCAGAGGTGAAAAGTCAGAATACAAAAGTTGTTTGACATAAGCAGACACATAAGTGAATATAAGTTACATTTCTGAGAGTCGAGCAGTTCATGAGTTATGAGTGTTTAAAGTTTGCAATTTCAGTTGAGTGCTATAGCGCCACCATTTGACCAGTGGTCACAGGCTTCGCATCATCACCGTTTGGCATCACCCTCTACCAGATTACCAATTTTCGCGAAAACCGACTGCACGGTTCAGCCAGAACAGCTATTTTTGGCGGAAGAAGAAGAAGGAAAAAAGAGACAGAAACAAGAAGGGATCAAGTCCACTTCGTGGACTGCTTGATCCCTTAACAAGAACGAAGTACAAACAAGAGAAATTGGTAAACAAATAATGCATCAATTAAAAGCTAACGTGAACAGGTGGGTTTTAAGATGGGATTTGAAGGTGGAAAGTGAACTAATGTGACGAAGGCCTTCAGGGAGGGCATTCCAGAGCTTAGGTGCCCGGGCCGAGAAAGCCCGGTCACCCATTGTGACCAGGCGGGTAGCTGGTACTACCAGGAAAGCCCTATCTGCCGATCTAAGGCTACGGGTTGGTATGTGAGGAACCAGCATGTCCCAAATATAGCAGGGGGCCAGGCCATGTTGGAAATGCTGTTGGTTTAGTGGTGACACAGCTGTAGTTATTTAGTAGTAGTGTTTCAAATCATTTTAAACATACACACTTTAATTTGAAATATCTTGGCTTGTTTTGCATGCCATCATGTTTGGTGGGGCAGTCAAGGCATTTAGGGGGGCATCCCCCCCCATGCCCATACCTAGATCCGTCCCTGATCAGAACATGCGTGCCTCTCACAGCAGAAACTACACCTCTAATGTCATGAACTGACATTCCTCAAAGCATCTGTCCATCCTGTCACTGTTCAATGCTAATCCCTCTTGAAAGTTAGCTATATAATAACGTAATGTCTTTCATGTGCAGACATGTTTTGTCTTTTTAAGCTTCCGCTGAGTGCGTGCATTTGTGTGTTCTCATTTCCTTAATCTGTGCTGTCTCCGTGTGTGTGTGATTGTGTTGCAGTTTGTTTTCCAAACTCAAATTATAATACTTTGTTTACCAAAAACACTCTACAAACTCCTGATCCTGAGTGTTGTGCTCCGTCTCTTGCAGGGTTGACGTGACGATTCACCATTCAACCATCATCAACATTAAAGATGAAGTGCCAACAAAAAGGTATTACTACCGGGGGACTGGAGGGTTTTCAGAATCACCCAAAGCATTTACTATACCTTTAAGTTAAGCTGCACCACATCCACATCTGTAGTTGTGTGACAAACGGAGGGCGTTGGGGGACATCTGCTACAATACAACGCTTTGTGATTCATTTAAATTATAATCACATCAATCAAAGCATAATTATAATTATGACTTTTCTGGTTTAATTTTCAAAAAGTAGTAGTAGCTAAAAACGCATTGCTTCATGCTGCACTTTGAGCTTGTGGATCTTCTGCTTGCTTTTATGATGACACTGTAGTACAGTATCATCTAAATGTTGTCCCTGTGTCACGGGTGTTCTCGCCCCTCTTCTCTCCTCCTCTCTCGTGTGAAGTTGGAATGTTTTTGTTTAAAACGACGCCCTGGAGCTAGAAAGCAGAAAAGGTTACACACATTTCCATCCGACGCACCCACCCAATATGCAAATTCAGTAAAGTAAATGTCAGCATCTATAGTGCTCTTGTCAGGTCGGCAACACAATTAAAGCGTAAGTGCAGCTAGCCCTCATTCCTGAACGAGAGGTGAGATGAAAGGGAAGAGAGAGGAGAAAAAAGAGTGGGGGAAAAAAAAAAAACACGGCACATGAATTAGTGAAATGAAACAGCGTGACAGCGATCGTCAGTTTCCACTGCGCACGGCAAAAGAATCTTCCCTGTGGGGGTAAAACCGCAGCTTTGAACGCATACATTGTTGGTAATAATTATAGTGACAATATGAATTCTTTGGTGAGATGATATGAGTGCAGCGAGTGGTGAATAATATACATAATTCACACACACATTAAAGCGGCACTATGTAACTTTTTTAATGAATAAAATGAATAATTAATTGTGTTTCGCGCTGTATGGTTATTAATACAATATATAAGTTATACAATCGTTGTGGTTATGTCTCCCCTTGTGGATGCTCTTCTATTGGGACATTAAAATTGTGTCAAAGGTCATGTGCCACGTAGAAGGGGAGATCTGACACAAACTTTGACCCAATGGTCAAGATTCACTTGATTCCCAAAATACAACTACACCAATTGTATCACTTATATTGTATTACATTTTATTCATGATAAAGTTAAAGGTTAAGGTGAGCCTTTCTGTGTGCAGTTTGCATGTTCTCCCCTTGTCCCCTAGGGTAGGTACCATCACATGTTCCCTCGTGTACCCTAGTATGTGCTCTAGGGTTAGATACCCCCACAAAAACATGCAGTAATCCTGGTCTCTAGACTGCCTGATGGAGGGGACTAGAGTTCTCAAACTCTGCCCGAACCCGACCAGGACCGAACCCGAACAGGCCCGACCCGACATTTAGGGCCGGGTAGGGCCGAAAATCTATCCTAATCAATAGGGCCGGGTAGGGCCTCGGGCCCCATGAAAACATAATATATATTGAATTATTTTAATATAGTAAGAATAATAGTTATTTTCTGTATTTACCTATTATGAAGATGGTGCTGATTGCCATTTCAATTTTAATCTGTGGCGAATTCTCAAATCTTGCCCAAACCCGACAGTTTAGGGCCGGGTAGGGCCTAAAATCTATTCCATTTAGTAGGGCCGGGTAGGGCCTAGGGCCTGAACTGTTAGGGCCGGGTAGGGCCGGGCCTTAATTTTCAGGCCCGTTGAGATCTATGGAGGGGACATGGAACTGGTTGAAATAATGTATACCTTCCTCATGCTATATGTCCAACCAGGGACCGCACTTTCAGGTGAAAAGAAGGCAGCTTGGACTCCTCATGCATTGAAGGAAGCATGAGGACTGTCCGCTGCCTCCCCAGGTTGACAGAATGGTATGATAAGAAATTAATGGTAATGAACTCACTGTTTTAATTTCTCAACTCAAATGATTTACTTTACGTCATGATAAGAAATTAATGTTAATGAACTCACTGTTTTAATTTCTCAACTCAAATGATTTACTTTACGTCATGATAAGAAATTAATGGTAATGAACTCACTGTTTTAATTTCTCAACTCAAATGATTTACTTTACGTCCATATGTGAGAATGACAAAACCTGAAACCTTGCTTTATTAATGCATTTTCGAAGGAATTTGACTCTTTTTGCTGTTTTCCTGGCCCCCAGGCCTAAGGATGGAAAGTTGGTTAACCAGGTGTAACTCTTTGAGAGCGTAAAAATGAAACCAAACGGCCCCTTGTGTGTCCATTTGGTTTCATGTTTATATTCTCAAGAGTTAAAACATTCATCATGTGAATCAGCCCCAAGTCTACACAACTAGAGAATGTAGAATCTGTAGGTTTGACTCTTTTGTTTTCACAGAAATCCAGCCTGGAATTGTGGAGAAAAGCAAAATAAATCTTAGTGTTGGGGTCTGTGGAGTCTAAAATGTCATCAAATGGTGGTCTGTGGCTAAAATACTGAATGAATAGTGGGCCCTGGCATGAAAAAGGTTGAAAACCACTCCATTAGACACCTGTGGTGGCGTATTTCCCTGTCTGCAGAGTTTATGCTGTTGCTCATTTCCTCAATCAAAAGTGATTGATTGTTTCTAGAGAAAAAAAAAGCCCTGGAGCTTTTTACCGCAGGCACAACTCACACCCAGCCAAGGAACCATCATAAAAAGTAAAAGCTTTTAGTGAAGGCATTTTAACTGTTGCATATGATCCTTGGCTCCCGTGTGCCTGAAGTATTTGCCCGAGGGCGTTTCATTTTCTTTAGTGTGTACTAAATTGACTTTGTGAACACCTTGTGTTTAGCGGAACATCCAGAGTTTACCGTATGTAACCGCATTGAGCACGCACACACAGCATCTTTTGTTCTTTGATTGATTGATTGAAGCATCTTCTTTTAACCCATTTTGTCCTGACTAGATTCTAGTTTCTGACACTAGTGTCAGATTCTAGTTTTATAACACCAGATTCTAGTTTTCTGACACCAGATTCTAGTTTTTCTGAAAAATTTCTGTTCCTGTGTCAGTGATGCTCAACATATTTCATGCCAAGGACCACCAGAATTATCTATATTTGGTTGCGGAGGACCCCCATCTCAAAACATGTTCTAGGGACCCCCCCAGAAGCAAAGATTTAATTAAAATTGTTTGCTTCTGAAATAATGTTATCAAAGATTTGTGGCAAATTTTTGACGATTTTCAAAAATAGCAGAACTACAAGCTCATAGCGCGCCACTCGGTGGCGCGCTATGAGCTTGTAGATCTGCTATTTTTCAATAGCTAAAGCATCACATAATGCTTAGAACACCAAAACACGTTACACAGAAAGTGTTAACAGGGTGATGAAGGAGGCTGTGCAGCTGCAACCTGTACTTTAACAACAGTGGGTGAGTCTAATCACTAAACTATTGAAACTATGCAAACCAATAACCTGTGTTCCCCATGTGTAAAACATTGCTACTTTATTGCATTATTAATTATTACGATATATGAATACATAAATCTTTCCTCTTGAAGACAGGGCACACCACAAGAAAAAAAAAAGTTTTATTCCAGGATCTGAAATGAGTTCTGCCCGATTGTAACGGTCACAACCTTTTCCCACCTGCCGCTGCAGGTTTCCTATCTGGTATCGGTATCCTATCCATCGCGGCAGGTATCCTATCGGTCGTGGCAGGTATCCTATCGGTCGCGGCAGGTATCCTATCGGTCGTGGCAGGTATCCTATCGATCGTGGCAGGTATCCTATCGGTCGTGGCAGGTATCCTATCGGTCGTGGCAGGTATCCTATCGGTCGTGGCAGGTATCCTATCGGTCGTGGCAGGTATCCTATCGGTCGTGGCAGGTATCCTATCGGTCGTGGCAGGTATCCTATCGGTCGTGGCAGGTATCCTATCGGTCGTGGCAGGTATCCTATCGGTCGTGGCAGGTATCCTATCGGTCGCAGCAGGTATCCTATCGGTCGTGGCAGGTATCCTATCGGTCGTGGCAGGTATCCTATCGGTCGTGGCAGGTATCCTATCGGTCGCGGCAGGTATCCTATCGGTCGTGGCAGGTATCCTATCGGTCGTGGCAGGTATCCTATCGGTTGTAGCAGGTATCCTATCGGTCGTGGCAGGTATCCTATCGGTCATGGCAGGTATCCTATCGGTCGTGGCAGGTATCCTATCGGTCGTGGCAGGTATCGGTCGGTGGTCAAGGTTAGGTTTAGGCATACGTTTTACTGCAGGGCAAAGCAAGTGTCTGTCTGCAGGGAAACGGCTGTAGCATTAAAGTAGAAGCAACACAGAAGGGAAAAACGGCAAAAAATATGTATATGTATTCAGATTTTTGGCTAAAAAAATTCCTCTATTACTTTTAAAATGTATCGTTAACACCCCTAGTTTGTCTGTGATGTATTGCCATGCTTTTTCCTTTGGTCTTTGCCTAATGTAGTGGTTTTTAATGACCATGACCATTAATCTACATTCTCTAGTTGTGTAGACTTAGACTGATTCACATGATGAATATTTTGTAACAGAGTTACATCTGGTTGACCAACTTAGCTGGGGACCACCTGGAACCCTCTAAAGGAACCACTGGTGGTCCCCGGGACCACTGGTTTGAAACCCCTGGCCTAATGTAAAGCGTATGAGAGGCTGCTGAGCTGGCTGGGTGTCTGGGGTGGTCCTCCTGTGTATCTCCTCCACTTCAGGGCAGGTGGCTTCACAATAAGAGCTGCTGAGTGAAGTGCTTGAGTGGTAGATTAATAGCACAGATAGCACTGTAATGAGAGAATGAAGGAAGAGCAGAACGCTCTAAAGAGGAGGAAAGAGACACTGCAAACAGAGACCTGGGGGGGGGGGGGGGGGGGGACTTGAGCTCTGTTTGTACTTGGTCGTACCACGGCCATAGACCTGTAACCCTATAGACCAGGGGGTTTTCAACCTTTTTGACACCAAGGGCCCACCATTTATTCAGCATTTGAGAC
>CM076985.1:43712669-43753704 GCA_039105355.1 Benthosema pterotum
GTGCCGCCGGGTGAGACCATACACACCGCCATTGTGACCGCTGCCACCAATGTGTAATGTAGTCGGCCGGGAGGCGAACCCGGGACCTCATACATACAAGCCGCGTACGTTACCAATCACCTAAAGAGGCATGGCCCGATGGGCAAGTAGTAACGCAGCCACCTATAGCCTACAATAGGGAATTTGTATAGCGTACGCTTCGGACCCTAAGGCTAAGGTTTCGATTTTATTTCACGTTGTTTAGTCAGATGGTAAAAAAAATAGTTGTCTTTATATTGTAATGACTGGTCCTTTTCAAAACAAACATCAGAGAGAGCTTGCAGGTTTGACAGATATTTTATTAAACAATAAGGTAAGTAACAGAGGTTGTCTCATTTCTTCCTAAGGGAAACAGGGTGTCGCTCCGCGGCCTGGTCACTAGGTGGCACTGCTGGCTATCAAATAAAGTTCATCATAACGGGACTCTTCATTATAAGTTCATTATAACGGGTCTTTGTGTGAATAAATGCCGGCCACAGTAGGGGGCGGTGGGGCATAAGATGTCCAGGCCGACATTCGCTTCTCAAAGCGGGGAATCTGGGGGGAGGGGGTCCTCCCACTCAACATATACTTTTCCGGGGGGTTTAAGCGACCCACTGGTTCAACATAAAGTTCATTAGTTCGTGAAAAAAAGGGGGAATTAGGACATATAGCCGAGGCTCACTCCAGTGAGCCCGAGCCAACGTATCCACCGTCTCGGCTCCCTAGGGGTGAGAGAGAGAGAGAGATTACTGTGTGTTCAACAGGCATAGTTCAGTTTAAGTGTGGGTCTGTGTGTGGGTGCCTTACCGAAGCCGTGCGCCGACCTGCCTCGAGGAGAGTCTCAGAGAGACTGAGCGGCACAGAGCGTTCCTTCATATTGTGTGGCTTGTGTGCGCGCGGCTTGCGTGCGCGCGCGGCTGTCATCTGTCAGTCCAACACTGACGTTAGAGCGTAGTGCGTGTAGTAACGCCCCTCGATGACGGTTCCAAGGGGTCGCGTCATCGCTCTGGCTCGCTCGTCCTCTCTCTCCCCGGGGAGGTTCCCCAGTGGCGCGCGGCCCCGCACCGTGACGCCACACATTCCCCCCCTATGTCTCACGCTCTGCGGCGAGACTTCTTGATCCACTTTCTCGTACATCCTGGAGAGCGCGTCTGCATGCCGTAGCCACTTCGCCGGTCTGTGCTCGACTCGGAATCTGTAGTTTTGTAGTTCGATGAACCACCTCGTCACGCGGCTATTCTTATCTTTGTTGGTGGCCATCCATTTGAGGGGCGCGTGATCCGTTATGAGAGTGAATTGGCGACCCCACAGGTAATAGCGCAGATGGTACACGGACCACTTTATGGCCAGGCACTCCTTCTCCACCGTAGCATAATTTCTTTCGTGGGGAAGGAGTTTCCGACTGATATACGTTACCGGGTGTTCTTCTCCATTGATGGTTTGCGCGAGGACGGCGCCCAACCCCGAGCCTGATGCGTCTGTGTGCAATAAGAAGGGTTTGTTAAAGTCTGGTGAGATCAGTACCGGATCAGTGCATAATGCCTCCTTTAGACTCACAAATGCTGTCTCCGCCTCGCTCGACCATTGCACTGTATGGGGCTTCTTTTGGCTAGTCAGTTCATACAATGGCGTGGCTATGGACGAATAGTTAGGGATGAATTTTTGGTAATATGAGATTAAACCCAAAAATGATTTAACTTGCCTCTTTGTGACGGGGCGGGGCCAGGATCGGATTTTCTCCACTTTCTTCATCTGGGGCTTTAGACATCCTCGCCCCACGGTGTAGTAGCCAAATAGTCCGCTTCGGTCAACCCAATGTGGCACTTCTTTGCATTCGCTGTCAGGTTGGCTGCGCGTAACGCACCCAGTACGGCCTCGAGGTGCTTTAGATGGGAATTCCAGCTACCGGAGAAAATGATGACGTCATCCAAGTAGGCGGAACTATATTCGCTGTGTGGCCGTAGTACTTTATCCATTAGGCGTTGGAAGGTGGCTGGGGCGCCGTGTACGCCAAAGGGCATGACTTTGTAGTGGAATAAGCCATCCGGGGTGGCGAACGCCGTCTTCTGCTTTGCCCGGTCCGTTAGCGGGACCTGCCAATACCCTTTGGTGAGGTCCAGGGTGCTAACGAACCGGGCCGGGCCGAGCCGCTCCAGTAACTCGTCGGGGCGTTTCATGGGATACGCGTCGAATTTGGACACTTCATTCACCTTCCTAAGTCATTACAGAAGCGTAGGCTGCCGTCTGGTTTTGGGACGATAACTATTGGGCTGGACCACGGACTGTAGGACTCCTCGATCACGTCCAGCTCCAACATCTTCTTCACTTCTTCACGAATGGCGGCGCGGCGCGCCTCTGGAATTCGATACGGCCGCTGGCGCACGACCACGCCTGGCACCGTGTCGATGTCGTGCGTAACGAGCTGGGTGCGCCCGGGCAGCTCGAGAGAAGCGGTCGTTCCACCGGAGGAGTAGCTCTTTGACATCCTGTACCTGGCTGGGGAGAGTTCCTCTCCGATCGGCACCGGGGGTTCGTTCTGTGGGGATACAGCTGTTAGTAAGGCCGCCGTGGGAAGCGGGGGAGGTGGGTGCCATTTCTTCAAGATGTTAACATGGTGTATTTGGTGCGCACGGCGCCTTCCGGGTTGTTTTACAAGGTAGTTAACTGGGCCCTTTTTTTCCACAATCTCATATGGCCCTTGCCATTTGGCCAGAAACTTGCATTCTGTAGTAGGAATAAGACGAGTACCTTTTCGCCGGGTGTGAATTCTCTCACTTGGGCGCCGCGATTGTATATTCGTGCCTGGTTCTGCTGCGCCTTTTTCATGTGTTCTCTCACCAGTGGCCAAACGCGCCTGGCGCGCTCTTGGAGCTGCTGGACATGGTCCACCACGCTGCGTAGGGGGGGGGTTGGCTGGCCCACGTCTCCTTGGCGATGTCTAAGAGTCCTCTGGGGTTGCGGCCGTATAGTAGCTCAAACGGAGAGAAACCTGTAGAGGCCTGGGGGACTTCTCGAATAGCAAATAGCACATAGGGTATTAATTGGTCCCAATCCTTTCCATCCACCTCTGCGACCTTTTTTAACATACGTTTAAGGCTATAATTGAAACGTTCGACCAATCCATCTGTCTGGGGATGGAAGGTGGAGGTCCGTATGCTTTTTATTTTCAGCCATTTATAAAGATGCTTTAGGAGAGAGGACATAAAGCAGCTACCTTGGTCCGTAAGGATTTCCTTGGCTATGCCTACGCGAGAAAACATCATGAACAGTTCATGCGCTACGTTGCGAGCGTTGGCTACGCGTAGGGGGACCGCCTCCGGATAGCGGGTGGCGTAATCCAGTATCACTAATATGTAACGGTGCCCCCGGGCCGACTTGGGCAACGGGCCCACTATATCCATACCAATCCTCGAAAACGGCACTTCAATGATGGGCAGTGGGATTAACGGATTGCGATAATGTGGCTTCGGTGCCACCATTTGGCATTCTCTACAACCTCGACAGAAATCTTCCACCGCTCTTTTAATCCCTGGCCAATAGAAACGTTTCAATATGCGCTCGTACGTTTTCTGTACGCCTTAAATGCGCACCCAATTGGTGTGTGTGAGCGAGATACAACACTCGTGTGATATAATCTTTCGGGACCAGTAATTGTTCAAGGGGTTCCCCTCCTTCCCCACCACTACCCGATATAAGAGTCCGTCTCGGACAGAAAAGTAGGGTGAAACTTTTTCACTCACCGGCTCACAATCTTTGCCATCAATAACCACCACTCGCTGCCGGGCCGCTTCCAGGTTTGGGTCCGTCCATTGTTGCGTAGCGAACTCTCCTTGCCGGGGGGTCCGCTCATGGTCCGGCCCTGGAAATTCGTCGAAGGGATCATCCGGGTTGGTGTTGGTGTGTACCTCCTCTCCGATCGCCTCTTCCCCCGAGCGGTTCTCGTCGCTGCCCGTCAATGGGCGCTCTCCCTCGGCGCTGTCTGTCTGGCGCTCATCCGAGCTCGCTCGGAGCGCTGGGTATGATGGGTGGTTGGCACGGGTGCGCCCGCCGGGGCGGCGCTTACGTTGATTCAGCGCCGGTGGACACTCGTGGGGCCTCCAATATTTTCCGAACAGCTTACAGTCCGTTCCGATGATCATGGGAACGGGGAGGTTGGGGACCACAGCCGCCGTGACCGTGCCCCCTCCCCGGGGGGTAATGACCTGGACGGTGGTGGTGGGATACCTGCGTGCGTCGCCGTGCACGCACGTCACCGGGATAGTCTTTTCTTCCAATTCGGCTGCATACATGGGACGGAGGAGGGTGACGACACTGCCTGAATCTAATAATGCGTGTGTATCTACCCCGCCTATCTTGACAGGCAATGTGTACTGCTTACGCTCTCCATACCGTGCGTACATTGCGGGCTTATCCGAGGCAGTGGCCGAGGCCATTGTGACATCACGGTCCCGTTCTGGGCAGGCCCAGGAAATATGATCTGGTTTGCCGCATAGGTAACATCGGCGGGTGGGGGAGGAGCGGCCACGGCGATCTGGTCCCGACTCGCGGCGGCGAGACGGGGAGCCCGGGCTTGTTTGTTGTCGTGCCTTGTCTCGCCCGCCGCGTTCGTTCCCGGGGGGTTTGGGGTTGTCTACTTTGACAGGCCGCAGCATTTCAGTACACGTCTGATGATTCTCTAATAGAGCGACTAGAGCCTCGACAGACGTCGGGCTCACCTGGGCCGCATACTTTTTAGCATCGGGGGGGAGGGCTCTGATGCATCTGTCTATCACAATACGATCCACACAGGACGGTTCGCCTGGGCTAGTCAGCCAGGCGTGGGTGAGGCGCACTAGGTCGGCCACCTGGGATCGGGGGGGCAGGGTCGACTGATAGGTCCAGTGGTGAAAGCGTTGGGCTCGGGCTGGCAAGCTATGTCCATGGCGGGACAGGAACGCCGTTTTTAGCTTGGTATAGTCTCTACAGTCGGCCACAGAGAGATCAGCACAGGCCTTCTGTGCTTCTCCGCTCAGAAACGGGGTCAGTATCGCGGCCCAGTCGGTCACGGGCCATTTCTCTCGCACCGCGGTACGTTCGAACAGTTCTATGTATGATTCTACGTCGTCCCCGGGGGCCAATTTAGTTAGAATGCTCGCTGGGGGCCGGGTCACAACTGCTTCCTGAGCGAACTGTTTAACTAGCTCTTTCACCGCAGCCTGGAGCTCTGTCTGACTCCGGAGCAGCGCGTTTAATACGTCTGCCTGCTCCATGTCTATTAGAGGTGATGCGTTTGATTAGGATCAGTCAATTACTGCCCGCATTCTCCACCAAGATGTAATGACTGGTCCTTTTCAAAACAAACATCAGAGAGAGCTTGCAGGTTTGACAGATATTTTATTAAACAATAAGGTAAGTAACAGAGGTTGTCTCATTTCTTCCTAAGGGAAACAGGGGTGTCGCTCCGCGGCCTGGTCACTAGGTGGCACTGCTGGCTATCAAATAAAGTTCATCATAACGGGACTCTTCATTATAAGTTCATTATAACGGGTCTTTGTGTGAATAAATGCCGGCCACAGTAGGGGGGCGGTGGGGCATAAGATGTCCAGGCCGACGTTCGCTTCTCAAAGGGGAATCTGGGGGGAGGGGGTCCTCCCACTCAACATATACTTTTCCGGGGGGTTTAAGCGACCCACTGGTTCAACATAAAGTTCATTAGTTCGTGAAAAAAAGGGGGAATTAGGACATATAGCCCGAGGCTCACTCCAGTGAGCCCGAGCCCAACGTATCCACCGTCTCGGCTCCCTAGGGGTGAGAGAGAGAGAGAGATTACTGTGTGTTCAACAGGCATAGTTCAGTTTAAGTGTGGGTCTGTGTGTGGGTGCCTTACCGAAGCCGTGCGCCGACCTGCCTCGAGGAGAGTCTCAGAGAGACTGAGCGGCACAGAGCGTTCCTTCATATTGTGTGGCTTGTGTGCGCGCGTCTGTCAGTCCAACACTGACGTTAGAGCGTAGTGCGTGTAGTAACGCCCCTCGATGACGGTTCCAAGGGGTCGCGTCATCGCTCTGGCTCGCTCGTCCTCTCTCTCCCCGGGGAGGTTCCCCAGTGGCGCGCGGCCCCGCACCGTGACGCCACAATATATATTTGCAAAGTTTGTATTGTGCCGAATATAAGAGACATTTGTGGGGAAAAGAACATTGAATGTCAACTAGTACAGCCCCTGAATATAATTCCACTGCATTCTTTAGGGATATTTCCATTAGAAAGAAAGCGTAGTTTCATAATCAGGCCAATATGGTATTTTTTATTCAGATAACTTTAACTTTGATTGATATATGGGGTTTGTGTAGTTACATTATGTTACATTCATGTTGAACTTTTCTGTTCTGCATAATGTTTTCCTGTATGGTTTTTGGTTTTGGTTCATTGTGGCAAACAGTATGTGTGATCGCTGGTCAGACCTCTCTTTACATCTTTTCAAGAGTAGCATGATTAGTTAGTTGAAGGTAGTAGAGGCAACTTTAGTGCGTACAAACACTGTGTTTGTAAACAAATTTGTTTAGAAACAGAATCTAGCTCCACCTCTCCTCCGCTCTATTGGCTCATTATGAATCTGCTAGTGACTGCTGTGCTGTGATTGGCTAAGTTGCCAGTAGAAGTGACGCGTAAGGGCTGGGCACGCCTTACTGTGAACTGTGTCCTTTGGATACAGCGTCTTGACGTCACGTGACATGTTTTCAGGACGCAGGTCTTTGCGGCACTTTTCTGCAACGGCCATTTTTATTTCCCATCCACAGTCATTCAAAACATCCAAACATGGCGGCCCAGACTTCATCAAACAATATAGCTATATACAGTATAGTTTTGGATCTTTGGTTAATGTTAAAATTACCTATAATACCTCCAAGATTGAAAAGTAACAGCATTGTTACTGTCTTTATACTGAAATAGTTGATATTTATTGATCAGCAATTTGACATTTAATTCTCAAATCTATTCTAAAGCATGTTTTTGTTAGCCTGGACCCAGCCTGCTTTGCTGCATTCAGCACATCTGAAATGTCACTTTGCAAGTCAGTCTGGCCAGGAGCCTATTATCCCCACAGGTAGGCGGGGCATATGAAGGTGGAAATGCAGCCGTGCATTCTGATTGGTCTGTGGTTCGTTTGATTGAGGAAAAAAAAACACTAGTTTGAACACCGCCAAATCGGAAACCACGTGGCTACGTAACAGGCAATGTTGGTCAATATTACTTAGGAAAGTAACTTCTTTACTTTACTCGTTACCCCTTAGACAAAGTAATGTCATTACTTTACTTATTACTGGAATCGAAGAGTAATATATTACATATTACGTTATTACTTTCCCAAGTTCTCAACTCCCACCTTTGAAAAAATAGAGATGTACAACATAATCTGTTTAGCGAGCTCTTTTTAGAACTGATTCCAATTTATTGGAATAATAATAGTCTCCAATCCCACAAACTGCACCTGAAAACAAAGCCAACAAAATCCAACATTGTAAATGTAAAAATGTCTTTCTTAGATAAAAAATAAGAATAAAAAAGTAGCAGAGAGAAGCAATGGGAACATTTTACTTGTAACTTTGCAAGTAACTTGGCGATACTTGCAAAGTAATGCATTACTTATTACCCATTTTTGGAGCAAAAGTAATAATATTACAGTAATATGTAATCTAAAATCCGTTACTGCCCAACACTGGTAACAGGTGAGGTCAGGGAAATGCAAGTCAAGCTGTGCTCTGGACAGACTGATTTGCGAACTGACATTTCAGATGTGACGGAACGCAGCAAAGGAGGCTGGGATCCAGGCTAGCCTCTGTTTTTTGTTAGATTATAGATGTGGTTCTGAAAGTTTGGCTTGGAGACCCCCAGGGGTCCTTTGAGGGTTCCAGGGGGGTCCCGGGAGCTAGCTAGTAGGGTAGGGGCATCACAGGGTGCAAGGGGAACTCACAGTGCATCTCTTTGTGCTGGAATGCAAGCAAGCTTGTTGTCTCAGGGCCCTGATACACCTAGCAATGTTTTGAGCAACGTCAACAAGCAACGTCAACTATCAACGTTGACTTTTCACCTTTCTATAGAAAATGATCAACTCCTGGTTGTTCAGAAAAGTCAGTTCTTTAGCGCCCTCTACTGGTCAACATTTCAGAATCCTCCAATCACAGCCCTCCTTGGCGTCACCTGATCCTTTCTCCTAGACTCCCACAGATAAGCTTTTCTGAAACCATGGCTGCTGCTGCTGCTTCACTGCGGTGGACAAAAACAGGGATTTTGTAACTTTTATTTCGCTAAATGAACATTTTGAGTTGGGTGGCAGTTGGGTGAAAATGATTCAATGCAAACTAAGGCTTCTTTTTTCTGAGATTGTACAAATGATTTGTACACTCTCGGGAAAAAATGAAAATGGGTGGAATTCCCCTTTTAATGGGAGGTGTTGCCTGTTGCCATGTGTCTCATCATGTTGCCCGTTGATGTTGACATTGCTAGTTGATATTGATCAAAATATTGCTAGTGTAACAGGGCCTTCAAAGTGGTTTTCAAGATTTTTCATACCAGGCGAAAATGGCATGGGGGTTACAGGGCTTATATTATACAATTAAAGGGGAAGTCCACCCCATGTTCAACATTTTACCCATGTCATTGATGTGCCTTTGAGGTGTTGGGTGGACATGAGTTCCCCCATTCTGTGTTCCCAAGAAATGGAGGTCTGAAGAAAGCCACTAACATGGTGAAACATCTTGATGACACCATCGAGATGTATTTTCACCATGGTAACGCTTCTTTTTTTCTGAGAGCGTACAAATGGAACCAAATGAACCCGGTTGGTTACATTTGTACGCTCTCTTTCCAATTCTTGGAAAGCCACAGTGTGGCCTTTTTTTTTTTTTTTTTACATGTGTATATTTTTTCCACATATTTCGATGCCGATGCTTCTTTATCTTTATTTTTAGATTCTTTTGTAATAATAGGATGTGGCAGAAGCTTTTATAAATTCCTTTGTTTTAGGTCAATTAGTGCATAAACACTAGCCCGGTCTAGCCCTCAATGATTTTGGCCTTGGGGGGGTGGGGTGCCGTGGTATCCACACGGCAGATGAGCTGCGCTCTGATTTGATCTCACTAACGTGTCGTCAGCCCCGGCCCCTCCCCCTCCCGCGCCTGTCCACTGCTGTTCTACGTCACATCATTTAGAGCCACGCCCACCCGGAAGGTTCACTCCCACTTGAAGGCCACTTTCCAACGTGCGTTAGTCCAGGCTTTCCGTTTTCATGCAAGGCGAACGAAAATGAAAGCCTGCAGGGTGTCGAGGCTACATAAACACTAAACAACCCAGCTTTGATGAATACAAATCCCTTTTGTAGTACTACCATACAGCCTATTACAGAGCAATACTTAATAAAACAGACACATAAATAGCTCTTATCTGCACCACCGTCGTTGAAAACAATGTATTTCAAACTCCAGTTTGTCCCTCTTTCAGGCTGAAACAGCCCTCCCTGGTCCCGAGCCCTGACCCCTCCCTTTTCTGACCCCCTCAATGTTGCGACATTTTGGCTGGTCCAGGTTTTATTTGGTCCAACTATCCCAGTATTCTATGTAGAAGAGCGGCCAAGGCCATGATACTTGGGGGGTTGAGCTCGAGACGAGAAAAGCACCGATGGGGTTTAGACCAAGACCCCATAGAGGGGTTGTGACTGAGGCCAAGACCTAGTGAGGTCGAGATGCAAGATAGAGACCAAGACCAGTGCGAGGCAAGACCAACCCTCTCAAGAACCCTCTCAAGGACCACTGGTAGACCCCGGACCACTGGTTGAAAACCCCTGTTGTAGAACATTTCCTTTGCATTGTCTCGTCTCGACTCTCGAGTGGTCACGGTGACACCCGAGACGTTTGCTCTAAGATCGCGACAAGAGCAAGACCAAGCCAGGACCACGAGACTAATGAAGTGCGAGTGCAGCGAGACCCAGACAAGACCAAGACAATTTTAGGGCGAAACCCGAGACCAAGACAACGAAAATTTGTCTTGAGGCCGTGCCTCGAGACAAGAAAATGTCTGGAGAACTACACCGCCGTTATTTCAGTTATTAGCCTATTTAAGATTGGTAGAACGTCCAACCTACGACGCCAGTAATGAATTGCTCTGTGCTCGATACATAAGCCTCGCGGCCGTCCTACCCTCTCCTACGACGGCAGAACGCGGCTTTTGGCGTCGTGTTAACAACGTGGACGAGAGCTACGCTGTAGAGGAGCGTCGTCATGGAAACCAGAGACGCCAGTGGAAGGAGTGGATCCGGCCGGCGTCGCCTGCTTTCTTAACTATGTTGGGCTTCTGTTGCAACGGCAACGGACCATGCCTACTGCTCTCGTCGTGTCCAAGGCCTAGACACAAAAACTTAAATACCCTATTCTTGTTTCTTCCGGTCGAGCAGCCTGTCCGGCTCCGTCGGGAGGGGTGGCGCCGGGCCGCCTGACACCGCCGCGCTGCTCTGCGTCGCGCGGTGGCAGTCCTCCACGGACGCGTCAGCCAGCGGCACGCGCAGCGCCCGGGCCATGGTGCGCCGCACGTTGTCGGCGTAGAGCGCGGGTCGGCCCGCTCCTCCTCGCTCGGCACGTAGACGGGCAGGTACTCCATCTCCACGCGGTTGTCCAGCTGGCACAGCGTGAGCCACAGCACGGCCAGCATGCCGGGGCCCCGCCACGTCCACGTCACCGTGTCGGGACCCCCGCCGCTGGGGTAGCGCAGCAGCACCGGCTGCACGGGGACGCCCGGGATGAAGGCGCCGGCCTTGAAGCGGATCAGCCCCCGCCGGTTGGTGCAGGTGGCCTCGGGGAAGATCATGATCTGCTGCTGTGGGATCGAGCCGCCGCCGACGAGGAGATCGACCCTGCGCTTGATCTCGTCTATCGTTTTCTTGCGCGAGTCGCGGTCGCCGCGCGACACGAAGACGGGCCGCAGGAAGCCCAGGATGGTGCCCAGCACGGGGATGCCCTGGCAGTCGCGCTTGGCCACCACCGAGCCGCCGGCCACCGCCACCGGCACGCAGTCGAAGAAGGTGGAGTGCGGCGCCAGCACCAGGACGGGCGCCTCGCGGGCCGCCGCCCGCCGGCCGCGCACGCGCGCGATGGTGGAAGCCCATGCAGAACCAGACGGCGCGCATGACGCCGCGCACGCAGGCCTCCAGCAGGCGGCGCCACCAGCGCCTGAAGCGAGGCTCGGCGGAGGCGTCGGAGGCGGGGGCGTCGTCGGAGGAGGAGCGGCGGCCCAGGCTGCAGGCGGCGGCCGTTAGCGGCCAGGCTAGCAGGACCAGGAGGATCACCAGCAGGACGCGCAGCGGGAAGACCGTCAGCGACATCAGGCCCACCTTCAGCTTGTCCACGAGGGTCAGCTCTACTCGGTGGATGAAAGGGTTTGGGGGTGATGGTGGTGATGACGAGCCTCCCTCCTCCTCATCATCTTCTTCTCCCCGGCGGCCCTGTGGCAACGTCATGGTTTCCGATTCTACCGTCGATTTGTCGAAGTAACACCGGGGACGAAACCCTGTCTGTGCAAAACATCTGCTCGCATCTGGAGTCTGTGCTTTAAGGCCGGAGGGTCATCGACTTCTCCCAAATAAGGAGATGACTTTGCAGGGCCGGATCTAGGCATGGGCACGGGGGGGGGGGGGGGGGGGCAATGCGCCTCTAAATAGACCGCACCTCTAAATAGATTACGCCGCGGACAAAGCCAACTCGGGTCGTGACGAATCATGATGGCACCCACACACACAAAACTTTGGGACAATCAAATCATTTCTAAGATGAAAAACAAAACAAAAACTCTTGTGTCATGCCATGTAGGGCTAGGGTTTTGTAGACATGATGTGGTCAATGGGCATCATTTGCTCGAGATACAACTTGAACTTACCATAGGAGTGGGTAGAGGCTATCAGGCCTCTACCAAGATTACATTCAGTTGACACATGCGTTTATTTTTGGTCCGTGAGTATTGTCTTGAGTCTAGACCATACCTGGGCATTATGCGGCCCAGGGGCCAAATGTGGCCCTTTGGCTGTCTCTGACCGGCCCGGGGAACACCAGTGGTCCTCGAGAGAGTTCCAGTTAAATATGGGAAGTTGGTTAACCAGATGTAACTCTTTGAGAATGTAAACATGAAACCAAATGGACCCTGCGGGTCCATTTGGTTTCATGTTTACACGCTCAAGAGTTAAAATATTCATCACCTGAATCATCCAAAACCTACACAATCAGATGATGTAAAAGAATGGTCATTTTTGTCTCCACCGTAGGTGGTGACTATAAAACGCCCTCTGTCCGTGCACGTAGCCCGTCTGTACCCTCGTTGTCTCTGCCGTAGGTGGTGACTATAAAACGCCCTCTGTGCCTGCACGCAGCCCGTCTGTACCTCGATCTGTCTGTCCTCCCAACTATGACGAACAATAGAACCGTATGGTAGGCGCGCTCTACTCAAAGTCCACCTTGTGTTCTCAAGTGGCTGATGGGTGCAGATTCTTGAAGATCAATGTAAAGAGGAAATATCCGCACTCGCATATAGTTCATGAGTTTTCTTTTATTTAGTTTCACAGCAGCATAGTCTACCTAGAGAAACGAACGCGTTTCGGCGCTCACGCCTTCATCAGCGTTTCAAACTAGGGTTTGTCTCGCAGAGACTCCATATATAGCCTAGTTAGGCGGTAATCACAGCTGCGGCTTGTTAAAGAAAACATTCTAACAATTTGTTCCATATACAATACATATTCAAATTACACATTTTTCATATATACAATTTCATGTTTCCACAAGTACATCATACACAAATGTTCAATTACAAAAAACAGTGCAATAAGAGCTCTTCATTCATCCCTTTAGGAAACTCTGTATTTAAAAAATGAATCCATTGGGCCTCTTTTTGTAGCAGAACTCTGTCTCTATCACCACCTCTTTTTAGTGGTTTAACTATTTCCAAACCCTGAAATCTAAGGGAGCAAATATCATGTTTAGCAGAATTAAAATGTCTGGCCACTGGCGACTTCTCATCATTATTTCTGATATTACTTTTGTGTTCTGTTATTCTAGTTTTCAACTCTCGTGTTGTTTTTCCTACATAGCAATATCCACAAGGGCACTTTAAAAGGTAGACCACATATTTTGTCTTGCATGTAATTCTTCCTCTCACTTTGATTTTTTTTACCAGTATGTGGGTGTAGGATGGTGTTACCAGTGATCATAGCATTACAATTAATACAATTTTTACAAGGGAAATTCCCTGGGGGCAAAGATGCTAGGAAGTGTTGAGGTTCAATAGTTATATCATTTTTTATTAATTTGTCACTTATGTTATTTGCCCTTTTATTTGCAAAGATGGGGGGAGTGGAAAAAACATTTCCTACAGCGGGATCACTGGCTAGTATATGCCAATGTTTTTTAACAATCTGTCTAATGGACTGAGAAATGGGAGAAAATGTGGTCGTCATAACCATACAAGCACTTTTTTTAGAAGAAGATTTAGGGGTTATGAGACTGGTTCTGTCTAGAGGCTTAATTTTAGATATACTGTTAGTTAAAATCGATTCGTTATACCCTCTTGTTCTGAACCTCTCACACATTTCAGCAGATTGACTTTCAAAATCAGATTCAGTGTTACAAATTCTCTTCAGTCTTAACAACTAGCTACAGTATAATGCTGTGATGCTGTGATATTTCTGTCCCAGGACGCCCCATAGTGGCAGGTATCGGTTCTTTAACAGAGCCCATTTCACAGTATATTGATTTTCATATCAGAGATGTGGTGACAAAGTTGCCCTCATTTCTCAAAGATACTACAGATTTTCTAAATAAGTTGAAGTCTATTGGAGAGTTAAATGACTCAGACTTCTTATGTACTATGGATGTGACCAGCCTATATACTAATGTACCTCATAATGAAGGTTTAAACGCTCTTAAATATTATATGGAGTTAAGAGAGACTCAGCTACCCCCTACTGACCTGATTATGACCTTGGCTGAGGTGGTCCTCACTAAAAACTATTTTAAATTTGAAAATGAGTTCTATCTACAAAAACAAGGTGTTTCCATGGGGAGCCCGTTTGCTCCGAATTATGCTAACCTTTTTATGGGTAAATTTGAACATGATCATGTCTATAATAATAACCCATTCTGCATGTATCTAAAATGCTGGTACAGGTACATTGATGACATATATTTTGTTTTTAGTAACACTGCTGATACTTTGAATGATTTCATGGTGTATATGAACTCCAGGTCACCCTCTATTAAGTTTACTTTGGAAGCCAGTCAAGAAACTGTTTCTTTCTTAGATGTACGTGTTAAAAAAACAAATGGAGGTATTCAGACAACAGTATACAGAAAAAAAACAGATAGAAATAATTATTTGCATTATTCCAGTTACCACCCATCCAGTCTAAAAAGAGGGTTACCTTATAGCCAGTTGTTAAGACTGAAGATAATTTGTAACACTGAATCTGATTTTGAAAGTCAATCTGCTGAAATGTGTGAGAGGTTCAGAACAAGAGGGTATAACGAATCGATTTTAACTAACAGTATGTCTAAAATTAAGCCTCTAGACAGAACCAGTCTCATAACCCCTAAATCTTCTTCTAAAAAAAGTGCTTGTATGGTTATGACGACCACATTTTCTCCCATTTCTCAGCCCATTAGACAGATTGTTAAAAAACATTGGCATATACTAGCCAGTGATCCTGCTGTAGGAAATGTTTTTTCCACTCCCCCCATCTTTGCAAATAAAAGGGCAAATAACATAAGTGACAAATTAATAAAAAATGATATAACTATTGAACCTCAACACTTCCTAGCATCTTTGCCCCCAGGGAATTTCCCTTGTAAAAATTGTATTAATTGTAATGCTATGATCACTGGTAACACCATCCTACACCCACATACTGGTAAAAAAATCAAAGTGAGAGGAAGAATTACATGCAAGACAAAATATGTGGTCTACCTTTTAAAGTGCCCTTGTGGATATTGCTATGTAGGAAAAACAACACGAGAGTTGAAAACTAGAATAACAGAACACAAAAGTAATATCAGAAATAATGATGAGAAGTCGCCAGTGGCCAGACATTTTAATTCTGCTAAACATGATATTTGCTCCCTTAGATTTCAGGGTTTAGAAATAGTTAAACCACTAAAAAGAGGTGGTGATAGAGACAGAGTTCTGCTACAAAAAGAGGCCCAATGGATTCATTTTTTAAATACAGAGTTTCCTAAAGGGATGAATGAAGAGCTCTTATTGCACTGTTTTTTGTAATTGAACATTTGTGTATGATGTACTTGTGGAAACATGAAATTGTATATATGAAAAATGTGTAATTTGAATATGTATTGTATATGGAACAAATTGTTAGAATGTTTTCTTTAACAAGCCGCAGCTGTGATTACCGCCTAACTAGGCTATATATGGAGTCTCTGCGAGACAAACCCTAGTTTGAAACGCTGATGAAGGCGTGAGCGCCGAAACGCGTTCGTTTCTCTAGGTAGACTATGCTGCTGTGAAACTAAATAAAAGAAAACTCATGAACTATATGCGAGTGCGGATATTTCCTCTTTACATCTCCCAACTATGACGTCATGATGACATCATACTTTGCAGTGTGCACACGTTCAAAACTGGGCCCGGACGGTGGAGACCTATGCCCCGTAGGGGCACAACTCTTGTTTGATCTATGTTTGCCTGTTTGGTTTCCCCAATCCAGCCTGGTATTCTGAACAAAAACAAAAGAAATCTTTAGTTTTGGCGTCTGTGGGTCTAAAATTTTATCAAAAAGTTTGGTCTTGCTCTTACTTTCGTCTTGAGACAAATTAATACTTCGCAGACTTTAGTACAGCCTTTAGTCTTGGCCCTCCACAATATTTTATGTATCTCATGTGGCCCCTTGGGAAAAATAATTGCCCACCGCTGGTCTAGACGATACTCGTCGTACATAATGTTACAATTACCGGTACAACAAAGCAGAACTCTATATTCCTGTTAAAGTGAGACAAGCAGACCATGGCAGAGACGCTGATACAGACAGCAAGTAGTTCAGTTCAGCCGTGTTTACTGTGTGAAGCCGCACAGAGCAATGTGTAGTGCAGGGGTAAGCAACCTTTTCGGGATGAAGTGCCATGTCTTTATTTTCATGATAATGAAAATAAAGACATGTGCCATAGCGACATTATGTTCAATTATGACACCACATCAAAATTACATACAGTATTTCCTCCTGATTTTGATTATCCGTACACACGGCCATTTATGTGTCCTCTTCTATAGAAATATGTTCTTTCAGGATGTAGGATTATTCGACTCAATTATTATTATTACCACTGCTTCCCCAGACTGGTTCCCCAGAGTTGAATTAATGTGAGTTTGAATGAATGTGGAATTACGTGCAATATGGAATTTGCATTCAGATGTGAGTGGACTTAAATTAACTGTACACATTTTTATTGGGAAAAAAAAAAAAAAACATCTCTCACACTTGTGCCAGTGTGCCAGAGATCACCCTCTGAAGTGCCAATGGTGGCACCCGTGCCTAAGCTTGCCCCTGGTGTAGTGTACGGTGGAGTCATCAGCTCAGCTGTGTCCAGCAGTACAGGGGGAGTAGTTTCACCACGCTACGCTCAAGGCTTTAGTGCAGGGGTTTTCAACAGGTGGTCCGGGGACCACCAGTGGTCCTTGAGAAGGTTCCAGGTGGTCCCCAGGCTAAATGATGTAAAGTTGGTTAACCAGATGTAACTCTTGAGAGTGTAAAAATGAAACCAAATGGACCCTTGCGGGTCCATTTGGTTTCATTTTTACACTCTCAAGAGTTAAAATATTCACCATCTTAATTAGCCCCAAGTCTACACAACTAGAAGATTAATGGTCATTTTGATCTGTATGTTTTGCCTGTTTTGTTTCCCCAAATCCAGCCTGGAATTGTGGACAAAAGCAAAATAAATCTTTAGGTTTGGAGTCTGTGGGGCTAAAATGTCCTCAAATGGTGGTCCGTGGCTCAAATCCTGAATAAATGGTGGTCCCTGAGATGAAGAAGGTTGAAAACCCCTGCTTTAGTGGGAGAGCTCTGATGATTCATGTATCAACTAACTAAGGACTATTTTTAAATAGAGCATGTGCACTTTAGACAAATAAAATTGGTGTAATCCCCCTTTAACGTTTGTTAATGTACTTGTCTTTATGTTGAGAGGTTGTCATTGTTTAACGTAAACAAATAGGGATGATTATAAAGATATGCTGCTAAAATGGTTTATGGTAGGATACGACACATTTTTAAGATAGTTTTTCCAAAATTCAAAGATGGGCAAGTTAAATCCGAAGGCTCAATCGTATTCACCAAAGACCAATGTGCATTGATACACCTTTTGGGGGAACCACTGCTATTATAAAGTATTATATTTGAAATGTTTGCATGCCAATAAAGACCACTCATTGTTATGTCCTTTGTGCCTTGCTGTATAGAGCTGCGCAGTGAACGTCACCGCCCCTGTTCCGGAAGTCCTTTCCCAATTCATTTTTCTCATAGACTTTTCGAAGATAATTTATATCAAGACGATTACGCCGCGGACAAAGGCAACTCGAGTCGTGACGAATCATGATGACACACACAAACTTTTGGGACAATAAAATAATTTCTAAGATGAAAAACGAAACAAAAAGTCTTGTATCATGCCGTTTTCTACTTCTTCCCAATTATATATTATATGACGATATTGTGTTTGTTGTCATGATTTGTCACGACCTGAGTTGGCTTTGGCCGCGGCGTAATCGTCTTGATATAAATTATGTTCGAAAAGTCTATGAGAAAAATGAATGGGGAAAAGACTTCCGGAACAGGGGCGGTGACGTCACTGCGCAGCTCTATACAAGTATACAGGAAGGCTTGGCCTCGACCCAAGTTGACCCTAATTGCAAAGAACACTCGGCTCGGCCCAACAATTTCTCATATTTTAGAACATAAATACAGAATTAAAAGTTGGCTTGCTATTGATCCTGAGATGTAGTAAAAATTATTACGGTAATTTCATTTCATGTTGCTTTAAAGCTCCTATATGTACATTGTAATTGTATGGTCAATATAATAATTTCATTGTTTTAATTTTGTCTTTTTGATGCCCCTAGGGGCTGCAGGAGGCCTCCAAAGAAATCCGTATAAGCTTTGTCATTGGATAACAAATAGTCCCTACTAGTTCTTAGCCAATCAGGAAGGAGGACTATGATTTGTAAAGGGCCACTGCAGCTCCTATGGTTCTCATAGATACTAGATATTATCAAAAGTGATCTAATAATGGAACGGTCTAAGATAAAGAAGAATAAGGAAAAATGCCAGTAAAATTCTGAGATTTATTGCTTATATATAATTAAAAAAAAAGATACTTTGGTTCCGAGCCTTCAGGAATTCATGTACAGGAGAATGGGGCAAGAACAACGTTTCAGTGCTTCTTGAACTCATCCGGAGGGCTCACCTCCACCTTCCTCCGGCCGATGTCCTTCCAGTCGGTGCTCAGCACCGTGCCGCGCGACTCCGTGAACGACTTGTTCATGGCCCGCTTGACCTCGTCCGAGCCTTCGGCGTAGATCCTCTGGAGGAGCTGCTCGATGGCCTCTCCTCCCTCCAGCGCCTCTCGCCTCTCCTCCTCTCGGATCTCCCCTGCCAGCCGGTCCCAGTCCTTGCTGGTTCCATGGGACACCGACGATGGGTACCGGGGAGTTCCTGGTTCCTCGCCAGACCCAGCCGCCGTTCCTTCTTCCAGCGCCTCCCACCTCCCACCTGCCGCCTCCGTCGCCTTCCTCATCCGGAGCTCCACCCTGGAGGGGAAGACCTTAAAGCTGCTCTGCTGGGGCGCGATGGGGTGGAGGAGCCGGAGGTTGAGGCTATAGCCGTCGCCCGACGCCGGCAGGCGCACCGCGGCCGACAGAGACCTCTCAGAGAACTGGACGCGGACGCCGTCCTCGGCCACGTTCTTCACCATGAGCGTGACCACCACCTGCGACTCCGTCTGGTACCAGTCGTATTTCGGGCGCGGCAGTGGCGACCCGCCGACGCTGCCGGCGGCCATGTTGTCTGTTTAGGTCCTGAGTAAACGGGACGGTAGGTAGGCCCGGGATGAGACCTACGGGCAGGCAGACGTTAGAACGGACCCACGGATACGGAGCGTCCACGCAGTGCAGACGCCTCTCAAACAAAGCTAAATCTAGTGTGAATTAAAACTTACTGAAAGCTGCGTCAAGCGCGCGTTACAACTAATGGCTCCGGCCTGACGTCACACGACTCACACCCGATGTCGATTTGCGCACACAAGTCCTTTGGACACCTTGATGATGCTGCTAACATTATAGGCAGGGGACCCCAATATACAATGTACTAGATCAGGGGTTTTCAACCTTTTTGACGCCAGGGCCCACCATTTATTCCGAATTTGAGCCACGGACCACCACTTGAGCCCCACACATCCCAAAACTAAAGATTTCTTTTGCTTTTGTCCACATTCTAGTTGTGTAGACTTGGGCTAATTCAGGTGATGAATATTTTAACTCTTGAGAGTGTAAAAATGAAACCAAATGGACCGCCAGGGTCCATTTGGTTTCATTTTTACGTTCTCAAGAGTTACATCTGGTTAACCAACTTAGCTGGGGACCACCTGGAACACTCTCAGGGACCACTGGTGGTCCCCGGACCACCTGTTGAAAACCCCTGTACTAGATGAGTGCCACAGGTCTCCACCAGGCCAGATCAGGTTGTGGCTCTGATGACATCGGGGGGAGCGTACATGAGGGGAGCGATCAAGCCATCGGCCCATAGCACTTGTATTGCATACCAACCCACAGTACTTACTGCGATGACTTATATAGGTTGCCTAATGTATTACAATGTTTTTAGCGCTTCATTGTATATTGTAAAATGTATTGTAAATCCTGATTAAATTGTAAACTTTTCACCATTGTAAGTCGCTCTGGATCAAGAGCGTCTGCTAAACGCCTAAAATTGTGAATTGTAAGCCATAGACTGACTCGTACATGAGCGGAGCGAGCTAATATGATGACATCACCTAAACCGGCCAATCGGGTGCGACCTGGACCGTGCACAGACGGACGGATGGACAGGGGGTAAAACATACTCTCCACCATACTGGTGGAGACAAAAATCTTGAGGGTTCATTATTTGCATGAGCGGAGCGGGCGCCAGTAAGGCGATCTGTGCGCAGTGCTTGGTTCTTGGTGCTCGGTCCCTCGGGGCACTCCGATTGGCCGGTTTAGGTGATGACATAATGATCATTTGAGAGAGAGAACTTTATGCCTAATGTCATGAGTATTAGCCCACTCCGCTCATCACCAGTAGGCCATACTTGTGCATACATGGCCTCCTGAGGCACTCTCCCGAATGTTTAATTCTGATTTGCAAACCGTTGAAGTCCTATTCGTACAGTCCTTCAAGCTTCAACAAGCCACAGTAGTCAACACTCAGCAACGCATCTGTTTTCACTAACCACAATGGTTTCAGTGATCACCTCTTCACTGAAAACTGTACTTTAAGGGGTCCATTCGGACCTGGAACTGAAGACAAAGAGAAACAGTGGATGTTAGTGAAGATATTTGGCAATATAAATCATGTTATTGGCTAGGGGACACACAGAACTTTAGTCACAGGTTGCCAGATTTGGTTGCCTTGATTGAAAAACAATTATGGCATTAAGAAGATTCCAAGCATTTATTGTGTGAGTTTTGTGAAACGTGAAAAGACTTTGCTTGGCATTTCTTTACAACACTCATTTCTCTATACATTCATCTTCCACCAAGAAAAAAAAAAGGTATGGCAAAGAAACAGTATATGAATTGTTTCAATTGTAAAGTTTTTTTTGTGAGGTGTCTTCAGCTGTCACCCACAAAATAGAGGCACGTCAGATATTTACGGTGTGATCACTGACTGTAGCTACAGCAAGGCACACTGAACAGAATACCGTTACCATCGGGGTACAAACCTACACATTTCATTGTGTACGTTTTTTGCAAATTAATGTGACTGTCCTACTCCATACAAGACTGCTGCAGAAAAGTAGTTTGTTGAGCACATACGTAGACTGGCTCAATAGGAAACCTATGTGCTCAACGAATCACAGCTCATAGATGAGGTTTTTTCACTACTTGGCATTTGTATGATAATAAAGTACCCTATTGGCCTGAATATAAGACCATGTTTTTTTCCCCACTAGTAACTTTTTCCGTAAATGACTCGTCTTATATCCAAGTTATATCTGTGTCTTATATTCGGGACAATACGGTATTATTTTCATGATAGACTCGTTGCACTTACCACTGGGAAAACTATGGTTAAGTGGTAAAAACTTCAGTGATTCGATTCAATTACTAAAATAGTTGACAACTAATTGAATAATTTGATTACCATTCATCGATTAATCGTTGCAGCCCAAATAAAGTAACAGTTTTAAACATAAAAGGTTTCCCCCCAGACAGCTATGATATTCAAATTGTAATCAGTCTCATCATGAACTAAAAATGCATCCCGTCATGGATATAAAAACTATGATGCGAATTAAGTTCCTTCCAAAACCCTTTTCGAGACCATCGGTGCAGAAATGTAAAACTCACTTCGGAAGACATTTTCTGCACAAACAAAACAACGTAATGCAAAACGCTTCTTGGTAGGTTGATTAGGAACAGTTTCATTAAACAAATTAAGACTAATAAAAAATAAAAGTTAAAATCGCTGGTGTTCATTCTGGACTGTTGACAATATTTCACTTTGGGTGATATTTACATGCTGTGCATACAGTACAGTACATTACAGACCCTCACAGGCTCACCGTCAAGTCAACCTCCTGATGGGCATCATTTATTTAAAGGGCAACTCTGTAGATTTTATATCCAGACCCTATTTGAATTAAGTTGAGGACAGTTTGGATTTTTTTTTTCTGTGCTTTGATATGTTGAATCTGTGACATCATCATACAGAATGTCAGTTTCTCTTAGACTTCAATACAAATAATTACCTAATACAGGTTTTTCAACCCTTTCTGGCCTGAACACATTTTGCTGTTCTAAGCAGTATACTTTAGCAAGTGAAAAATATCAAATCTGGTCTGCTATTTTTTTTAAACGTGAAAATGTGGTGCAAATATATTATTTCAGAAGCAAAGATTTTTAACGCAAACATTTGCTTCTGGTAGATCCCTAGAACATCATGTTTTCAGACGGATAGAATCTGGCGTCAGAAACTAGAATCTAGCAGTGGAAACTAGGATCTAGTGCCAGGACCAATGATCTAGCACCAGAAACTAGAATCTAGTGTCAGGAACTACAATTTAGCGTCAGAACCTAGAATCTAGTCTCAGAAGCTAGAATTTAGTGGCTGGGATTGGAATCTAGTGCCAGAAACTAGAATCTGGCACCATAAACTAGAATCTACTGTCAGAAACAAAACAAAAAGAACCAATTGTCAGAAAAAAAAATCTATTGTCAGAAACTAGAATCGAGTATCAGAAACTAGAATCTAATCAGGACAAAATGGGTTGAATACATAAATAACTAAATAAATTCAAAACAAAAGCCAAAGTAACATATTCCAGTTACCTCCCTCTCCTCACTCGTGGGACATTCTGGCTGTAACAGTCAAAATATCAGTACGCAAAACAGATTATATCATTTTGATTTTGTCCTCAACTTCATTTAAATATAAGGTTTGGGTGTAAAGTTACCCTTAAAGATAAACCATTAACAATGATCATTTTTGCAAAGTAAGACTAAACAATGTTTTACAGTGTTTTTTTTTGTTTGTTTTTGTTTAAAATATAAATCTATTATACACTTTGATTTGCAACATAGAATTTTGAATATAAAAAAAGAATACTACATAGAATGGATCATGCGAATCACCGTTTCCTAAAGAGAAAGAGCAATTTCTCACAATTTCACAGATTCCAGCAGGCAATACTGAACACTTCATTTCATTGGGCCAATATGATTTAATAGGTAGGGCTTTTTTTGCACAATCTGCCATATGCAAACTCATTTGCCATATGCAAACCCTAATAATTGAATTCCTTACATATACAAGCTCGCAATGAGGTTGTAATTTGAAAGTGTGAGAAATACAGATAGTGATTTAGAAGGCATTTGTAGAATGAGCTTGTAGAAAGGTCTTAAAAAGGGTTGGCACTTTGCAGAATTTCCCATTTCTACGGTATTTCATGCTCTATTGATGACAGCCCACAAGCTTTGAGAATCTTCTTCTGACCCCAAGCATTTAGAGCAGTGTTTTTCAACCATTTGGATACCAGTGTCCACTATTTATTCAGCATTTGTGCCACGGACCACTATTTGATGCCATTTTAGCCTCAAAGACCCCCAAATACTAAGGATTCTTTTGTTTTTGTCCAAGTATTCCAGGCTGGATTTTGGAGAGAAAAACAGTCAGACGTACAGATCAAAACGACCATTAATCTTCTACAACCAAATGAACCCACAAGGGTTTCATTTTTTTGCTCTTATGTGTTGACTCGATTGGAGTTTCTGACACCAGATTATACGTATTTCTCACCAGATTATAGCTGCAGCAACATTCTAGCTTTGACACTAGATTCTACAGTAGTTTCCGACAGACTAGATTGACACAGACTGATGATAGGATCTACTTTTGACACTAGAATTTAGTTTCTCAGAATCGAGTGACACAGATTCTATAGTTTCTGACACTAGATTCTAGGAAAAATCTGTGTTCCTGTGTCCAAGGCCAAGCCAAGGACCACCAGAATTATCATATTTGCTGCAGCCATCTGAAAGTTCTAGGGACAGATGCAAAATTGAGTTAAAAATGTTTGCTTCAAAATAACTATTCAGGTTTGCACATTTTCACAATTTTTCAAAATAGCAGAGCAACAAGCTCATGACTCTGGCGCGACATGAGCTTGTTGCTCTGCTATTTTTCAACAGATAAAACACCAAACGCGTTGACACAAAGGGTTAAAGAGTTGCATCTGGTTAGTCAACTTCCATAATTTAGCTGGGGGGGCACCTGGAACCCTCTCAAGGACCACTGGTGGTCCCGCCGAGACCATCGGTTGAAAACCACTGATTTAGAACTTTGCTCAGAAACCCTGCGAGGGCAGTAATGCAAAAAAAATGTTGAAAGGTTTTTGTCAAAGTGAAATATTGCACCTTAAAAACATCTGACAAAAATATAGTTTACAAAAGCCGCTTCCAGACATTTAAAAAATACAGATAGTGCACCACGAATGCACAGTAGTCACACACATGCCCGTACTTTCGACGGCGGGACACCCAAACCCATAGTTCCTGAAAAAGATAGAAAAATGTCTTCAAGATTATCTTAACGATAATATGGAAAATCGTTCAATTTTTCCATCTAACTCACCTTCCACCAATTCTTTTTTTCGGTTGTTTAGCAAACATTAGCTTTAAAAGGGTTCTGTACATTTTTTTTTGTACAACAACAGACGCGAGGAAAGCACCTTAATGGGTTACAAAGGACAGCGTTCACATTGTATGAACTCTTTATCCAATTAGCCTCTCCGAGTCTCCGTCTAGAGTTCCAGCAGCTTTGCTCGTTCAGTGTTAAGTGATAACTGACATCAGAGACGTCATCCACACCGTCCAGGAGCAGAGAGAGAAGTCTCTAAAGAGACTCTTCAGAGTACGGTCACAGTTTGACTTACTCTCCTCCTCTTCTCTCAAAGAAAAGTGCAACGTAGTCTGTAATAACACGCGAGTAGCGCCCGTCCCCGACGCCCCCAAAGTTATAGATAATAGTCCAGCTTGCTCTCTATCGTCTTGCAGCCTTTGACGGAGAAGACCCTCTCCGACTTGGGGAAGTAGACCAGGTCTCTGGCTACCTTGTCGGCCACGTCCTGGTCCGGCGTCAGGCCCTTGGCGACCATCTCTGCCTTGGTACAGAGGATGACGTGTTTGTATTCCAGAGGGAGAAACGGTACGAAGAAGTCCACCAGGTTCTTGTCTATCAAGTTGGTATGCCAGAGCCCACCTAAAGATAAAACACAGGAAGGAATTTGATTTGAAGGTCGCATTCACACTGGAAAGTTTTACTGCCATTAAAACAAATCCTGCTGCGTATAGTTCATTGTAGTTTATCACAAAGTGCGCTTTGTTTGGGAGGTGTGAAAAGGCTCATTCGAATCCTAATGTGCATCAGTTAACTACGCACTCTGCTTCACTTCTACATGCAGCAGAGTAAGGAACATTGCGTGTGTGAATGCAATCACATTAAACATAGGGAGTGAATGTATATTGGGATTAGGTTCCATATTGCACCTTTGCACAATGTTGCATAAAGTGTTTGCATTTTTAGAACAGACCTGAGCCAGGAATCCTAACAGTGACAGACGCACACGCACGTGCGCACACACACACACTCCCCAATCTCCCTCCCCCTTTCCTGCATAATTACTGTACCCTACCAATAAAGGCAAATAACGCCCCCAAACATATACTGTATATAGTTTAATTACTACATCGTTAGAAATAGCGATGCTATTCCAGTTTGAGCAATGCTATTCCAGTTTTGATTAGAATGTACCTCTAATTGTACAATCTGTGTTGTCGTCAGACCAGATGTTATGACAGCCTCTACTATCGTTCCTGTTTCAGTAAGGTCTGAAAAAAGCATTTTTCAACCCAGCCCTTTAACCCTATGTGTACTGAACACGTTTTGGTGTTTTAACTATTGAAAAATAGCAGATCAACAAGCTCATATCACGCCGGCGAATGGCGCGATGTGAGCTTGTTGTTCTGCTATTTTTGAAAAATTGTGAAAATGTGCAAATCTCTGAATGCAATATTTGGGAAGCAAACATTTTAACTCAAATTTTTGCTTCTGGGGATCCCTAGAACAACATGTTTTTAGATGAGGTTCTGCAGCTAAATAATAGATATTTCTGGGGGTCCTTCCTGTAAAATATGTTAAGCATCACTGACACAGAAAGAGATTTTTCCAGAAAAAAACTAGAACCTCACGCCAGGGACTAGAATTTAGTGTCACAAACTAAAATGTAGTGTCATGGACTAGAATCTAGTGTCGGGAACTAGAATCTAGTGTCAGAAACTGGAATCTCACTTCAGAAACTACAGTCTACTGAGATGAACTAGAATCTACCGTTGGGGACTAGAATCTAGCATGAGGAACTAGAATCTAGCGTCGGAAACTAGAATCTAGCGCTGTGAACTAGCATCTAGTCTAGCATCAGAAACTAGACAGCACAGTGTACTCACTTTGCTTGTTGTTGAAGACAGACAGAGACAGCGTTGTCTCCAGATCCTTCAGTTGGATCTCCTCTCTGTCTCGTCCTGCCCTCCAGAAGTCCAGGGTGGTCTGGATGATGCTGTCTCCTCCGGCATTACTAGGACAAACAAAATATAAAAAAAACAAAATACATAACTTTTTATCAAAGCATGCAACGCTCACTCACTAGGGTGGATAAAAAAAAAAAAAAAAGTTTGGATTTTCTTGTGTCTCACCCCCTAATTATGTTCCTATGGACAAAAAACTGCTTTCGTTAAAATTTGGTTGAATTTGAAGAATATTTAGAGGTAGCTCAGTCACCCAGAAGCGGTTATCATTATTTTGTATTGGAGTACCAATTCACATTGTGTCACGTTTGCCTTGCAATGACAATGTCAAGTGAATGTTTGCATAAAAGTGAAAGTTTGCATGAATTAGTTACCACGGCAGCAGTAGGTAGTAGTAAGACTACTAGCTATCATCAAAATGTTATTCATTGCAGAAATAGTGTCGCCTTAATATGGTGTCAACCAGATCACACAAAACTTTACCTTCTTGGTGAAATGGTGCAAGGTTATAAGTGCCTTTGCATAATGCATATGTAACGCCGGGATTCGAACCCGGGTCTCCCGCGTGAAAGTCCAACATCTTAACCACTAGACCAAGAGGACATCCTCTTGGTCCGGGGGCAGATATTGGTTTTTCCAGGCCATCACGACAGAGGCTGTAGCCACCTGCTACACATAGCTGTACATAGATAGTTGATCCAATTCACCCATTCACACACCAGCAGCAGCGGAAACCATGCAAGGTACCAATAAGGTACCAGTAAGTAATTAAAAATCGAGTTCTCATTTAAAAATACACACGAGTGAAAAATGTCCCTTTTTTTTGGCATGTATCGTTGGGTATGGCTATATACTAACCACAGATGTGGTCTACTCTAAGAGTGTGAAAAATGTATTTTTCAACACTGTCCTTTAAAGAAACTGAGGAGTTTTGTCTTCACCTGAGGAAGATAAATATAGCTTTCCGGTAGGAGACTCCATCCAGTTTATCGTAGTAGTCCAGGAAGGGCTTAATGCTGTCAATCAGACCAGGATGCATCTTGTCCATCTCATCGAAGACGAACATGGACTGGGGACAGTCAGTGACGTTCCCTCGGATCCACTGCTGGAGCTGAGACTGGGGATCAACAACAGACAAATACACAATCATTAAAAAGACAATTATAACTGTGTAGTTTGAACCTTGGTTCTAAAGCAGTGTGGTGTGAGACAAGCCTGGCCTAGTTAGGTGTGCTTTCTAATTTAAACCAGTGGTTTTCAACCTTTTTGAGACCAGGGCCCACTATTTATTCAGCCTTTGTGGCACGGACCACCAGTTGAAGTCTTTCAGACCAAAACTAAAGACTTTTTTTTGTTTGTTTTTCACTATTCCGTTCTGTGTTTTGGGAAACAGTCTGACTGTCATCAAAATAACAATTCTACTACATTTTCTAATTGTGTAAATTCTTGAAATGTAAGTATTTTTTTTAAACTCTTGGTAGTGAAAAATCAAAGCGAATGGATCCGTAAATTCCCCTAAAAAATGAATTAACTTATTCCTGACATCCCTAATCAGTAATAATGCATGCAAAACATGTTAGTGTATGTTATTCTGTTTCTAATTATTTTTGCACAAATTCTGAATATTGAAAATAGGTGTAGTTGTAGCTGAATAGCAAGCTTGTAAATCGGATATCGCTACTGAATCCAGAAAGTCTGAAAACTATACCAGAGAAGTTAACATTTTAACGAACATGAGGCCGTATTGATTTTAACCCTTAGTGTACTGAACGCGTTTTGGTGTTCTAAGCATTATGTTTTAACTATTGAAAAATAGCAGATCTACAAGCTCATAGCGCGCCACCGAGTGGCGCGCTATGAGCTTGTATCTCTGCTATTTTTGAAAAATTGTGAAAACGTGGTGCAAATCTTTGAATATTATGTTATTCAGAAACTAGAAATCTAGACAGGACACAATGGGCTCGAGCTCACCTTGTAGCTGTCAATTTGGTTTGCATGTGGGAAGTGAAGCTCAGCGGTGAAGACATGGACATACTTGCTGTCCATGCCCTCTCTGTAGACGTTCTCCGCTATGAGCTGGCTGACGAAGTTCTTCCCTGTGCCGGTCCAGCCGTGGAGAGAGAGGACCAGGGGCTTCTTGGGGTTGTTGTTGTTCATGAATCCAGACACGGCTTTCACGATGATGCGTGACGCTATGTGCTGCCCAAACAGCTTGCGCTCCAAGTCAGCCTCCAGACCTGATGAATGCAAAAGCATAACGTAAATAAAAATGAGGGTTGGCAGGGTTTGACACTAACACTTGCCCGCTTGCCCGGGGCAAGTAAAAAAAAATGGTGGGGCAAGTGAAGACTGCTACCTGGTTGCCCGATCGGGCAAGTGTGCAACTTAGTGCACTATAACACAACACAAGATAAATTTGTCTTGAAGGTGGTCATTGCGACCTGGGCTAATTAAGATGATGAATTTTAACTCTTGAGAGTGTAAAAATGAAACTAAATGGACCCGCAAGGGTCCATTTGGTTTCATTTTTACGTTCTCAAGAGTTACATCTGGTTAACCAACTTAGCCTGGGGACCACCTGGAACCCTCTCAGGAACCATGTGTTGAAAACCCTGGTTTAAAGCACCCAAGTAGGAAGTAAACAAAATTTACAATATATTTTTTTGGGGCAAGTGACCATGAGCTGAGGGCAAGTAGAACCTGACTTGCACTTGCCCGATGGGCAAGTGCCTCGGAGACCTTAGTGTCAACCCCTGGTTGGTGTCCGACTGGAGTGAACTGGAGGAAATCAATCAGGTATAGCACGTCTGACTGCTAAACAATTAGGCCGACTACACTCAGAGTTGAAGCCCAGCATAGCCTCGCCCCCCAGGCTTATACTCATTTGTGAAGTGAAAAGCCTGAGCACAATCTAAGGCAGAAAGCCCATCAGTGGAAGTGTCCATCAGACACCTACGCTATCTATCAGCAAATTCTGCCGATAGACTCTACAGAATAAGCCTCTCCCAGTATGAGTCCAGTAAGGTGTTAGTGGTGGATATTTCTTCCAATCTCGCGATAGATGTCCGTCACGATACAGTGGCTACAATACGATATACATCTTCTCGATATGTTGATTTAAAAGTAATCACAGTGTTGCACAAATACAATAAAACACACACTCAGGCTCACCAAGGTCTTTACATGAAAATAAAAAGTCTAAACATTCTAGCAGGGGGTCTGAGTAGGCAGTGTATTACAACTTGTGGTAACAGGAAGGCAGGAAGGACCTATTTTCTGAGTGTACAAATGGAAAAAAATAAATGTCCACAGAGTGTCCACATTTGTACACTCTCAGGAAAAAAATGGAAATGTCCCTCTTTTGTCTCTCTTTCAGGCTGTAACAGCCCCACGGGAGCTCAGTTTTCTGTCCCCTCAATGATTTGCAACTTTTCGACTGGTCCGAGTATTATTTGGGCCAAGCCTTCATGTATTCCAACTTGTAAGGGGGGCTTTGACAACGTTAACCAGAGGTACATTTGTGACCACAGCGACAATATAGCAGCCTCTCGATTGATCCCCATGTGTTCAATCGATATATTGCGAGTACCACAGAGATGTACTAGTAACTTTACCTAACACAGGGCTTGACACTAACACTTGCCCGCTTGCCCAGGGCAAAGTAAAAAAATGGTCGGGCAAGTGAAGACCTACCTGGTACTGCTACCTGGTACCTGGTTGCCCGATCGGGCAAGTGTGCAACTTAGTGCACTATAACACAACACAAGATAAATTTGTCTTGAAGGCAGCCATTGCACTCTGCCTCTGTGTCTTTCACTGCTTTCTAGCTATCCACAAATCCAGGCTGGATTTGGGAAACAAAACAGGCAAATTAACACACACATCAAATAACCAAATCTTCTAGATTCTCTAGTTGTGTAGACTGGGCTAATTAAGATAATGAATTTTAACTCTTGAGAGTGTAAAAATGAAACCAAATGGACCCGCAAGGGTCCATTTGGTTTCATTTTTACATTCTCAAGAGTTACATCTGCAAAATTTACAATACATTTTTGGGGGCCAAGTGACCATGACCTGAGGGCAAGTAGAACCTGACTTGCACTTGCCCGATGGGCAAGTGCCTCCGAGACCTTAGTGTCAACCCCTGCTAACATACAAAATACAGATCGATTACAAAGATAAATAATTAGTCCCAGATTTAACACTTGGGGGTTTGTCAGGTGTTGTTGTTGTTGCAGTAAAAATGGGCCTACATGCAGGCATTAAACAAATAAAACACACTTTAGGACGTCCAGATCGTATTTCCAGTTAACTTTAAAAAGAAGGCGAGATCCTGCCATAACAACCACCACCACCACGACCACACAGTCACATACATCAGTGGTTTTCAACCTTTTTGGCACCAGGGCCCACTATTTATACAGCATTTGAGCACGGACCACCGTTTGAGAACATTTTAGCCCCACAGACCCACCAAACTAAAGATTTCTTTTGTCCATAATTCCAGGCTGAATTTGGGAAACAAAACAGTCAAACATACAGATCAAAAATGACAATTAATCTTTTACATCCTCTAGTTGTGTAGACTTGGGCTAATTCACATGATTTTAACTCTTGGAAGTGAAACCAAATGGACCCTTGCGGGTCCATTTGGCTTCATGTTTACGCTCTCAAAGAGTTACATCTGGTTAACCACCTGTCCATCATTTAGCCTTCTGGGGACCACCGACCACCACCCGGAACCCTCTCGGCGGACCACCGTTGAAAACCACTGAGAGACATCATATCTTTTTAGAAGTGGGGGGACGCCTCTTAAAGGGGAATTCCACCCATTTTAATTTTTTTTCCGAGAGTGTACAAATGTGAACCAAATGGACCCTAGCGGGTCCATTTGGTTCCATTTGTACACTCTCAGAAAAAAAGGACACTCATTAACATGGTGAAACACATCTTGATGATGTCATGAAGATGTATTTCACCACGCTAATATGATTTTTTTCAGCCCTCCAATTCTAGGAAACACAGAATGGGGGGAACTAAGTATAGCATGTTGAGAACGTTTTGTTTACAATGCCTAATTGTATGATATCCATAAAAGTAAATGACAAGAAAAAAAAAAACATAGGCCTACTTTTTGCACAAAATATATTTTAGATGTCCACTACACCCCTGCTCACCCGTCGCATTAAAGTCTATCCATCTTTGATCGCAGCTCTCGTGTAGATAGCTGAAGATGGTGCGCCCTGCCAGGGCTGTGAGCGCAGCCGCCGCCGCGGTGAACGGTTCCATGGAGCTCACTACACTCACACTGCTGCCGATCACCATGATGGAGATCACCAGCACCAAGTTCATCATGCTAACAAAATATATATAAAATAAAAATAACTATAATAACCCCCGATGCTGAAGCTTTAATCCGTGTTATAGTTATGGTCCTCCTGCTAACAAGAAAGAGCGGAGCGCGCACATCCTGGTACGTCGTCCTCTAATAACGTCATAAAAACGCGACATTTCAGTTATAAATAACAGTAAGGTTGGATCAAACAAACTGTTTCGAAATTATTATCCGGTGATTTGGGATATTAAAAAAAAAAACACTGTGCGAAATGGCATTCACTTGCGGGTCGCGCGTACACAGCGACGCGCAACTGTCATAGCCATAAACACTGTTAATAATTAATAATAATAACATCAGACGCCGTTCGGTTCCAATAAAGTTTTGCGTTTTTTGAACAGCTCTGTGACTGTGTGACGTTCAAGAAACGCGAACCAGTCTGTCTGCCCAGCGATCTGGTGTCAGAGTTGCGACAATGAGGGGTGAGAAACTGCAGCGCTCGAGCCGCTGTCGTTTATGCAGCCTGAATAGGGACCAACTGGTTTTGGAAATGCATTGTTTTCAACGAGGACGGCGCAAATTCAGCTATATTAGGGCGTGTGTGTGTGTGTGTGTGTGTGTGTGTGTGTGTGTGTGTGTGTGTGTGTGTGTGTGTGTGTGTGTGTGTGTGTGTGTGTGGGAGAGAGAGAGAGAGAGAGAGACATGCCAACTGTTTTATGACAAGAGGATGATCCCTCTGTAAATGTTCATGTAGTAGTCTAATATTACTACAAAATAGCCTGGCTAAAGCCAGACTGAATCAGGAGCCAGGACACATTACTCAAATATGTTTGTGTACTGTGTCCTGGCACCCCAATTTTCGTAATGAACTAGCCCAGGATTTGGACTCTTGTAGAGAGGTGTCTGCGTTTCTGACATGAGAGTGATCATCGCTCTTCATCTACGTAGAAGAGCCTCCAAAGGACTGGACCCATGAAGTGAACGGAGTTTTCGTAACTGGGATGTGGAACATCTGTTGTGACGTTCAAGAACGCAACCACTGAGCAGCGACATTCAGAACCAAACGGATAGAATGGAATGTGTTATTTTAATCATTATAGCCTAAATTGCGGGTCCATGTGGTTACATTTGGGACACACCGACACATTAAGTTAAAATGGAGGACCACAACTGAAACAAGCCCCTATGACGTTTTTGTGTTACCCTTTAGTTATCCTTTCAGCAATACTTGTAAAATCATTTGCCAACTGATTATATGAGATATTTTACTTACTCCTAATAATAACCATTAAACACGTGATCCGGGGTGTTGTCAAACACGTGTGTTGAATTAGTTGTAACAGTATGGGGACCGTTACTTTCGTTGCATCCTCTCTGCATGTATTACCTGATCTGTTGATGCGGATCCACTCGGGCTTGCAGCACTCGCTGAAGTAATGGAACATGTTGGGGTGAGTGGCCAGGAGGCTGGTCAGGTAGGCTGCCATGCCCAGCGCTATGCTAGTGCTGACGGGCTCCAGCGCTGCGGCGAGCCGCTGCTGCTGCAGCAGCAGGGTCAGCAGTAGCAGGACCAGGGGAGAGGATGGCATTTCACAACGAGAAACTCACTCAACTGGTTGCAAAACTCCCCGACAGACTGACTGACTGACTACGTGTCAGTTTAGTTTAACTTCAGACCCTTTTACTTGTGTGAACAAACTGAGCTCCTATAAAAAAACTACTCGAACGAACAACAAAGGAAGGAGAAAGCCTGTTTTGAAATCAACGCTGGCTGGCTGGGCACTGTTGCCAGACACGAGCAAAACGAGCGACTAGTACAGTACCGTATTGTGCCGTTATTTCGGTTAGGGTTATTATGTATGTATGGTATACTATTATGTACTGTATTATTGTTCACGTGCTGTATTGTGGTTACCGGATGGTAACCACAAGGTCCCGGTTCGATCCCAGGCTCCTCCAGAGTTAATGTCAAAGTGTCCTTAAGCGTCTTGCTTAAGTTATAATGGGTTTGTAAAGGAAGGGCGCGGGGTAGCTAAAATGAACAACAAATATGTAAATACTGAATGGAGTAACTTATAAACTGCTGCATGTGGTGTTCACATGAGACTGAGTAGACCTTATACAATGACCTAGCCCTACATGCCTTTGAATCCTACAGGATTACAAAGCCATACATCGCCTGCACCACTTTCTCTAACATTTAACTGTGGTCGCTCTTTGCGTGCTAATCATTCAATGTGCACTCACCCATTAAACGATTCCAAAGACGTGTGGTCTCATATAGTCCTCTACTTTCATATCCATGTCAAAGTTGTGGCGCAAAACGTCTGCTTAGTCAAATATATCCACTTTTCACGACGTCCACACGCGCGACTGTCTCATCAAGCAAGGGGCCCGGAATGATCGATGGACAGATTCACGTAAACTTCCTGTCGATTGCCGCTAACGTCATCACCACCTGCCAATTGTGTTCCCCAAACCTTTTGTGATGATGACGTTTGCAGCGATCAGGTGCAGCCGGTATTATGATCCCCTTTGTCTGAAGGGAGAGATGTCTGTGTGCGTCTCGCGAAAAGTGGATATATTTGACTAAGCAGACGTTTTGCGCCACAACTTTGACATGGATATGAAAGTAGAGGACTATATGAGACCACACGTCTTTGGAATCGTTAATGGGTGAGTGCACATTGAATGATTAGCACGCAAAGAGCGACCACAGTTAAATGTTAGAGAAAGTGGTGCAGGCGATGTATGGCTTTGTAATCCTGTAGGATTCAAAGGCATGTAGGGCTAACAATGACCGAAAGTGAAATATCATTTAACAGAAACAGAAGCCCCAACAGCCCATACTCGGCTTGCAAATACGCGGACATGGCAACCCCGTGCGGGTGGGAGTGGTCGAGTGGTTGTGTTGCGTTCAACAACCCAAACGAAGAGACAGAAAACAAAAGTGCCGTTTACTTTAAATAATTTACGAACGGTTCCGTTACTTTACCCGATCTGTTGAAGGAGATCCAGTCCGGGCCGCAGCCTTCCCTCTTCAGCTGGAAGATGTGGTTGACCAGGTATCCGGCCGCCATGCTGCCTACGATGCCCAGGCCGAGGGAGACGGGCTCCAGGAACGCAGCGGTCAGGGTGAAGCTGTTGGTCAGTAACAGCAGCACTAACAGCAGCCCTGATGATGATGACCGCTGCTTTAATAATAACATGCCAGGCTGCATTTCTTCTGTTAACCGTTTAAACCGTTGTGAATCCTGGTGGTATTTAAAACGAAATGATGATCCGCAAAACGCAACGGATCAATCCAGGAGGAACCTACCAACCAACCGCAGGGATCGAAGAGTGAAACTGAAATACAACTCCGTGTGACTGTCTGTAGTGCACGACCAGGGGCGGATTGGCCATCTGGAGTACAGGGAGTTTTACCGGTGGCCTGCGCCACCTAGTGGCCTGGACAGGTTTTTTTTTTTTTTTTTTTTTTTTTTAGTCCAGGGCAGGCCAGGGCACCAGGCCAGGCAAACTAGTGTTTCTATCCTTCAAAAAAGAAAAGGTGTCCTACACCAGAGCCTTCCAGTAGGAGAGTTGCCATATTCCCGTTCACTCCTGTGCGCCAGGGCACTGGCGCTGCTGGAGGCAGTGTTGCCAACTGCCAAGATCCAAAATGCACTAGTGGCACTTCCAAAATGCACTAGAATGTGCTAGATGCTTGTCTGGAACATACAGATCAAAATGACCATTAATCTTCTACATTCTCTAGTTGTGTAGACTAAGTTGGGCTAATTCACATGATGAATATTTTAACTCTTGAGGGTGTAAAAATGAAACCAAATGGACCCCCCCCCCCAGGGTGGCCTGGCGAAGGCAAAATTGTCCCTGTGGGAAAATATGTGCCAATCCGCCCCTGTGTAGTGCTGTGCACGACACGTCTCGCTGTGAAGTGTGAAAACAGTTTCGGTCTTGAGTTCACCAGTCAGTGTGTGTGGATCTGATCCGGGTGCAGATCCCGCCCTACTGTTTCCGGGAATTTGCACGCACACAAACATGCGGGCGCTGTTTCCGTATCCGGAACCGGATCTACAATCTGCAGAGCCCTAAGTGACCCCCCCATCATGAGCGAGTTTTGCTGTAGAGGGTGATGATGATGATGATGATGACGCCACGTACTGTCCAAAGTTGAACCTGTCATCCTGCCTGCCTTTTAATTTATTAATTTATTTGTATGATGAGCCTGGTTGCTTTTATCATGCTGATCATATCCATACAAGCAGTGATTGTAAAGGATGGCATGTCATGTTTTATTGATGATAAGGTATCCTGGCTTGGGCTTTGATGTTTGATTGTCATATTGATTCAATCAACACCTTTTCCCCTCTTTGTATATTTCTCTTTTCCCTTTGGCCTGCACTATCTGATCTGCTGCCTCTGACTTCAGTGAATATCTGTAGCCTATGTCTATGTTTGATGAAATGAAACATAGACAGCCTAGGCTGCCATAGGCTGCCTTTATAAACTAGTGTATTATTGAACTGGTTCATGTCCATTCACAGATTTATTAGTCTTGTAGGTTACTGTAAATCTCCAAGCTGTTAATAAAAAAAATCAATAAAAATATCAAGCCAAAACAAGACCAGACACAGCCTGCAAGTTGGAATATAAGCGACTCTCCAGGTTAAACTAGCCCAAAGTCACTTAAACTAGATGGCTGCGCAGGTATTATTGCACTTCAATCTGTATACTTTAATACTTTGTTTATTACAATCTTTTTTTTATTAAAGTGCAGTACAGTCCAAACACCTGTTGAGGGCAGTAGAGAGACATGGTTGTCACTAAGGGAACATGCAGTGACATGTCAAAAGAACCGATCTACAAGTTTCTGTTGTAATGATTGTCTGTTCTTTGTGTCTTTAAGGAATAAGGGGGTGGGGTATAGGCCTATATAGGACATATAAGCATTGATTGATTTATTGATGGATCGAATATTTATTAGATCTGTAAATAGCACAAAGCAGTCATATATTTGGGCTAAAAGAATAAGACAAAAAAAAGCATCCCGGGGATTTGTTTCCATTGTGGTCCTCCCAATTAATCAACATCACATAGAAAACACCATCAAGATCAAATATTACCAACAAATATAAAATGTGATTTTCTATGGGGAAAGTGGGTTTACTGTGCTTGTCTCTCAGAATATTGGTTTCGTACTTGTTATAATGTTATGATTCTATTTTTTATTGTAATCCATCAATGATAATCAAAAAGAAACCTTGGTCTGTGATATTGACCAGCACTTCAGCAGGATTTACAGCAAGGGATTGCTTAAAAATACAAACAGCCAAAAATAACAAAGCCAAATAAATGCAAACTGCAAACACTTGTAATAATGTATGGTTTAGGATATTTGGGGTTATTTTATTGACAAGGACAGTGTGCGCCACTGTTAATGGCTGGTATTCTCGAACGCTATATGGTGTAGTCAGGAATAGTGTAAGTCTTCTCATTGGCTGCATGCGGCAGCTTACCAAATAATTAACCATAATAATTAAAACTAGCCATAAAGAGCTTCAACTCATGATGAACAGCAGAGGGAGTACAGTAACATTTTTAATTGGGGATCAGGTGATTTCTGGACTTTTTGAATTGCAGGTTTTAATTATTATGGATAATTACTTGGGAAGCCCAGGCCCAGGTCTGGTGGTGTAGGCCTTTTACAAGGCCCCAGACCTGAATTGCAGAGAATGAGAAGACTTACATACCTGGCTACACCCTAGCTGTCCGAGAATACCAGCCATTCACTGTGAACCCTTTTTGAGGGGGTCCCTGAGCTTAGCGGTCACATGGACACCCCCCAGGCCCCTGCAGGCCCAACGTGCCCCTTGGGTAATCCTCCCCTGAATGTTTCAGTTTAATATGGCATGAATGTGAGTGAGTAACTGAGTGAGTGAGTGAGTGAGTGAGTGAGTGAGTGAGTGAGTGAGTGAGTGAGTGAGTGAGTGAGTGAGTGACTGTGTGAGTGAGTGAGTGAGTGAGTGAGTGACTGTGTGAGTGAGTGACTGAGTGACTGAGTGACTGAGTGAGTGAGTGAGTGGAAATCTACACATGCAGACCCAGTTGAAGGCCTGCTGATCTTCTCAGTATAAAGTAGGCATGCATGTTTACAATTGTAAGGCTCATTGAAGTGCACTTTAAAAGGGATATTGAGAGAGGGAAAGGGAGAGCTCTGCTTTGAAACATCTTCTAATCCAGTGGTTTTCAACCAGTGGTTCAGGGACTACCAGTGGTCCCTGAGAGGATTCCAGGTGGTCACTAGCAAAGTTGATAACCCGATCTGTAACTCTTGAAAGCGTAAAATGATACCAAATGGACCCTTACGGGTCCATTTGGAATAATTTTACGCTCTAAAGAGTTAAAGGTAGGGGAAGTGATTTCACTTTTGTCAGATATCACCCAAAAATATTTTTTTCTGTTAAAATGCTCTATTATAAGGTGTGGAAACCATATATGTAGTTTCCCCTCCCCCACGTTAGCAGAGGAGCTAATAAAAGTTCCCCAGGTGGTGGCGAATTCTCCTCCAATCAGGATCGAGCAGCAGGTTTACATAGTGTAGCTACTGTTTGGCGCCCCTAGTGCACCAGGCTGGTACTACACCATGAATTTCAAATCACTTACCCTACCTTTAAATGATATTTAAACATCTGAATGACTTAATTTTCAAGAATCTACACAATTAGAAAAGGATGAAGAATTGTTATTTTGACCAACAAACATTTTGTCAGTGATCTCTCCTAAATTATGGACCAAAACATGAAAATCTTGGTTTTGGGTCCGAGACACAACTAAGCATCAAATGGTGGTCCACGGCAAAAATGCAGAATAAATAATGGGCCCTAGTACGAAAAACTTTGGGAACCACTGCTCTAGCCCAATACAATGACCTCTTGCACTCATGTCCTGTTTATGCATTTTAGAGAGAGAGGGTCAAATGGTTTATATTTAAATATGAGGTCATGCTCTCTTTCTCTCCGTATCAATAATATTTGCCCCATCCATGACCCCCATCCCCCCTACCCCCCTGGCATTCATCTTTTAACTTTGATGTCATCTCTTCTGATTAAGCACTTCTATTTTGAGATAGACCAGTTTATAGAAACCAAATGTTCCACCCAGGGGCGGATTGGCACATATTTTCCCATCGGGACAATTTTGCCTTTGCCAGGCCACCCTGGGGGGGGGGGCAGCTGGTTAACCAGATGTAACTCTTTGAGAGCGTAAAAATGAAACCAAATGGACCCTTGCGGGTCCATTTGGTTTCATTTTTACACCCTCAAGAGTTAAAATATTCATCATGTGAATTAGCCCAACTTAGTCCACACAACTAAATGTAGAAGATTAATGGTCATTTTGATCTGTATGTTCCAGGCGAGCATCTAGCACATTCTAGTGCATTTTGGAAGTGCCACTAGTGCATTTTGGATCTTGGCAGTTGGCAACACTGCCTCCAGCAGCGCGAGGCAGTGCCCTGGCGCACAGGAGTGAACAGGAATATGGCAACTCTCCTACTTGAAGGCTCTGGTGTAGGACACCTTTTCTTTTTTGAAGGATAGAAACACTAGTTTGCCTGACCTGGGCCTGGCGCCCTGGCCTGCCCTGGACTTAAAAAAAAAAAAAAAAAAAAAAAAAGAAAAAGAAAAAGAAAACTGTCCAGGCCACTATAGGTGGCGCAGGCCACCGGGAAAACTCCCTGTACTCCAGATGGCCAATCCGCCCCTGGTTCGACCTCCCTTCATTTTATGTTTCACTTGCTCTCTGTAGCTTCTTCTCATGTCAGATTTCAGCATAATGCGCCTCCTCCGGTCCCCAGCCAGGCCTGTTCCTCTAGCAGAGCTTGTGGATTTACACAGGACAACTTTAGTTTTTTTCATTCAAGGTTCATGCATATTGTTTTTTTTTTTTTTTTTTTTTTTTAATAGAAAAAGTAAAAGATGGTTTTCTTCCTGCTTTCTTTAGTTTTGGGATTTCAAACCCATATTTGTTTACAAAATCTTAAACTAATTTCTATTTTTATTATATACTACAGACCCCAGGAAATTACATCTGGCCACAAATGATCTAGTGAATGTGACAAACTTCCATATTGAGTGAACATAGAATACGCACATCGACTGGGTGCTGGGCTAAAATAGCCTTCAGCGAATAAGAGATGGGGCCCGCACACCACTGGTACAAAAAGACTATCTTTATTGTTAGAATGACAACGTTTGGATCGTCAAGATCTTCATCAGGTCATTATAAACTGCCATATTGAGCCTCTGGGTCAAGGCATGCACAAATATGCTGCCTCTTCACATTCAGTAGATCCTGTCAACTTCTGTGGCCAATACTATTCTATATCAATCGTATTGTTGTCTCTGTACCTTGATCTATCTATTGTGAGATTGCAAGCAAGATCCAAATTATGAAATTATCCACCACTACACTCAATCAATAAATCGGTCGAAAATAATGTGCCATTTCGCATGGAAGCTTTTTTCCCCCCTCCAAACAATATTTTGGTTTATGGACATTTTAATTAAGTCACAAAATAGTGAAAGTGGATAGGAAACTGTTAAAATCATTAGATACACATAAAAATGAGTCAAGTAAAATACGTTAAAATTGTACCTAAGTTCAGCACTATATCATGTTATCAACTTATCAAGAGAGGAAGGTCCAAAACGTTTATGTAACCAAATGTGTTGTTTTGATTGAATGTATGTATTTTGAAACCTTGATGTATTTCTATGATGACAAGCCTGTAAGCGAGTAATAATAATAATAATAATCTTTATAGCAGCTTTCATGACATAAAATGCAGCTCAAAGTGCTTTACATTGCAATAGAGAAGAGGACAAAAAATAGTGGGTAAATTAAAGAGATCATTAAAATACATCAAAAAAGCAGTACAGTGAGGACCTAAAATAAGGCATCATAAAATATAAAATCATAAAATATAAAATCACAGAGAATCAGTTAAAAGCAAGTGCATAGAAGTACGTCTTGAGTTGTGCTTTTAAAATGTCTACAGAGGCTACAGAGTGTCTTGAATATTGTTATGTATACTGTGATGATAGAATTTTGTGATGGTGGGATTTTGTGGTGTAAAAAGCATAAACAGAGCTTTCAGTGTTTTCCCCAACCCTGGGCTCCAGCCCAGACCTCCTGTAGGGGGCGCCAAAGATCACGGCACTGTTACAGACAATCATAAATTTCTTTCATCCAGTCTTCCCACTGTGTGTGTGTGTGTTTGTGTGTGTGTGTGGTGTGTGTGTGTGTGTGTGTGTGTGGTGTGTGTGT
>CM076985.1:43754204-43795216 GCA_039105355.1 Benthosema pterotum
CACACACACACACACACACACACACACACACACACACACACACACACACACACACACACACACACACACACACACACACACACACACACACACACACACAGTGGGAAGACTGGATGAAAGAAATTTATGATGGTCTGTCTCTGCAACAGTGCCGTGATCTTTGGCGCCCCCTACAGGAGGCCTGGGCTGGAGCCCAGGGTTGGGGAAACACTGAAAGCTCCGTCTATGCTTTTTACACCACAAAATTCCATCATCACAAAATTCTATCATCACAGTATACATACCAATATTCAAGACACTCTGTAGCCTCTGTAGACATTTTTAAAGCACAGCTCAAGACGTACTTCTATGCACTTGTGTTTAACTGATTCTCTGTGATTTTATATTTTATGATTTTATATTTTATGCCTTATTTCAGGTCCCCACTGTACTGCTTCTTTGATGTATTTTAATGATCTCTTTAATTTACCCACTATTTTTTGTCCTCTTCTCTATTGCAATGTAAAGCACTTTGAGCTGCATTTTATGTCATGAAAGCTGCTATAAAGATTATTATTATTATTATTACTCGCTTACAGGCTTGTCATCATAGAAATACATCAAGGTTTCAAAATACATACATTCAATCAAAACAACACATTTGGTTACATAAATGTTTTGGGTCTCCTCTCTTGATAAGTTGATAACATGATATAGTGCTGAACTTAGGTACAATTTTTACGTATTTTACTTGACTCATTTTTTATGTGTATCTAATGATTTTAACAGTTTCCTATCCACTTTCACTATTTTGTGACTTAATTAAAATGTCCATAAACCAAAATGTTGTTTGGAGGGGAAAAAAAAGCTTCCATGTGAAATGGCACATTATTTTCGACCGATTTATTGATTGAGTGTAGTGGTGGATAATTTCATAATTTGGATCTTGCTTGCAATCTCACAATAGATAGATCATGGTACAGAGACAACAATACGATTGATATAGAATAGTATTGGCCACAGAAGTTGACAGGATCTACTGAATGTGAAGAGGCAGCATATTTGAGGATTTGAGGCTCAATATGGCAGTTTATAATGACCTGATGAAGATCTTGACGATCCAAACGTTGTCATTCTAACAATAAAGATAGTCTTTTTGTACCAGTGGTGTGCGGGCCCCATCTCTTATTCGCTGAAGGCTATTTTAGCCCAGCACCCAGTCGATGTGCGTATTCTATGTTCACTCAATATGGAAGTTTGTCACATTCACTAGATCATTTGTGGCCAGATGTAATTTCCTGGGGTCTGTAGTATATAAAAATAGAAATTAGTTTAAGATTTTGTAAACAAATATGGGTTTAAAATCCCAAAACTAAAGAAAGCAGGGAAGGTAAACCATCTTTTACTTTTTCTATTAAAAAAAAAAAAAAAAAAAAAAAACAATATGCATGAACCTTGAATGAAAAAAACTAAAGTTGTCCTGTGTAAATCCACAAGCTCTGCTAGAGGGAACAGGGCCTGGCTGGGGACCGGAGGAGGCGCATTATGCTGAAATCTGACATGAGAAGAAGCTACAGAGAGCAAGTGAAACATAAAATGAAGGGAGGTCGAACCAGGGGCGGATTGGCCATCTGGAGTACAGGGAGTTTTCCCGGTGGCCTGCGCCACCTATAGTGGCCTGGACAGTTTTCTTTTTCTTTTTCTTTTTTTTTTTTTTTTTTTTTTTTTTTAAGTCCAGGGCAGGCCAGGGCGCCAGGCCCAGGCCAGGCAAACTAGTGTTTCTATCCTTCAAAAAAGAAAAGGTGTCCTACACCAGAGCCTTCAAGTAGGAGAGTTGCCATATTCCTGTTCACTCCTGTGCGCCAGGGCACTGCCTCGCGCTGCTGGAGGCAGTGTTGCCAACTGCCAAGATCCAAAATGCACTAGTGGCACTTCCAAAATGCACTAGAATGTGCTAGATGCTCGCCTGGAACATACAGATCAAAATGACCATTAATCTTCTACATTTAGTTGTGTGGACTAAGTTGGGCTAATTCACATGATGAATATTTTAACTCTTGAGGGTGTAAAAATGAAACCAAATGGACCCGCAAGGGTCCATTTGGTTTCATTTTTACGCTCTCAAAGAGTTACATCTGGTTAACCAGCTGCCCCCCCAGGGTGGCCTGGCAAAGGCAAAATTGTCCCGGTGGGAAAATATGTGCCAATCCGCCCCTGGGTGGAACATTTGGTTTCTATAAACTGGTCTATCTCAAAATAGAAGTGCTTAATCAGAAGAGATGACATCAAAGTTAAAAGATGAATGCCAGGGGGGTAGGGGGGGTGGGGGGTCATGGATGGGGCAAATATTATTGATACGGAGAGAAAGAGAGCATGACCTCATATTTAAATATAAACCATTTGACCCTCTCTCTCTAAAATGCATAAACAGGACATGAGTGCAAGAGGTCATTGTATTGGGCTAGAGCAGTGGTTCCCAAAGTTTTTCGTACTAGGGCCCATTATTTATTCTGCATTTTTGCCGTGGACCACCATTTGATGCTTAGTTGTGTCTCGGACCCAAAACCAAGGATTTTCATGTTTTGGTCCATAATTTAGGAGAGATCACTGACAAAATGTTTGTTGGTCAAAATAACAATTCTTCATCCTTTTCTAATTGTGTAGATTCTTGAAAATTAAGTCATTCAGATGTCTAAATATAATTTAAAGGTAGGGTAAGTGATTTGAAATTCATGGTGTAGTACCAGCCTGGTGCACTAGGGGCGCCAAACAGTAGCTACACTATGTAAACCTGCTGCTCGATCCTGATTGGAGGAGAATTCGCCACCACCTGGGGAACTTTTATTAGCTCCTCTGCTAACGTGGGGGAGGGGGAAACTCCATATATGGTTTCCACACCTTATAATAGAGCATTTTAACAGAAAAAAATATTTTTGGGTGATATCTGACAAAAGTGAAATCACTTCCCCTACCTTTAACTCTTTAGAGCGTAAAATTATTCCAAATGGACCCGTAAGGGTCCATTTGGTATCATTTTACGCTTTCAAGAGTTACAGATCGGGTTATCAACTTTGCTAGTGACCACCTGGAATCCTCTCAGGGACCACTGGTAGTCCCTGAACCACTGGTTGAAAACCACTGGATTAGAAGATGTTTCAAAGCAGAGCTCTCCCTTTCCCTGCTCTCCAAATATCCCTTTTAAAGTGCACTTCAATGAGCCTTACAATTGTAAACATGCATGCCTACTTTATACTGAGAAGATCAGCAGGCCTTCAACTGGGTCTGCATGTGTAGATTTCCACTCACTCACTCACTCAGTCACTCAGTCACTCAGTCACTCACTCACACAGTCACTCACTCACTCACTCACTCACTCACACAGTCACTCACTCACTCACTCACTCACTCACTCACTCACTCACTCACTCACTCACTCACTCACTCACTCACTCAGTTACTCACTCACATTCATGCCATATTAAACTGAAACATTCAGGGGAGGATTACCCAAGGGGCACGTTGGGCCTGCAGGGGCCTGGGGGGTGTCCATGTGACCGCTAAGCTCAGGGACCCCCTCAAAAAGGGGTTCACAGTGAATGGCTGGTATTCTCGGACAGCTAGGGTGTAGCCAGGTATGTAAGTCTTCTCATTCTCTGCAATTCAGGTCTGGGGCCTTGTAAAAGGCCTACACCACCAGACCTGGGCCTGGGCTTCCCAAGTAATTATCCATAATAATTAAAACCTGCAATTCAAAAAGTCCAGAAATCACCTGATCCCCAATTAAAAATGTTACTGTACTCCCTCTGCTGTTCATCATGAGTTGAAGCTCTTTATGGCTAGTTTTAATTATTATGGTTAATTATTTGGTAAGCTGCCGCATGCAGCCAATGAGAAGACTTACACTATTCCTGACTACACCATATAGCGTTCGAGAATACCAGCCATTAACAGTGGCGCACACTGTCCTTGTCAATAAAATAACCCCAAATATCCTAAACCATACATTATTACAAGTGTTTGCAGTTTGCATTTATTTGGCTTTGTTATTTTTGGCTGTTTGTATTTTTAAGCAATCCCTTGCTGTAAATCCTGCTGAAGTGCTGGTCAATATCACAGACCAAGGTTTCTTTTTGATTATCATTGATGGATTACAATAAAAAATAGAATCATAACATTATAACAAGTACGAAACCAATATTCTGAGAGACAAGCACAGTAAACCCACTTTCCCCATAGAAAATCACATTTTATATTTGTTGGTAATATTTGATCTTGATGGTGTTTTCTATGTGATGTTGATTAATTGGGAGGACCACAATGGAAACAAATCCCCGGGATGCTTTTTTTTGTCTTATTCTTTTAGCCCAAATATATGACTGCTTTGTGCTATTTACAGATCTAATAAATATTCGATCCATCAATAAATCAATCAATGCTTATATGTCCTATATAGGCCTATACCCCACCCCCTTATTCCTTAAAGACACAAAGAACAGACAATCATTACAACAGAAACTTGTAGATCGGTTCTTTTGACATGTCACTGCATGTTCCCTTAGTGACAACCATGTCTCTCTACTGCCCTCAACAGGTGTTTGGACTGTACTGCACTTTAATAAAAAAAAGATTGTAATAAACAAAGTATTAAAGTATACAGATTGAAGTGCAATAATACCTGCGCAGCCATCTAGTTTAAGTGACTTTGGGCTAGTTTAACCTGGAGAGTCGCTTATATTCCAACTTGCAGGCTGTGTCTGGTCTTGTTTTGGCTTGATATTTTTATTGATTTTTTTTTATTAACAGCTTGGAGATTTACAGTAACCTACAAGACTAATAAATCTGTGAATGGACATGAACCAGTTCAATAATACACTAGTTTATAAAGGCAGCCTATGGCAGCCTAGGCTGTCTATGTTTCATTTCATCAAACATAGACATAGGCTACAGATATTCACTGAAGTCAGAGGCAGCAGATCAGATAGTGCAGGCCAAAGGGAAAAGAGAAATATACAAAGAGGGGAAAAGGTGTTGATTGAATCAATATGACAATCAAACATCAAAGCCCAAGCCAGGATACCTTATCATCAATAAAACATGACATGCCATCCTTTACAATCACTGCTTGTATGGATATGATCAGCATGATAAAAGCAACCAGGCTCATCATACAAATAAATTATTAAAAGGCAGGCAGGTTGACAGGTTCAACTTTGGACAGTACGTGGCGTCATCATCATCATCATCATCACCCTCAACAGCAAAACTCGCTCATGATGGGGGGTCACTTAGGGCTCTGCAGATTGTAGATCCGGTTCCGGATACGGAAACAGCGCCCGCATGTTTGTGTGCGTGCAAATTCCCGGAAACAGTAGGGCGGGATCTGCACCCGGATCAGATCCACACACACTGACTGGTGAACTCAAGACCGAAACTGTTTTCACACTTCACAGCGAGACGTGTCGTGCACAGCACTACACAGGGGCGGATTGGCACATATTTTCCCACAGGGACAATTTTGCCTTCGCCAGGCCACCCTGGGTTTCATTTTTACACCCTCAAGAGTTAAAATATTCATCATGTGAATTAGCCCAACTTAGTCTACACAACTAGAGAATGTAGAAGATTAATGGTCATTTTGATCTGTATGTTCCAGACAAGCATCTAGCACATTCTAGTGCATTTTGGAAGTGCCACTAGTGCATTTTGGATCTTGGCAGTTGGCAACACTGCCTCCAGCAGCGCCAGTGCCCTGGCGCACAGGAGTGAACGGGAATATGGCAACTCTCCTACTGGAAGGCTCTGGTGTAGGACACCTTTTCTTTTTTGAAGGATAGAAACACTAGTTTGCCTGGCCTGGTGCCCTGGCCTGCCCTGGACTAAAAAAAAAAAAAAAAAAAAACTGTCCAGGCCACTAGGTGGCGCAGGCCACCGGTAAAACTCCCTGTACTCCAGATGGCCAATCCGCCCCTGGTCGTGCACTACAGACAGTCACACGGAGTTGTATTTCAGTTTCACTCTTCGATCCCTGCGGTTGGTTGGTAGGTTCCTCCTGGATTGATCCGTTGCGTTTTGCGGATCATCATTTCGTTTTAAATACCACCAGGATTCACAACGGTTTAAACGGTTAACAGAAGAAATGCAGCCTGGCATGTTATTATTAAAGCAGCGGTCATCATCATCAGGGCTGCTGTTGGTGCTGCTGTTACTGACCAACAGCTTCACCCTGACCGCTGCGGTCCTGGAGCCCGTCTCCCTCGGCCTGGGCATCGCAGGCAGCATGGCGGCCTTCGGATACCTGGTCAACCACATCTTCCAGCTGAAGAGGGAAGGCTGCGGCCCGGACTGGATCTCCTTCAACAGATCGGGTAAAGTAACGGAACCGTTCGTAAATTATTTAAAGTAAACGGCACTTTTGTTTTCTGTCTCTTCGTTTGGGTTGTTGAACGCAACACAACCACTCGACCACTCCCACCCGCACGGGGTTGCCATGTCCGCGTATTTGCAAGCCGAGTATGGGCTGTTGGGGCTTCTGTTTCTGTTAAATGATATTTCACTTTCGGTCATTGTTAGCCCTACATGCCTTTGAATCCTACAGGATTACAAAGCCATACATCGCCTGCACCACTTTCTCTAACATTTAACTGTGGTCGCTCTTTGCGTGCTAATCATTCAATGTGCACTCACCCATTAAACGATTCCAAAGACGTGTGGTCTCATATAGTCCTCTACTTTCATATCCATGTCAAAGTTGTGGCGCAAAACGTCTGCTTAGTCAAATATATCCACTTTTCGCGAGACGCACACAGACATCTCTCCCTTCAGACAAAGGGGATCATAATACCGGCTGCACCTGATCGCTGCAAACGTCATCATCACAAAAGGTTTGGGGAACACAATTGGCAGGTGGTGATGACGTTAGCGGCAATCGACAGGAAGTTTACGTGAATCTGTCCATCGATCATTCCGGGCCCCTTGCTTGATGAGACAGTCGCGCGTGTGGACGTCGTGAAAAGTGGATATATTTGACTAAGCAGACGTTTTGCGCCACAACTTTGACATGGATATGAAAGTAGAGGACTATATGAGACCACACGTCTTTGGAATCGTTTAATGGGTGAGTGCACATTGAATGATTAGCACGCAAAGAGCGACCACAGTTAAATGTTAGAGAAAGTGGTGCAGGCGATGTATGGCTTTGTAATCCTGTAGGATTCAAAGGCATGTAGGGCTAAAATGGAGGTCATTACACTATCGGTCGTGGTCTACTCAGTCTCATGTGAACACCACATGCAGCAGTTTATAAGTTACTCCATTCAGTATTTACATATTTGTTGTTCATTTTAGCTACCCCGCCCCCTTCCTATACAAACCCATTATAACTTAAGCAAGACTCTTAAGGACACTTTGACATTAACTCTGGAGGAGCCCGGGATCGAACCGGAGACCTTATGTGGTTACCATCCGGTAACCACAATACAGCACGTGAACAATAATACAGTACATAATAGTATACCATACATTCATAATAACCCTAACCGAAATAACGGCACAATACGGTACTGTACTAGTCGCTTGTTTTGCTCGTGTCTGGCAACAGTGCCCAGCCAGCCAGCGTTGATTTCAAAACAGGCTTTCTCCTTCCTGGTTCGCTTGTGGTTCGAGTAGTTTTATTGGAGCTCAGTTTGGTCAAATAAGGAAAGGGGTCTGAAGTTAAACTGAACTGACACGCAGTCGGTCTGTCAGTCGGTCTGTCGGGGAGTTTTGCAACCAGTTGAGTGAGTTTCTCGTTGTGAAATGCCATCCTCTCCCCTGGTCCTGCTACTGCTGATGCTCTGCCAGCAGCGGCTCGCCGCAGCGCTGGAGCCCGTCAGCACTAGCATAGCGCTGGGCATGGCAGCCTACCTGACCAGCCTCCTGGCCACTCACCCCAACATGTTCCATTACTTCAGCGAGTGCTGCAAGCCCGAGTGGATCCGCATCAACAGATCAGGTAATACATGGGATGCAACGAAAGTAACGGTCCCCATACTGTTACAACTAATTCAACACACGTGTTTGACAACACCCCGGATCACGTGTTTAATGGTTATTATTAGGAGTAAGTAAAATATCTCATATAATCAGCTGGCAAATGATTTTACAAGTATTGCTGAAAGGATAACTAAAGGGTAACACAAAAACGTCATAGGGGCTTGTTTCAGTTGTGGTCCTCCATTTTAACTTAATGTGTCGGTGTGTCCCAAATGTAACCACATGGACCCGCAATTTAGGCTATAATGATTAAAATAACACATTCCATTCTATCCGTTTGGTTCTGAATGTCGCTGCTCAGTGGTTGCGTTCTTGAACGTCACAACAGATGTTCCACATCCCAGTTACGAAAACTCCGTTCACTTCATGGGTCCAGTCCTTTGGAGGCTCTTCTACGTAGATGAAGAGCGATGATCACTCTCATGTCAGAAACGCAGACACCTCTCTACAAGAGTCCAAATCTTGGGCTAGTTCATTACGAAAATTGGGGTGGCCAGGACACAGTACACAAACATATTTGAGTAATGTGTCCTGGCTCCTGATTCAGTCTGGCTTTAGCCAGGCTATTTTGTAGTAATATTAGACTACTACATGAACATTTACAGAGGGATCATCCTCTTGTCATAAAACAGTTGGCATGTCTCTCTCTCTCTCTCTCTCTCACACACACACACACACACACACACACACACACACACACACACACACACACACACACACACACACACACACACACACACACACACGCCCTAATATAGCTGAATTTGCGCCGTCCTCGTTGAAAACAATGCATTTCCAAAACCAGTTGGTCCCTATTCAGGCTGCATAAACGACAGCGGCTCGAGCGCTGCAGTTTCTCACCCCTCATTGTCGCAACTCTGACACCAGATCGCTGGGCAGACAGACTGGTTCGCGTTTCTTGAACGTCACACAGTCACAGAGCTGTTCAAAAAATCGCAAAACTTTATTGGAACCGAACGGCGTCTGATGTTATTATTAATTATTAACAGTGTTTATGGCTATGACAGTTGCGCGTCGCTGTGTACGCGCGACCCGCAAGTGAATGCCATTTCGCACAGTGTTTTTTTTTTTAATATCCCAAATCACCGGATAATAATTTCGAAACAGTTTGTTTGATCCAACCTTATTGTTATTTATAACTGAAATGTCGCGTTTTTATGACGTTATTAGAGGACGACGTACCAGGATGTGCGCGCTCCGCTCTTTCTTGTTAGCAGGAGGACCATAACTATAACACGGATTAAAGCTTCGGCATCGGGGTTATTATAGTTATTTTTATTTTATATATATTTTGTTAGCATGATGAACTTGGTGCTGGTGATCTCCATCATGGTGATCGGCAGCAGTGTGAGTGTAGTGAGCTCCATGGAACCGTTCACCGCGGCGGCGGCTGCGCTCACAGCCCTGGCAGGGCGCACCATCTTCAGCTATCTACACGAGAGCTGCGATCAAAGATGGATAGACTTTAATGCGACGGGTGAGCAGGGGTGTAGTGGACATCTAAAATATATTTTGTGCAAAAAGTAGGCCTATGTTTTTTTTTTTCTTGTCATTTACTTTTATGGATATCATACAATTAGGCATTGTAAACAAAACGTTCTCAACATGCTATACTTAGTTCCCCCCATTCTGTGTTTCCTAGAATTGGAGGGCTGAAAAAAATCATATTAGCGTGGTGAAATACATCTTCATGACATCATCAAGATGTGTTTCACCATGTTAATGAGTGTCCTTTTTTTCTGAGAGTGTACAAATGGAACCAAATGGACCCGCTAGGGTCCATTTGGTTCACATTTGTACACTCTCGGAAAAAAATTAAAATGGGTGGAATTCCCCTTTAAGAGGCGTCCCCCCACTTCTAAAAAGATATGATGTCTCTCAGTGGTTTTCAACCGGTGGTCCGCCGAGAGGGTTCCGGGTGGTGGTCGGTGGTCCCCAGAAGGCTAAATGATGGACAGGTGGTTAACCAGATGTAACTCTTTGAGAGCGTAAACATGAAGCCAAATGGACCCGCAAGGGTCCATTTGGTTTCACTTCCAAGAGTTAAAATCATGTGAATTAGCCCCAAGTCTACACAACTAGAGGATGTAGAAGATTAATTGTCATTTTTGATCTGTATGTTTGACTGTTTTGTTTCCCAAATTCAGCCTGGTATTGTGGACAAAAGAAATTTTTAGTTTGGGGCGTCTGTGGGGCTGAAATGTACTCAAACGGTGTCCGTGGCTCAAATGCTGTATAAATAGTGGGCCCTGGTGCCAAAAAGGTTGAAAACCACTGGAGTATGTGACTGTGTGGTCGTGGTGGTGGTTGTTATGGAAGGATCTCGCCTTCTGTTAAAAGTTAACTGGAAATACGAACTGGACGTCCTAAAGTGTGTTTTATTTGTTTAATGCCTGCATGTAGGCCCATTTTTACTGCAACAACAACAACACCTGAAAAACCCCCCAAGTGTTAAATCTGGGACTAATTATTTATCTTTGTAATCGATCTGTATTTTGTATGTTAGCAGGGGTTGACACTAAGGTCTCGGAGGCACTTGCCCATCGGGCAAGTGCAAGTCAGGTTCTACTTGCCCTCAGGTCATGGTCACTTGGCCCCCAAAAATGTATTGTAAATTTTGCAGATGTAACTCTTGAGAATGTAAAAATGAAACCAAATGGACCCTTGCGGGTCCATTTGGTTTCATTTTTACACTCTCAAGAGTTAAAATTCATTATCTTAATTAGCCCAGGTCTACACAACTAGAGAATCTAGAAGATTTTGTTATTTGATGTGTATGTTAATTTGCCTGTTTTGTTTCCCAAATCCAGCCTGGAATTGTGGATAGCTAGAAAGCAGTGAAAGACACAGAGGCAGAGTGCAATGACTGCCTTCAAGACAAATTTATCTTGTGTTGTGTTATAGTGCACTAAGTTGCACACTTGCCCGATCGGGCAACCAGGTACCAGGTAGCAGTACCAGGTAGGTCTTCACTTGCCCGACCATTTTTTTTACTTGCCCTGGGCAAGCGGGCAAGTGTTAGTGTCAAGCCCTGTGTTAGGTAAAGTTACTAGTACATCTCTATGGTACTCGCAATATATCGATTGAACACATGGGGATCAATCGAGAGGCTGCTATATTGTCACTGTGTTGACAAATGTACCTCTGGTTAACGTTGTCAAAGCCCCCCCTTACAAGTTGGAATACATGAAGGCTTGGCCCAAATAATACTCGGACCAGTCGAAAAGTTGCATCATTGAGGGGACAGAAAACTGAGCTCTGGTGAGGGCTGTTACAGCCTGAAAGAGAGACAAAAGAGTGACATTTCCATTTTTTTCCTGAGAGTGTACAAATGTGGACCCTCTGTGGGCATTTATTTTTTTTTCTTTGTACACTTTCAGAAAATAGGTCCTTCCTGCCTTTTTGTTACCACAAGTTGTAATACACTGCCTACTCAGACCCCCTGCTAGAATGTTTAGACTTTTTATTTTCATGTAAAGACCTTGGTGAGCCTGAGTGTGTGTTTTATTGTATTTGTGCAACACTGTCATTACTTTTAAATCAACATATGCATATCGTATTGTAGTCACTGTATCGTGATGGACATCTATCGCGAGATTGGAAGAAATATCCACCACTAACACCTTACTGGACTCATACTGGGAGAGACTTATGCTGTAGAGTCTATCGGCAGAATTTGCTGATCGATGGCGTAGGTGTCTGATGGACACTTCCACTGATGGGCTTTCTGCCTTAGATTGTGCTCAGGCTTTTCACTTCACAAATGAGTATAAGCCTGGGGGGCGAGGCTATGCTGGGCTTCAACTCTGAGTGTAGTAATTTTATAGCAGTCAGACGTGCTATACCTGATTGATTTCCTCCAGTTCACTCCAGTCGGACACCAACCAGGGGTTGACACTAAGGTCTCCGAGGCACTTGCCCATCGGGCAAGTGCAAGTCAGGTTCTACTTGCCCTCAGCTCATGGTCACTTGCCCCAAAAAATATATTGTAAATTTTGTTTACTTCCTACTTGGGTGCTTTAAACCAGGGGTTTTCAACACATGGTCCCTGAGAGGGTTCCAGGTGGTCCCCAGCTAAGTTGGTTAACCAGATGTAACTCTTGAGAACGTAAAAATGAAACCAAATGGACCCTTGCGGGTCCATTTGGTTTCATTTTTACACTCTCAAGAGTTAAAATTCATCATCTTAATTAGCCCAGGTCGCAATGACCACCTTCAAGACAAATTTATCTTGTGTTGTGTTATAGTGCACTAAGTTGCACACTTGCCCGATCGGGCAACCAGGTAGCAGTCTTCACTTGCCCCACCATTTTTTTTTACTTGCCCCGGGCAAGCGGGCAAGTCTTAGTGTCAAACCCTGCCAACCCTCATTTTTATTTACGTTATGCTTTTGCATTCATCAGGTCTGGAGGCTGACTTGGAGCGCAAGCTGTTTGGGCAGCACATAGCGTCACGTATCATCGTGAAAGCCGTGTCTGGATTCATGAACAACAACAACCCCAAGAAGCCCCTGGTCCTCTCTCTCCACGGCTGGACCGGCACAGGGAAGAACTTCGTCAGCCAGCTCATAGCGGAGAACGTCTACAGAGAGGGCATGGACAGCAAGTATGTCCATGTCTTCACCGCTGAGCTTCACTTCCCACATGCAAACCAAATTGACAGCTACAAGGTGAGCTCGAGCCCATTGTGTCCTGTCTAGATTTCTAGTTTCTGAATAACATAATATTCAAAGATTTGCACCACGTTTTCACAATTTTTCAAAAATAGCAGAGATACAAGCTCATAGCGCGCCACTCGGTGGCGCGCTATGAGCTTGTAGATCTGCTATTTTTCAATAGTTAAAACATAATGCTTAGAACACCAAAACGCGTTCAGTACACTAAGGGTTAAAATCAATACGGCCTCATGTTCGTTAAAATGTTAACTTCTCTGGTATAGTTTTCAGACTTTCTGGATTCAGTAGCGATATCCGATTTACAAGTTTACTATTCAGCTACAACTACACCTATTTTCAATATTCAGAATTTGTGCGAAAATAATTAGAAACAGAATAATATATACAGTAACATGTTAGCATTATTACTGATTAGGGAGGTCAGGAAAGTTCATTCATTTTTTAGGGGATTTTACAGATCCATTCGCTTTAATTTTACACTACCAAGAGTTTAAAAAAAATACTTACATTTCAAGAATTTACACAATTAGAAAATGTAGTAGAATTGTTATTTTGATGACAGTCAGACTGTTTCCCAAAACACAGAACGGAATAGTGAAAAACAAACAAAAAAAAAGTCTTTAGTTTTGGTCTGAAAGACTTCAACTGGTGGTCCGTGCCACAAAGGCTGAATAAATAGTGGGCCCTGGTCTCAAAAAGGTTGAAAACCACTGGTTTAAATTAGAAAGCACACCTAACTAGGCCAGGCTGGTCTCACACCACACTGCTTTAGAACCAAGGTTCAAACTACACAGTTATAATTGTCTTTTTAATCATTGTGTATTTGTCTGTTGCTGATCCCCAGTCTCAGCTCCAGCAGTGGATCCGAGGGAACGTCACTGACTGTCCCCAGTCCATGTTCGTCTTCGATGAGATGGACAAGATGCATCCTGGTCTGATTGACAGCATTAAGCCCTTCCTGGACTACTACGATAAACTGGATGGAGTCTCCTACCGGAAAGCTATATTTATCTTCCTCAGGTGAAGACAAAACTCCTCAGTTTCTTTAAAGGACAGTGTTGAAAAATACATTTTTCACACTCTTAGAGTAGACCACATCTGTGGTTAGTATATAGCCATACCCAACGATACATGCCAAAAAAAAGGGACATTTTTCACTCTTGTGTATTTTTAAATGAGAACTCGATTTTTAATTACTTACTGGTACCTTTTATTGGTACCTTGCATGGTTTCGGCTGCTGCTGGTGTGTGAATGGGTGAATTGGATCAACTATCTATGTACAGCTATGTGTAGCAGGTGGCTACAGCCTCTGTCGTGATGGCCTGGAAAAACCAATATCTGCCCCCGGACCAAGAGGATGTCCTCTTGGTCTAGTGGTTAAGATGTTGGACTTTCACGCGGGAGACCCGGGTTCGAATCCCGGGCGTTACATATGCATTATGCAAAGGCACTTATAACCTTGCACCATTTCACCAAGAAGGTAAAGTTTTGTGTGATCTGGTTGACACCATATTAAGGCGACACTATTTCTGCAATGAATAACATTTTGATGATAGCTAGTAGTCTTACTACTACCTACTGCTGCCGTGGTAACTAATTCATGCAAACTTTCACTTTTATGCAAACATTCACTTGACATTGTCATTGCAAGGCAAACGTGACACAATGTGAACTGGTACTCCAATACAAAATAATGATAACCGCTTCTGGGTGACTGAGCTATCTCTAAATATTCTTCAAATTCAACCAAATTTTAACGAAAGCAGTTTTTTGTCCATAGGAACATAATTAGGGGGTCAGACACAAGAAAATCCAAACTTGTTTTTTTGATCCACCCTAGTGAGTGAGCGTTGCATGCTTTGATAAAAAGTTATGTATTTTGTTTTTTTATATTTTGTTTGTCCTAGTAATGCCGGAGGAGACAGCATCATCCAGACCACCCTGGACTTCTGGAGGGCAGGACGAGACAGAGAGGAGATCCAACTGAAGGATCTGGAGACAACGCTGTCTCTGTCTGTCTTCAACAACAAGCAAAGTGAGTACACTGTGCTGTCTAGTTTCTGATGCTAGACTAGATGCTAGTTCACAGCGCTAGATTCTAGTTTCCGACGCTAGATTCTAGTTCCTCATGCTAGATTCTAGTCCCCAACGGTAGATTCTAGTTCATCTCAGTAGACTGTAGTTTCTGAAGTGAGATTCCAGTTTCTGACACTAGATTCTAGTTCCCGACACTAGATTCTAGTCCATGACACTACATTTTAGTTTGTGACACTAAATTCTAGTCCCTGGCGTGAGGTTCTAGTTTTTTTCTGGAAAAATCTCTTTCTGTGTCAGTGATGCTTAACATATTTTATAGGAAGGACCCCCAGAAATATCTATTATTTAGCTGCAGAACCTCATCTAAAAACATGTTGTTCTAGGGATCCCCCAAAAGCAAATATTTGAGTTAAAATGTTTGCTTCCCAAATATTGCATTCAGAGATTTGCACATTTTCACAATTTTTCAAAAATAGCAGAACAACAAGCTCACATCGCGCCATTCGCCGGCGTGATATGAGCTTGTTGATCTGCTATTTTTCAATAGTTAAAACACCAAAACGCGTTCAGTACACAAATGGTTAAAGGGCAGGGTTGAAAAATGCTTTTTTCAGACCTTACTGAAACAGGAACGATAGTAGAGGCTGTCATAACATCTGGTCTGACGACAACACAGATTGTACAATTAGAGGTACATTCTAATCAAAACTGGAATAGCATTGCTCAAACTGGAATAGCATCGCTATTTCTAACGATGTAGTAATTAAACTATATACAGTATATGTTTGGGGGCGTTATTTGCCTTTATTGGTAGGGTACAGTAATTATGCAGGAAAGGGGGAGGGAGATTGGGGAGTGTGTGTGTGTGCGCACGTGCGTGTGCGTCTGTCACTGTTAGGATTCCTGGCTCAGGTCTGTTCTAAAAATGCAAACACTTTATGCAACATTGTGCAAAGGTGCAATATGGAACCTAATCCCAATATACATTCACTCCCTATGTTTAATGTGATTGCATTCACACACGCAATGTTCCTCACTCTGCTGCATGTAGAAGTGAAGCAGAGTGCGTAGTTAACTGATGCACGTTAGGATTCGAATGAGCCTTTTCACACCTCCCAAACAAAGCGCACTTTGTGATAAACTACAATACACTATACGCAGCAGGATTTGTTTTAATGGCAGTAAAACTTTCCAGTGTGAATGCGACCTTCAAATCAAATTCCTTCCTTGTGTTTTATCTTTAGGTGGGCTGTGGCATACCAACTTGATAGACAAGAACCTGGTGGACTTCTTCGTACCGTTTCTCCCTCTGGAATACAAACACGTCATCCTCTGTACCAAGGCAGAGATGGTCGCCAAGGGCCTGACGCCGGACCAGGACGTGGCCGACAAGGTAGCCAGAGACCTGGTCTACTTCCCCAAGTCGGAGAGGGTCTTCTCCGTCAAAGGCTGCAAGACGATAGAGAGCAAGCTGGACTATTATCTATAACTTTGGGGGCGTCGGGGACGGGCGCTACTCGCGTGTTATTACAGACTACGTTGCACTTTTCTTTGAGAGAAGAGGAGGAGAGTAAGTCAAACTGTGACCGTACTCTGAAGAGTCTCTTTAGAGACTTCTCTCTCTGCTCCTGGACGGTGTGGATGACGTCTCTGATGTCAGTTATCACTTAACACTGAACGAGCAAAGCTGCTGGAACTCTAGACGGAGACTCGGAGAGGCTAATTGGATAAAGAGTTCATACGATGTGAACGCTGTCCTTTGTAACCCATTAAGGTGCTTTCCTCGCGTCTGTTGTTGTACAAAAAAAAATGTACAGAACCCTTTTAAAGCTAATGTTTGCTAAACAACCGAAAAAAAGAATTGGTGGAAGGTGAGTTAGATGGAAAAATTGAACGATTTTCCATATTATCGTTAAGATAATCTTGAAGACATTTTTCTATCTTTTTCAGGAACTATGGGTTTGGGTGTCCCGCCGTCGAAAGTACGGGCATGTGTGTGACTACTGTGCATTCGTGGTGCACTATCTGTATTTTTTAAATGTCTGGAAGCGGCTTTTGTAAACTATATTTTTGTCAGATGTTTTTAAGGTGCAATATTTCACTTTGACAAAAACCTTTCAACATTTTTTTTTGCATTACTGCCCTCGCAGGGTTTCTGAGCAAAGTTCTAAATCAGTGGTTTTCAACCGATGGTCCGGGGACCACCAGTGGTCCTTGAGAGGGTTCCAGGTGCCCCCCCAGCTAAATTATGGAAAGTTGACTAACCAGATGCAACTCTTTGAGAGCAAAAAAATGAAACCCTTGTGGGTTCATTTGGTTGTAGAAGATTAATGGTCATTTTGATCTGTACGTCTGACTGTTTTTATCTCCAAAATCCAGCCTGGAATACTTGGACAAAAACAAAAGAATCCTTAGTATTTGGGGGTCTTTGAGGCTAAAATGGCATCAAATAGTGGTCCGTGGCACAAATGCTGAATAAATAGTGGACACTGGTATCCAAATGGTTGAAAAACACTGCTCTAAATGCTTGGGGTCAGAAGAAGATTCTCAAAGTTTGTGGGCTGTCATCAATAGAGCATGAAATACCGTAGAAATGGAAAATTCTGCAAAGTGCCAACCCTTTTTAAGACCTTTCTACAAGCTCATTCTACAAATGCCTTCTAAATCACTATCTGTATTTCTCACACTTTCAAATTACAACCTCATTGCGAGCTTGTATATGTAAGGAATTCAATTATTAGGGTTTGCATATGGCAAATGAGTTTGCATATGGCAGATTGTGCAAAAAAAGCCCTACCTATTAAATCATATTGGCCCAATGAAATGAAGTGTTCAGTATTGCCTGCTGGAATCTGTGAAATTGTGAGAAATTGCTCTTTCTCTTTAGGAAACGGTGATTCGCTTGATCCATTTTATGTAGTATTCTTTTTTTATATTCAAAATTCTATGTTGCAAATCAAAGTGTATAATAGATTTATATTTTAAACAAAAACAAACAAAAAAAAACACTGTAAAACATTGTTTAGTCTTACTTTGCAAAAATGATCATTGTTAATGGTTTATCTTTAAGGGTAACTTTACACCCAAACCTTATATTTAAATGAAGTTGAGGACAAAATCAAAATGATATAATCTGTTTTGCGTACTGATATTTTGACTGTTACAGCCAGAATGTCCCACGAGTGAGGAGAGGGAGGTAACTGGAATATGTTACTTTGGCTTTTGTTTTGAATTTATTTAGTTATTTATGTATTCAACCCATTTTGTCCTGATTAGATTCTAGTTTCTGATACTCGATTCTAGTTTCTGACAATAGATTTTTTTTTCTGACAATTGGTTCTTTTTGTTTTGTTTCTGACAGTAGATTCTAGTTTATGGTGCCAGATTCTAGTTTCTGGCACTAGATTCCAATCCCAGCCACTAAATTCTAGCTTCTGAGACTAGATTCTAGGTTCTGACGCTAAATTGTAGTTCCTGACACTAGATTCTAGTTTCTGGTGCTAGATCATTGGTCCTGGCACTAGATCCTAGTTTCCACTGCTAGATTCTAGTTTCTGACGCCAGATTCTATCCGTCTGAAAACATGATGTTCTAGGGATCTACCAGAAGCAAATGTTTGCGTTAAAAATCTTTGCTTCTGAAATAATATATTTGCACCACATTTTCACGTTTAAAAAAAATAGCAGACCAGATTTGATATTTTTCACTTGCTAAAGTATACTGCTTAGAACAGCAAAACGTGTTCAGGACAGAAAGGGTTGAAAAACCTGTATTAGGTAATTATTTGTATTGAAGTCTAAGAGAAACTGACATTCTGTATGATGATGTCACAGATTCAACATATCAAAGCACAGAAAAAAAAAATCCAAACTGTCCTCAACTTAATTCAAATAGGGTCTGGATATAAAATCTACAGAGTTGCCCTTTAAATAAATGATGCCCATCAGGAGGTTGACTTGACGGTGAGCCTGTGAGGGTCTGTAATGTACTGTACTGTATGCACAGCATGTAAATATCACCCAAAGTGAAATATTGTCAGCAGTCCAGAATGAACACACCAGCGATTTTAACTTTTATTTTTTTATCGTCTTAATTTGTTTAATGAAACTGTTCCTAATCAACCTACCAAGAAGCGTTTTGCATTACGTTGTTTTGTTTGTGCAGAAAATGTCTTCCGAAGTGAGTTTTACATTTCTGCACCGATGGTCTCGAAAAGGGTTTTGGAAGGAACTTAATTCGCATCATAGTTTTTATATCCATGACGGGATGCATTTTTAGTTCATGATGAGACTGATTACAATTTGAATATCATAGCTGTCTGGGGGGAAACCTTTTATGTTTAAAACTGTTACTTTATTTGGGCTGCAACGATTAATCGATGAATGGTAATCAAATTATTCAATTAGTTGTCAACTATTTTAGTAATTGAATAATCACTGAAGTTTTTACCACTTAACCATAGTTTTCCCAGTGGTAAGTGCAACGAGTCTATCATGAAAATAATACCGTATTGTCCCGAATATAAGACACAGATATAACTTGGATATAAGACGAGTCATTTACGGAAAAAGTTACTAGTGGGGGAAAAAACATGGTCTTATATTCAGGCCAATAGGGTACTTTATTATCATACAAATGCCAAGTAGTGAAAAAACCTCATCTATGAGCTGTGATTCGTTGAGCACATAGGTTTCCTATTGAGCCAGTCTACGTATGTGCTCAACAAACTACTTTTCTGCAGCAGTCTTGTATGGAGTAGGACAGTCACATTAATTTGCAAAAAACGTACACAATGAAATGTGTAGGTTTGTACCCCGATGGTAACGGTATTCTGTTCAGTGTGCCTTGCTGTAGCTACAGTCAGTGATCACACCGTAAATATCTGACGTGCCTCTATTTTGTGGGTGACAGCTGAAGACACCTCACAAAAAAAACTTTACAATTGAAACAATTCATATACTGTTTCTTTGCCATACCTTTTTTTTTTCTTGGTGGAAGATGAATGTATAGAGAAATGAGTGTTGTAAAGAAATGCCAAGCCAAGTCTTTTCACGTTTCACAAAACTCACACAATAAATGCTTGGAATCTTCTTAATGCCATAATTGTTTTTCAATCAAGGCAACCAAATCTGGCAACCTGTGACTAAAGTTCTGTGTGTCCCCTAGCCAATAACATGATTTATATTGCCAAATATCTTCACTAACATCCACTGTTTCTCTTTGTCTTCAGTTCCAGGTCCGAATGGACCCCTTAAAGTACAGTTTTCAGTGAAGAGGTGATCACTGAAACCATTGTGGTTAGTGAAAACAGAGATGCGTTGCTGAGTGTTGACTACTGTGGCTTGTTGAAGCTTGAAGGACTGTATGAATTGGACTTCAACGGTTTGCAAATCAGAATTAAACATTCGGGAGAGTGCCTCAGGAGGCCATGTACAGTATGCACAAGTATGGCCTACTGGTGGATGAGCGGAGTGGGCTAATACTCATGACATTAGGCATAAAGTTCTCTCTCACACATGATCATTACGTCATCACCTAAACCGGCCAATCGGAGTGCCCCGAGGGACCGAGCACCAAGAACCAAGCACTGCGCACAGATCGCCTTACTGGCGCCCGCTCCGCTCATGCAAATAATGAACCCTCAAGATTTTTGTCTCCACCAGTATGGTGGAGAGTATGTTTTACCCCCTGTCCATCCGTCCGTCTGTGCACGGTCCAGGTCGCACCCGATTGGCCGGTTTAGGTGATGTCATCATATTAGCTCGCTCCGCTCATGTACGAGTCTGTCTATGGCTTACAATTCACAATTTTAGGCGTTTAGCAGACGCTCTTGATCCAGAGCGACTTACAATGGTGAAAAGTTTACAATTTAATCAGGATTTACAATACATTTTACAATATACAATGAAGCGCTAAAAACATTGTAATACATTAGGCAACCTATATAAGTCATCGCAGTAAGTACTGTGGGTTGGTATGCAATACAAGTGCTATGGGCCGATGGCTTGATCGCTCCCCTCATGTACGCTCCCCCCGATGTCACCAGAGCCACAACCTGATCTGGCCTGGTGGAGACCTGTGGCACTCATCTAGTACAGGGGTTTTCAACAGGTGGTCCGGGGACCACCAGTGGTCCCTGAGAGTGTTCCAGGTGGTCCCCAGCTAAGTTGGTTAACCAGATGTAACTCTTGAGAACGTAAAAATGAAACCAAATGGACCCTGGCGGGTCCATTTGGTTTCATTTTTACACTCTCAAGAGTTAAAATATTCATCACCTGAATTAGCCCAAGTCTACACAACTAGAATGTGGACAAAAGCAAAAGAAATCTTTAGTTTTGGGATGTGTGGGGCTCAAGTGGTGGTCCGTGGCTCAAATTCGGAATAAATGGTGGGCCCTGGCGTCAAAAAGGTTGAAAACCCCTGATCTAGTACATTGTATATTGGGGTCCCCTGCCTATAATGTTAGCAGCATCATCAAGGTCTCCAAAGGACTTGTGTGCGCAAATCGACATCGGGTGTGAGTCGTGTGACGTCAGGCCGGAGCCATTAGTTGTAACGCGCGCTTGACGCAGCTTTCAGTAAGTTTTAATTCACACTAGATTTAGCTTTGTTTGAGAGGCGTCTGCACTGCGTGGACGCTCCGTATCCGTGGGTCCGTTCTAACGTCTGCCTGCCCGTAGGTCTCATCCCGGGCCTACCTACCGTCCCGTTTACTCAGGACCTAAACAGACAACATGGCCGCCGGCAGCGTCGGCGGGTCGCCACTGCCGCGCCCGAAATACGACTGGTACCAGACGGAGTCGCAGGTGGTGGTCACGCTCATGGTGAAGAACGTGGCCGAGGACGGCGTCCGCGTCCAGTTCTCTGAGAGGTCTCTGTCGGCCGCGGTGCGCCTGCCGGCGTCGGGCGACGGCTATAGCCTCAACCTCCGGCTCCTCCACCCCATCGCGCCCCAGCAGAGCAGCTTTAAGGTCTTCCCCTCCAGGGTGGAGCTCCGGATGAGGAAGGCGACGGAGGCGGCAGGTGGGAGGTGGGAGGCGCTGGAAGAAGGAACGGCGGCTGGGTCTGGCGAGGAACCAGGAACTCCCCGGTACCCATCGTCGTCGTCCCATGGAACCAGCAAGGACTGGGACCGGCTGGCGGGGGAGATCCGAGAGGAGGAGAGGCGAGAGGCGCTGGAGGGAGGAGAGGCCATCGACCAGCTCCTCCAGAGGATCTACGCCGAAGGCTCGGACGAGGTCAAGCGGGCCATGAACAAGTCGTTCACGGAGTCGCGCGGCACGGTGCTGAGCACCGACTGGAAGGACATCGGCCGGAGGAAGGTGGAGGTGAGCCCTCCGGATGAGTTCAAGAAGCACTGAAATGTTGTTCTTGCCCCATTCTCCTGTACTGTACATGAATTCCTGAAGGCTCGGAACCAAAGTATCTTTTTTTAAAATTATATATAAGCAATAAATCTCAGAATTTTACTGGCATTTTTCCTTATTCTTCTTTATCTTAGACCGTTCCATTATTAGATCACTTTTGATAATATCTAGTATCTATGAGAACCATAGGAGCTGCAGTGGCCCTTTACAAATCATAGTCCTCCTTCCTGATTGGCTAAGAACTAGTAGGGACTATTTGTTAGCCAATGACAAAGCTTATACAGATTTCTTTGGAGGGCTCCTGCAGCCCCTAGAAGCGTCAAAAAGACAAAATTAAAACAATGAAATTATGATATTGACCATACAATTACAATGTACATATAGGAGCTTTAAAGCAACATGAAATGAAATTACGGTAATAATTTTTACTACATCTCAGGATCAATAGCAAGCCAACTTTTAATTCTGTATTTATGTTCTAAAACATGAGACATTGTTGGGCCGAGTGTTCTTTGCAATTAGGGCAACTTGGGTCGGGGCCAAGCCTTCCTGTATACTTGTATAGAGCTGCGCAGTGACGTCACCGCCCCTGTTCCGGAAGTCTTTTCCCCATTCATTTTTCTCATAGACTTTTCGAACATAATTTATATCAAGACGATTACGCCGCGGCCAAAGCCAACTCAGGTCGTGACAAATCATGACAACAAACACAATATCGTCATATAATATATAATTGGGAAGAAGTAGAAAACGGCATGATACAAGACTTTTTGTTTCGTTTTTCATCTTAGAAATTATTTTATTGTCCCAAAAGTTTGTGTGTGTCATCATGATTCGTCACGACTCGAGTTGCCTTTGTCCGCGGCGTAATCGTCTTGATATAAATTATTTTCGAAAAGTCTATGAGAAAAATGAATTGGGAAAAGACTTCCGGAACAGGGGCGGTGACGTCACTGCGCAGCTCTATACAGCATGGCACAAAGGACATAACATAGAGTGGCTTGTTATTGGCATGCAAACATTTCAAATATAATACTTTATATAGCAGTGGTCCCCCAAAAGGTGTATCAATGCACATTGGTCTTTGGTGAATACGATTGAGCCTTCGGATTTTAACTTGCCCATCTTTGAATTTGTGGAAAAAACATCTTAAAAAATGTGCATCCTACAGTAACCATTGTAGCAGCATATCTTTATATCATCCCTATTTGTTTACGTTAAACAATGACAACCTCTCAACATAAAGGCAAGTACATTAACCCTTTGTGTCCTGAATGCGTTTTGGTGTTTTATCTGTTGAAAAATAGCAGATCAACAAGCTCATGTCGCGCCACCGAGTGGCGCGACATGAGCTTGTTGTTCTGCTATTTTTGAAAAATTGTGAAAATGTGCTGCAAATCTCTGAATATGTTATTTTGGAAGCAAACATTTTTAACTCAAATTTTTGCTTCTGGGGCATCCCTAGAACAACATGTTTTCAGATGGGGCGGTCTGCAGCCAAATATGGATAATTCTGGTGGTCCTTGGCTTGGCCTTGGACAGAGGAACACAGATTTTTCAGAAATACTAGAATCTAATGTCAGAAACTATAGAATCTAGTGTCAAAAACTCGATTTTAGCGTCAGAAACTAAATTCTAGTGTCAAAAGTAGATCCTATCATCAGAAACTATAATTTAGTGTCAATAACTAGAATCTAGTGTCGGAAACTACTGTAGAATCTAGCGTCAAAATCTAGAATGTTGCTGCAGCTATAATCTGGTGTCAGGAACTACTGTATAATCTGGTGTCAGGAACTACTGTATAATCTGGTGTCAGGAAATACTGTATAATCTGGTGTCAGGAAATACTGTATAATCTGGTGTCAGAAACTCCAATCGAGGGTCAGGACACAATGGGTTAACAAACTTTAAAGGGGGATTACACCAATTTTATTTGTCTAAAGTGCACATGCTCTATTTAAAAATAGTCCTTAGTTAGTTGATACATGAATCATCAGAGCTCTCCCACTAAAGCAGGGGTTTTCAACCTTCTTCATCTCAGGGACCACCATTTATTCAGGATTTGAGCCACGGACCACCATTTGAGGACATTTTAGCCCCACAGACTCCAAACCTAAAGATTTATTTTGCTTTTGTCCACAATTCCAGGCTGGATTTGGGGAAACAAAACAGGCAAAACATACAGATCAAAATGACCATTAATCTTCTAGTTGTGTAGACTTGGGGCTAATTAAGATGGTGAATATTTTAACTCTTGAGAGTGTAAAAATGAAACCAAATGGACCCGCAAGGGTCCATTTGGTTTCATTTTTACGCTCTCAAGAGTTACATCTGGTTAACCAACTTTACATCATTTAGCCTGGGGACCACCTGGAACCTTCTCAAGGACCACTGGTGGTCCCCGGACCACCTGTTGAAAACCCCTGCACTAAAGCCTTGAGCGTAGCGTGGTGAAACTACTCCCCCTGTACTGCTGGACACAGCTGAGCTGATGACTCCACCGTACACTACACCAGGGGCAAGCTTAGGCACGGGTGCCACCATTGGCACTTCAGAGGGTGATCTCTGGCACACTGGCACAAGTGTGAGAGATGTTTTTTTTTTTTTTTCCCAATAAAAATGTGTACAGTTAATTTAAGTCCACTCACATCTGAATGCAAATTCCATATTGCACGTAATTCCACATTCATTCAAACTCACATTAATTCAACTCTGGGGAACCAGTCTGGGGAAGCAGTGGTAATAATAATAATTGAGTCGAATAATCCTACATCCTGAAAGAACATATTTCTATAGAAGAGGACACATAAATGGCCGTGTGTACGGATAATCAAAATCAGGAGGAAATACTGTATGTAATTTTGATGTGGTGTCATAATTGAACATAATGTCGCTATGGCACATGTCTTTATTTTCATTATCATGAAAATAAAGACATGGCACTTCATCCCGAAAAGGTTGCTTACCCCTGCACTACACATTGCTCTGTGCGGCTTCACACAGTAAACACGGCTGAACTGAACTACTTGCTGTCTGTATCAGCGTCTCTGCCATGGTCTGCTTGTCTCACTTTAACAGGAATATAGAGTTCTGCTTTGTTGTACCGGTAATTGTAACATTATGTACGACGAGTATCGTCTAGACCAGCGGTGGGCAATTATTTTTCCCAAGGGGCCACATGAGATACATAAAATATTGTGGAGGGCCAAGACTAAAGGCTGTACTAAAGTCTGCGAAGTATTAATTTGTCTCAAGACGAAAGTAAGAGCAAGACCAAACTTTTTGATAAAATTTTAGACCCACAGACGCCAAAACTAAAGATTTCTTTTGTTTTTGTTCAGAATACCAGGCTGGATTGGGGAAACCAAACAGGCAAACATAGATCAAACAAGAGTTGTGCCCCTACGGGGCATAGGTCTCCACCGTCCGGGCCCAGTTTTGAACGTGTGCACACTGCAAAGTATGATGTCATCATGACGTCATAGTTGGGAGATGTAAAGAGGAAATATCCGCACTCGCATATAGTTCATGAGTTTTCTTTTATTTAGTTTCACAGCAGCATAGTCTACCTAGAGAAACGAACGCGTTTCGGCGCTCACGCCTTCATCAGCGTTTCAAACTAGGGTTTGTCTCGCAGAGACTCCATATATAGCCTAGTTAGGCGGTAATCACAGCTGCGGCTTGTTAAAGAAAACATTCTAACAATTTGTTCCATATACAATACATATTCAAATTACACATTTTTCATATATACAATTTCATGTTTCCACAAGTACATCATACACAAATGTTCAATTACAAAAAACAGTGCAATAAGAGCTCTTCATTCATCCCTTTAGGAAACTCTGTATTTAAAAAATGAATCCATTGGGCCTCTTTTTGTAGCAGAACTCTGTCTCTATCACCACCTCTTTTTAGTGGTTTAACTATTTCTAAACCCTGAAATCTAAGGGAGCAAATATCATGTTTAGCAGAATTAAAATGTCTGGCCACTGGCGACTTCTCATCATTATTTCTGATATTACTTTTGTGTTCTGTTATTCTAGTTTTCAACTCTCGTGTTGTTTTTCCTACATAGCAATATCCACAAGGGCACTTTAAAAGGTAGACCACATATTTTGTCTTGCATGTAATTCTTCCTCTCACTTTGATTTTTTTACCAGTATGTGGGTGTAGGATGGTGTTACCAGTGATCATAGCATTACAATTAATACAATTTTTACAAGGGAAATTCCCTGGGGGCAAAGATGCTAGGAAGTGTTGAGGTTCAATAGTTATATCATTTTTTATTAATTTGTCACTTATGTTATTTGCCCTTTTATTTGCAAAGATGGGGGGAGTGGAAAAAACATTTCCTACAGCAGGATCACTGGCTAGTATATGCCAATGTTTTTTAACAATCTGTCTAATGGGCTGAGAAATGGGAGAAAATGTGGTCGTCATAACCATACAAGCACTTTTTTTAGAAGAAGATTTAGGGGTTATGAGACTGGTTCTGTCTAGAGGCTTAATTTTAGACATACTGTTAGTTAAAATCGATTCGTTATACCCTCTTGTTCTGAACCTCTCACACATTTCAGCAGATTGACTTTCAAAATCAGATTCAGTGTTACAAATTATCTTCAGTCTTAACAACTGGCTATAAGGTAACCCTCTTTTTAGACTGGATGGGTGGTAACTGGAATAATGCAAATAATTATTTCTATCTGTTTTTTTTCTGTATACTGTTGTCTGAATACCTCCATTTGTTTTTTTAACACGTACATCTAAGAAAGAAACAGTTTCTTGACTGGCTTCCAAAGTAAACTTAATAGAGGGTGACCTGGAGTTCATATACACCATGAAATCATTCAAAGTATCAGCAGTGTTACTAAAAACAAAATATATGTCATCAATGTACCTGTACCAGCATTTTAGATACATGCAGAATGGGTTATTATTATAGACATGATCATGTTCAAATTTACCCATAAAAAGGTTAGCATAATTCGGAGCAAACGGGCTCCCCATGGAAACACCTTGTTTTTGTAGATAGAACTCATTTTCAAATTTAAAATAGTTTTTAGTGAGGACCACCTCAGCCAAGGTCATAATCAGGTCAGTAGGGGGTAGCTGAGTCTCTCTTAACTCCATATAATATTTAAGAGCGTTTAAACCTTCATTATGAGGTACATTAGTATATAGGCTGGTCACATCCATAGTACATAAGAAGTCTGAGTCATTTAACTCTCCAATAGACTTCAACTTATTTAGAAAATCTGTAGTATCTTTGAGAAATGAGGGCAACTTTGTCACCACATCTCTGATATGAAAATCAATATACTGTGAAATGGGCTCTGTTAAAGAACCGATACCTGCCACTATGGGGCGTCCTGGGACAGAAATATCACAGCATCACAGCATTATACTGTAGCTAGTTGTTAAGACTGAAGAGAATTTGTAACACTGAATCTGATTTTGAAAGTCAATCTGCTGAAATGTGTGAGAGGTTCAGAACAAGAGGGTATAACGAATCGATTTTAACTAACAGTATATCTAAAATTAAGCCTCTAGACAGAACCAGTCTCATAACCCCTAAATCTTCTTCTAAAAAAAGTGCTTGTATGGTTATGACGACCACATTTTCTCCCATTTCTCAGTCCATTAGACAGATTGTTAAAAAACATTGGCATATACTAGCCAGTGATCCTGCTGTAGGAAATGTTTTTTCCACTCCCCCCATCTTTGCAAATAAAAGGGCAAATAACATAAGTGACAAATTAATAAAAAATGATATAACTATTGAACCTCAACACTTCCTAGCATCTTTGCCCCCAGGGAATTTCCCTTGTAAAAATTGTATTAATTGTAATGCTATGATCACTGGTAACACCATCCTACACCCACATACTGGTAAAAAAATCAAAGTGAGAGGAAGAATTACATGCAAGACAAAATATGTGGTCTACCTTTTAAAGTGCCCTTGTGGATATTGCTATGTAGGAAAAACAACACGAGAGTTGAAAACTAGAATAACAGAACACAAAAGTAATATCAGAAATAATGATGAGAAGTCGCCAGTGGCCAGACATTTTAATTCTGCTAAACATGATATTTGCTCCCTTAGATTTCAGGGTTTAGAAATAGTTAAACCACTAAAAAGAGGTGGTGATAGAGACAGAGTTCTGCTACAAAAAGAGGCCCAATGGATTCATTTTTTAAATACAGAGTTTCCTAAAGGGATGAATGAAGAGCTCTTATTGCACTGTTTTTTGTAATTGAACATTTGTGTATGATGTACTTGTGGAAACACGAAATTGTATATATGAAAAATGTGTAATTTGAATATGTATTGTATATGGAACAAATTGTTAGAATGTTTTCTTTAACAAGCCGCAGCTGTGATTACCGCCTAACTAGGCTATATATGGAGTCTCTGCGAGACAAACCCTAGTTTGAAACGCTGATGAAGGCGTGAGCGCCGAAACGCGTTCGTTTCTCTAGGTAGACTATGCTGCTGTGAAACTAAATAAAAGAAAACTCATGAACTATATGCGAGTGCGGATATTTCCTCTTTACATTGATCTTCAAGAATCTGCACCCATCAGCCACTTGAGAACACAAGGTGGACTTTGAGTAGAGCGCGCCTACCATACGGTTCTATTGTTCGTCATAGTTGGGAGGACAGACAGATCGAGGTACAGACGGGCTGCGTGCAGGCACAGAGGGCGTTTTATAGTCACCACCTACGGCAGAGACAACGAGGGTACAGACGGGCTACGTGCACGGACAGAGGGCGTTTTATAGTCACCACCTACGGTGGAGACAAAAATGACCATTCTTTTACATCATCTGATTGTGTAGGTTTTGGGATGATTCAGGTGATGAATATTTTAACTCTTGAGCGTGTAAACATGAAACCAAATGGACCCGCAGGGTCCATTTGGTTTCATGTTTACATTCTCAAAGAGTTACATCTGGTTAACCAACTTCCCATATTTAACTGGAACTCTCTCGAGGACCACTGGTGTTCCCCGGGCCGGTCAGAGACAGCCAAAGGGCCACATTTGGCCCCTGGGCCGCATAATGCCCAGGTATGGTCTAGACTCAAGACAATACTCACGGACCAAAAATAAACGCATGTGTCAACTGAATGTAATCTTGGTAGAGGCCTGATAGCCTCTACCCACTCCTATGGTAAGTTCAAGTTGTATCTCGAGCAAATGATGCCCATTGACCACATCATGTCTACAAAACCCTAGCCCTACATGGCATGACACAAGAGTTTTTGTTTTGTTTTTCATCTTAGAAATGATTTGATTGTCCCAAAAGTTTGTGTGTGTGGGTGCCATCATGATTCGTCACGACCCGAGTTGGCTTTGTCCGCGGCGTAATCTATTTAGAGGTGCGGTCTATTTAGAGGCGCATTGCCCCCCCCCCCCCCCCCCGTGCCCATGCCTAGATCCGGCCTGCAAAGTCATCTCCTTATTTGGGAGAAGTCGATGACCCTCCGGCCTTAAAGCACAGACTCCAGATGCGAGCAGATGTTTTGCACAGACAGGGTTTCGTCCCCGGTGTTACTTCGACAAATCGACGGTAGAATCGGAAACCATGACGTTGCCACAGGGCCGCCGGGGAGAAGAAGATGATGAGGAGGAGGGAGGCTCGTCATCACCACCATCACCCCCAAACCCTTTCATCCACCGAGTAGAGCTGACCCTCGTGGACAAGCTGAAGGTGGGCCTGATGTCGCTGACGGTCTTCCCGCTGCGCGTTCTGCTGGTGATCCTCCTGGTCCTGCTGGCCTGGCCGCTAACGGCCGCCGCCTGCAGCCTGGGCCGCCGCTCCTCCTCCGACGACGCCCCCGCCTCCGACGCCTCCGCCGAGCCTCGGTTCAGGCGCTGGTGGCGCCGCCTGCTGGAGGCCTGCGTGCGCGGCGTCATGCGCGCCGTCTGGTTCTGCATGGGCTTCCACCGCATCGGCGTGCGCGGCCGGCGGGCGGCGGCCCGCGAGGCGCCCGTCCTGGTGCTGGCGCCGCACTCCACCTTCTTCGACTGCGTGCCGGTGGCGGTGGCCGGCGGCTCGGTGGTGGCCAAGCGGGACTGCCAGGGCATCCCCGTGCTGGGCACCATCCTGGGCTTCCTGCGGCCCGTCTTCGTGTCGCGCGGCGACCGCGACTCGCGCAGGAGGACGGTGGACGAGATCAAGCGCAGGGTGGATCTCCTCGTCGGCGGCGGCTCGATCCCGCAGCAGCAGATCATGATCTTCCCCGAGGCCACCTGCACCAACCGGCGGGGGCTGATCCGCTTCAAGGCCGGCGCCTTCATCCCGGGCGTCCCCGTGCAGCCGGTGCTGCTGCGCTACCCCAGCGGCGGGGGTCCCGACACGGTGACGTGGACGTGGCGGGGCCCCGGCATGCTGGCCGTGCTGTGGCTCACGCTGTGCCAGCTGGACAACCGCGTGGAGATGGAGTACCTGCCCGTCTACGTGCCGAGCGAGGAGGAGCGGGCCGACCCGGCGCTCTACGCCGACAACGTGCGGCGCACCATGGCCCGGGCGCTGCGCGTGCCGCTGGCTGACGCGTCCGTGGAGGACTGCCACCGCGCGACGCAGAGCAGCGCGGCGGTGTCAGGCGGCCCGGCGCCACCCCTCCCGACGGAGCCGGACAGGCTGCTCGACCGGAAGAAACAAGAATAGGGTATTTAAGTTTTTGTGTCTAGGCCTTGGACACGACGAGAGCAGTAGGCATGGTCCGTTGCCGTTGCAACAGAAGCCCAACATAGTTAAGAAAGCAGGCGACGCCGGCCGGATCCACTCCTTCCACTGGCGTCTCTGGTTTCCATGACGACGCTCCTCTACAGCGTAGCTCTCGTCCACGTTGTTAACACGACGCCAAAAGCCTCGTTCTGCCGTCGTAGGAGAGGGTAGGACGGCCGCGAGGCTTATGTATCGAGCACAGAGCAATTCATTACTGGCGTCGTAGGTTGGACGTTCTACCAATCTTAAATAGGCTAATAACACTGAAATAACGGCGGTGTTGTTCTCGAGAGATATTTTCTTGTCTCGAGTCACGGTCTCAAGACAAATTTTCAATGTCTCGGTCTCGGGTTTTGCCTCGCCCTAAAATTGTCTTGGTCTCGTCTGGGGTCTCGCAGCACTCACACTCTATTGGTCTCGTGGTCCTGGCTTGGTCTTGCTCTTGTCGCGATCTTAGAGCAAACGTCTCGGGTGTCACCGTGACCTCTCGAGACGAGACAATGCAAAGGAAATGTTCTACAACAGGGGTTTTCAACCAGTGGTCCGGGGTCTACCAGTGGTCCTTGAGAGGGTTCTTGAGAGGGTTGGTCTTGACTTGGTCTTGCCTCGCACTGGTCTTGGTCTCTGTCTTGCATCTCGACCTCACTAGGTCTTGGCCTCAGTCACAACTCCTCTATGGGGTCTTGGTCTAAACCCCATCGGTGCTTTTCTCGTCTCGAGCTCAACCCCCCAAGTATCATGGCCTTGGCCGCTCTTCTACATAGAATACTGGGATAGTTGGACCAAATAAAACCTGGACCAGCCAAAATGTCGCAACATTGAGGGGGTCAGAAAAGGGAGGGGTCAGGGCTCGGGACCAGGGAGGGCTGTTTCAGCCTGAAAGAGGGACAAACTGGAGTTTGAAATACATTGTTTTCAACGACGGTGGTGCGGATAAGAGCTATTTATGTGTCTGTTTTATTAAGTATTGCTCTGTAATAGGCTGTATGGTTGGTAGTACTACAGAACAATCTAAAAAAGGGATTTGTATTCATCAAAGCTGGGTTGTTAGTGTTTATGTAGCCTCGACACCCAGGCTTTCATTTTCGTTCGCCTTGCGTGATAACGGAAAGCCTGGGCTAACGCACGTTGGAAAGTGGCCTTCAAGTGGGAGTGAACCTTCCGGGGTGGGCGTGGCTCTAAATGATGTGACGTAGAACAGCAGTGGACAGGCGCGGGAGGGGGAGGGGCCGGGGCTGACGACACGTTAGTGAGATCAAATCAGAGCGCAGCTCATCTGCCGTGTGGATACCACGGCACCCCACCCCCCCAAGGCCAAAATCATTGAGGGCTAGACCGGGCTAGTGTTTATGCACTAATTGACCTAAAACAAAGGAATTTATAAAAGCTTCTGCCACATCCTATTATTACAAAAGAATCTAAAAATAAAGATAAAGAAGCATCGGCATCGAAATATGTGGAAAAAATATACACATGTAAAAAAAAAAAAAAAAAGGCCACACTGTGGCTTTCCAAGAATTGGAAAGAGAGCGTACAAATGTAACCAACCGGGTTCATTTGGTTCCATTTGTACGCTCTCAGAAAAAAAGAAGCGTTACCATGGTGAAAATACATCTCGATGGTGTCATCAAGATGTTTCACCATGTTAGTGGCTTTCTTCAGACCTCCATTTCTTGGGAACACAGAATGGGGGAACTCATGTCCACCCAACACCTCAAAGGCACATCAATGACATGGGTAAAATGTTGAACATGGGGTGGACTTCCCCTTTAATTGTATAATATAAGCCCTGTAACCCCCATGCCATTTTCGCCTGGTATGAAAAATCTTGAAAACCACTTTGAAGGCCCTGTTACACTAGCAATATTTTGATCAATATCAACTAGCAATGTCAACATCAACGGGCAACATGATGAGACACATGGCAACAGGCAACACCTCCCATTAAAAGGGGAATTCCACCCATTTTCATTTTTTCCCGAGAGTGTACAAATCATTTGTACAATCTCAGAAAAAAGAAGCCTTAGTTTGCATTGAATCATTTTCACCCAACTGCCACCCAACTCAAAATGTTCATTTAGCGAAATAAAAGTTACAAAATCCCTGTTTTTGTCCACCGCAGTGAAGCAGCAGCAGCAGCCATGGTTTCAGAAAAGCTTATCTGTGGGAGTCTAGGAGAAAGGATCAGGTGACGCCAAGGAGGGCTGTGATTGGAGGATTCTGAAATGTTGACCAGTAGAGGGCGCTAAAGAACTGACTTTTCTGAACAACCAGGAGTTGATCATTTTCTATAGAAAGGTGAAAAGTCAACGTTGATAGTTGACGTTGCTTGTTGACGTTGCTCAAAACATTGCTAGGTGTATCAGGGCCCTGAGACAACAAGCTTGCTTGCATTCCAGCACAAAGAGATGCACTGTGAGTTCCCCTTGCACCCTGTGATGCCCCTACCCTACTAGCTAGCTCCCGGGACCCCCCTGGAACCCTCAAAGGACCCCTGGGGGTCTCCAAGCCAAACTTTCAGAACCACATCTATAATCTAACAAAAAACAGAGGCTAGCCTGGATCCCAGCCTCCTTTGCTGCGTTCCGTCACATCTGAAATGTCAGTTCGCAAATCAGTCTGTCCAGAGCACAGCTTGACTTGCATTTCCTGACCTCACCTGTTACCAGTGTTGGGCAGTAACGGATTTTAGATTACATATTACTGTAATATTATTACTTTTGCTCCAAAAATGGGTAATAAGTAATGCATTACTTTGCAAGTATCGCCAAGTTACTTGTTTAAAATGAGCTTGTCTGTTTTGTGATTCAAGGTTAAAATGTTCCCATTGCTTCTCTCTGCTCCTTTTATTTATTTATTTTTATCTAAGAAAGACATTTACAATGTTGGATTTTGTTGGCTTTGTTTTCAGGTGCAGTTTGTGGGATTGGAGACTATTATTATTCCAATAAATTGGATTCAGTTCTAAAAAGAGCTCGCTAAACAGATTATGTTGTACATCTCTATTTTTTCAAAGGTGGGAGTTGAGAACTTGGGAAAGTAATAACGTAATATGTAATATATTACTCTTCGATTCCAGTAATAAGTAAAGTAATGACATTACTTTGTCTAAGGGGTAACGAGTAAAGTAAAGAAGTTACTTTCCTAAGTAATATTGACCAACACTGCCTGTTACGTAGCCACGTACGTGGTTTCCGATTTGGCGGTGTTCAAACTAGTGTTTTTTATTTTCCTCAAACAAACCACAGACCAATCAGAATGCACGGCTGCATTTCCACCTTCATATGCCCCGCCTACCTGTGGGGATAATAGGCTCCTGGCCAGACTGACTTGCAAAGTGACATTTCAGATGTGCTGAATGCAGCAAAGCAGGCTGGGTCCAGGCTAACAAAAACATGCTTTAGAATAGATTTGAGAATTAAATGTCAAATTGCTGATCAATAAATATCAACTATTTCAGTATAAAGACATACTGTATAAAGACAGTATAAAAGTAACAATGCTGTTACTTTTCAATCTTGGAGGTATTATAGGTAATTTTAACATTAACCAAAGATCCAAAACTATACTGTATATAGCTATATTGTTTGATGATGGGCCGCCATGTTTGGATGTTTTGAATGACTGTGGATGGGAAATAAAAATGGCCGTTGCAGAAAAGTGCCGCAAAGACCTGCGTCCTGAAAACATGTCACGTGACGTCAAGACGCTGTATCCAAAGGACACAGTTCGCAGTAAGGCGTGCCCAGCCCTTACGTGTCACTTCTACTGGCAACGTTTTAGCCAATCACAGCACAGCCGTCACCAGCAGATTCATAATGAGCCAATAGAGCGGAGGAGAGGTGGAGCTAGATTCTGTTTCTAAACAAATTTGTTTACAAACGCAGTGTTTGTACGCACTAAAGTTGCCTCTATTAACTTCAACTAACTAATCATGCTACTCTTGAAAAGATGTAAAGAGAGGTCTGACCAGCGATCACACATACTGTTTGCCACAATGAACCAAAACCAAAAACCATACAGGAAAACATTATGCAGAACAGAAAAGTTCAACATGAATGTAACATAATGTAACTACACAAACCCCATATATCAATCAAAGTTAAAGTTATCTGAATAAAAAATACCATATTGGCCTGATTATGAAACTACGCTTTCTTTCTAATGGAAATATCCCTAAAGAATGCAGTGGAATTATATTCAGGGGCTGTACTAGTTGACATTCAATGTTCTTTTTCCCACAAATGTCTTGGAAAATGGGGATCGTCTTATATTCGGCACAATACAAACTTTGCAAATATATATTGTGGCGTCACGGTGCGGGGCCGCGCGCCACTGGGGAACCTCCCCGGGGAGAGAGAGGACGAGCGAGCCAGAGCGATGACGCGACCCCTTGGAACCGTCATCGAGGGGCGTTACTACACGCACTACGCTCTAACGTCAGTGTTGGACTGACAGACGCGCGCACACAAGCCACACAATATGAAGGAACGCTCTGTGCCGCTCAGTCTCTCTGAGACTCTCCTCGAGGCAGGTCGGCGCACGGCTTCGGTAAGGCACCCACACACAGACCCACACTTAAACTGAACTATGCCTGTTGAACACACAGTAATCTCTCTCTCTCTCTCACCCCTAGGGAGCCGAGACGGTGGATACGTTGGGCTCGGGCTCACTGGAGTGAGCCTCGGGCTATATGTCCTAATTCCCCCTTTTTTTCACGAACTAATGAACTTTATGTTGAACCAGTGGGTCGCTTAAACCCCCCGGAAAAGTATATGTTGAGTGGGAGGACCCCCTCCCCCCAGATTCCCCGCTTTGAGAAGCGAACGTCGGCCTGGACATCTTATTCCCCACCGCCCCCCTACTGTGGCCGGCATTTATTCACACAAAGACCCGTTATAATGAACTTATAATGAAGAGTCCCGTTATGATGAACTTTATTTGATAGCCAGCAGTGCCACCTAGTGACCAGGCCGCGGAGCGACACCCCTGTTTCCCTTAGGAAGAAATGAGACAACCTCTGTTACTTACCTTATTGTTTAATAAAATATCTGTCAAACCTGCAAGCTCTCTCTGATGTTTGTTTTGAAAAGGACCAGTCATTACATCTTGGTGGAGAATGCGGGCAGTAATTGACTGATCCTAATCAAACGCATCACCTCTAATAGACATGGAGCAGGCAGACGTATTAAACGCGCTGCTCCGGAGTCAGACAGAGCTCCAGGCTGCGGTGAAAGAGCTAGTTAAACAGTTCGCTCAGGAAGCAGTTGTGACCCGGCCCCAGCGAGCATTCTAACTAAATTGGCCCCCGGGGACGACGTAGAATCATACATAGAACTCTTCGAACGTACCGCGGTGCGAGAGAAATGGGCCGTGACCGACTGGGCCGCGATACTGACCCCGTTTCTGAGCGGAGAAGCACAGAAGGCCTGTGCTGATCTCTCTGTGGCCGACTGTAGAGACTATACAAAGCTAAAAACGGCGTTCCTGTCCCGCCATGGACATAGCTTGCCAGCCCGAGCCCAACGCTTTCACCACTGGACCTATCAGTCGACCATGCCCCCCCGATCCCAGGTGGCCGACCTAGTGCGCCTCACCCACGCCTGGTTAACGAGCCCAGGCGAACCATCATGTGTGGATCGTATTGTGATAGACAGATGCATCAGAGCCCTTCCCCCCGATGCTAAAAAGTATGCGGCCCAGGTGAGCCCGACGTCTGTCGAGGCTCTAGTCGCTCTATTAGAGAATCATCAGACGTGTACTGAAATGCTGCGGCCTGTCAAAGTAGACAACCCCAAACCCCCCGGGAACGAACGCGGCGGGCGAGACAAGGCACGACAACAAACAAGCCCGGGCTCCCCGTCTCGCCGCCGCGAGTCGGGACCAGATCGCCGTGGCCGCTCCTCCCCACCCGCCGATGTTACCTATGCGGCAAACCAGATCATATTTCCTGGGCCTGCCCAGAACGGGACCGTGATGTCACAATGGCCTCGGCCACTGCCTCGGATAAGCCCGCAATGTACGCACGGTATGGAGAGCGTAAGCAGTACACATTGCCTGTCAAGATAGGCGGGGTAGATACACACGCATTATTAGATTCAGGCAGTGTCGTCACCCTCCTCCGTCCCATGTATGCAGCCGAATTGGAAGAAAAGACTATCCCGGTGACGTGCGTGCACGGCGACGCACGCAGGTATCCCACCACCACCGTCCAGGTCATTACCCCCCGGGAGGGGCACGGTCACGGCGGCTGTGGTCCCCAACCTCCCCGTTCCCATGATCATCGGAACGGACTGTAAGCTGTTCGGAAAATATTGGAAGCCCCACGAGTGTCCACCGGCGCTGAATCAACGTAAGCGCCGCCCCGGCGGGCGCACCCGTGCTAACCACCCATCATACCCAGCGCTCCGAGCGAGCTCGGATGAGCGCCAGACAGACAGCGCCGAGGGAGAGCGCCCATTGACGGGCAGCGACGAGAACCGCTCGGGGGAGGAGGCGATCGGAGAGGAGGTACACACCAACACCAACCCGGATGATCCCTTCGACGAATTTCCAGGGCCGGACCATGAGCGGACCCCCCGGCAAGGAGAGTTCGCTACGCAACAATGGACGGACCCAAACCTGGAAGCGGCCCGGCAGCGAGTGGTGGTTATTGATGGCAAAGATTGTGAGCCGGTGAGTGAAAAAGTTTCACCCTACTTTTCTGTCCGAGACGGACTCTTATATCGGGTAGTTGTGGGGGAAGGAGGGGAACCCCTTGAACAATTACTGGTCCCGAAAGATTATATCACACGAGTGTTGTATCTCGCTCACACACACCAATTGGGTGCGCATTTGGGCGTACAGAAAACGTACGAGCGCATATTGAAACGTTTCTATTGGCCAGGGATTAAAAGAGCGGTGGAAGATTTCTGTCGCGGTTGTAGAGAATGCCAAATGGTGGCACCGAAGCCACATTATCGCAATCCGTTAATCCCACTGCCCATCATTGAAGTGCCGTTTTCGAGGATTGGTATGGATATAGTGGGCCCGTTGCCCAAGTCGGCCCGGGGGCACCGTTACATATTAGTGATACTGGATTACGCCACCCGCTATCCGGAGGCGGTCCCCCTACGCGTAGCCAACGCTCGCAACGTAGCACATGAACTGTTCATGATGTTTTCTCGCGTAGGCATAGCCAAGGAAATCCTTACGGACCAAGGTAGCTGCTTTATGTCCTCTCTCCTAAAGCATCTTTATAAATGGCTGAAAATAAAAAGCATACGGACCTCCACCTTCCATCCCCAGACAGATGGATTGGTTGAACGTTTCAATTATAGCCTTAAACGTATGCTAAAAAAGGTCGCAGAGGTGGATGGAAAGGATTGGGACCAATTAATACCCTATGTGCTATTTGCTATTCGAGAAGTCCCCCAGGCCTCTACAGGTTTCTCTCCTTTTGAGCTACTATACGGCCGCAACCCCAGAGGACTCTTGGACATCGCCAAGGAGACGTGGGCCAGCCAACCCTCCCCCCTACGCAGCGTGGTGGACCATGTCCAGCAGCTCCAAGAGCGCGCCAGGCGCGTTTGGCCACTGGTGAGAGAACACATGAAAAAGGCGCAGCAGAACCAGGCACGAATATACAATCGCGGCGCCCAAGTGAGAGAATTCACACCCGCGAAAAGGTACTCGTTCTTATTCCTACTACAGAATGCAAGTTTCTGGCCAAATGGCAAGGGCCATATGAGATTGTGGAAAAAAAGGGCCCGGTTAACTACCTTGTAAAACAACCCGGAAGGCGCCGTGCGCACCAAATACACCATGTTAACATCCTGAAGAAATGGCACCCACCTCCCCCGCTTCCCACGGCGGCCTTACTAACAGCTGTATCCCCACAGAACGAACCCCCGGTGCCGATCGGAGAGGAACTCTCCCCCAGCCAGGTACAGGATGTCAAAGAGCTACTCCTCCGGTGGAACGACCGCTTCTCCGAGCTGCCCGGGCGCACCCAGCTCGTTACGCACGACATCGACACGGTGCCAGGCGTGGTCGTGCGCCAGCGGCCGTATCGAATTCCAGAGGCGCGCCGCGCCGCCATTCGTGAAGAAGTGAAGAAGATGTTGGAGCTGGACGTGATCGAGGAGTCCTACAGTCCGTGGTCCAGCCCAATAGTTATCGTCCCAAAACCAGACGGCAGCCTACGCTTCTGTAATGACTTTAGGAAGGTGAATGAAGTGTCCAAATTCGACGCGTATCCCATGAAACGCCCCGACGAGTTACTGGAGCGGCTCGGCCCGGCCCGGTTCGTTAGCACCCTGGACCTCACCAAAGGGTATTGGCAGGTCCCGCTAACGGACCGGGCAAAGCAGAAGACGGCGTTCGCCACCCCGGATGGCTTATTCCACTACAAAGTCATGCCCTTTGGCGTACACGGCGCCCCAGCCACCTTCCAACGCCTAATGGATAAAGTACTACGACCACACAGCGAATATAGTTCCGCCTACTTGGATGACGTCATCATTTTCTCCGGTAGCTGGAGTTCCCATCTAAAGCACCTCGAGGCCGTACTGGGTGCGTTACGCGCAGCCAACCTGACAGCGAATGCAAAGAAGTGCCACATTGGGTTGACCGAAGCGGACTATTTGGGCTACACCGTGGGGCGAGGATGTCTAAAGCCCCAGATGAAGAAAGTGGAGAAAATCCGATCCTGGCCCCGCCCCGTCACAAAGAGGCAAGTTAAATCATTTTTGGGTTTAATCTCATATTACCAAAAATTCATCCCTAACTATTCGTCCATAGCCACGCCATTGTATGAACTGACTAGCCAAAAGAAGCCCCATACAGTACGATGGTCGAGCGAGGCGGAAGCAGCATTTGTGAGTCTAAAGGAGGCATTATGCACTGATCCGGTACTGATCTCACCAGACTTTGACAAACCCTTCTTATTGCACACAGACGCATCAGGCTCGGGGCTGGGCGCCGTCCTCGCGCAAACCATCAATGGAGAAGAACACCCGGTGACGTATATCAGTCGGAAACTTCTACCCCACGAAAGAAATTATGCTACGGTGGAGAAGGAGTGCCTGGCCATAAAGTGGTCCGTGTACCATCTGCGCTATTACCTGTGGGGTCGCCAATTCACTCTCATAACAGATCACGCGCCTCTCAAATGGATGGCCACAAACAAAGATAAGAATAGCCGCGTGACGAGGTGGTTCATCGAACTACAAAACTACAGATTCCGAGTCGAGCACAGACCGGCGAAGTGGCTACGGCATGCAGACGCGCTCTCCAGGATGTACGAGAAAGTGGATCAAGAAGTCTCGCCGCAGAGCGTGAGACATAGGGGGGGAATGTGTGGCGTCACGGTGCGGGGCCGCGCGCCACTGGGGAACCTCCCCGGGAGAGAGAGGACGAGCGAGCCAGAGCGATGACGCGACCCCTTGGAACCGTCATCGAGGGGCGTTACTACACGCACTACGCTCTAACGTCAGTGTTGGACTGACAGATGACAGCCGCGCGCACGCCAGCCGCGCGCACACAAGCCACACAATATGAAGGAATGCTCTGTGCCGCTCAGTCTCTCTCAGACTCTCCTCGAGGCAGGTCGGCGCACGGCTTCGGTAAGGCACCCACACACAGACCCACACTTAAACTGAACTATGCCGGTTGAACACACAGTAATCTCTCTCTCTCTCTCACCCCTAGGGAGCCGAGACGGTGGATACGTTGGGCTCGGGCTCACTGGAGTGAGCCTCGGGCTATATGTCCTAATTCCCCTTTTTACACGAACTAATGAACTTTATGTTGAACCAGTGGGTCGCTTAACCCCCCCCCCCCCGGAAAAGTATATGGAGTGGGAGGACCCCCTCCCCCCAGATTCCCCGCTTTGAGAAGCGAACGTCGGCCTGGAGATCTCATTCCCCACCGCCCCCCCTATTGTGGCCGGCATTTATTCACACAAAGACCCGTTATAATGAACTTATAATGAAGAGTCCCGTTATGATGAACTTTATTTGATAGCCAGCAGTGCCACCTAGTGACCAGGCCGCGGAGCGACACCCCTGTTTCCCTTAGGAAGAAACGTGACAACCTCTGTTACTTACCTTATTGTTTAATAAAATATCTGTCAAACCTGCAAGCTCTCTCTGATGTTTGTTTTGAAAAGGACCAGTCATTACAA
>CM076985.1:43795716-43839592 GCA_039105355.1 Benthosema pterotum
TGGATTTGACAAGACGTGGAACACCCTAAAGACGACGATCACGCAAGTCGTAATCAGGGCAGTGTGGGAGAAATCTACTTGGAACGCAAGCTTCTTTGACATTTACAAGTTGTGTGTCGGCGGACCGGAGCGCTCGGCAGAAGCTTTACACAAGACCAAGGTGTTCCTCGAAACCCGTCCGTCAGTTGTACAAGAAGGTGGGAGTCGGAGCAGGTTGCTGGACCTACCAAGGTACTGGGAAGGGTTCAACAAGGGCACTTGGCTGGACCTAATATACAGGTACCACAACATGATCGAACCCCTCATGAAGATCAGGGAGCTGGCGTAACGACATATGGAAGAAGCTGATGATCGAGCCCCTGGAGGCCAGGGGCACCATCCGGACACTTCTCAACGAAGTCAAGAACGACTGTGCGGAAAAGGACCCTAACCAGAGGCGATTCACAGCTTATCAACTTAGTTCACGTCGAACAGTACAAGAAGTTCCCGCTCAAGTTTTACCAGCAAGTCTTCGAGGCCCCTCCTGACCAAAATGGGGAGCACTACAACAGGAAGCCCTCAGTCTATTGCAGCAGTGCGACTGTTCGCGGTACATGGAGAGGGTCCTGCTGCGGTTGAAGGGCGAGGAGGTCCGCTGTCAGAGGTACCTTCACCCCAGCTCCCATGCCAAGGTCGTCCACGAGTGCCAGAGCGGATGGTGGCCGATCACTTGGACTTCTCCACGGGGAGTGTCAGAGCATCGTGAGGCAGGAGAGGAGAGAGGACATGGAACATGTACAGCCTGCTGCGCTCCGTGTCGGCGGCCTGCCTCGCATGGTCGGGAGCTGCGCGACCACATCCACAAAGAGGCTCTCCGGGCCACCGGCAAGCTCTCTCCGGGAAAACATGGCGACGCAGTTTGTCGAGTCTGTCCTGGACGTCCACTGTTAATTCTTCAGGCTCATCAACACGGTCCTGAACGGGGAAGCCATTTCACGGCGGCGCTCGACGAGACGCTGACGGCTTTGACGGGCGAGTACTACAAGCGGGAGGCCTCGGATCTGCTCCAACAGTGGGTGTTCTCAGTACATGGAAAAAAGGTGGTGCGCGCCTGGCGGACGAGGAGACGCGATGTCAGAGGTACACGCACTCGCACGACTTCTGGACAAGGTCCTGCACGAGTGCCGGCAACGGATGGTGGCAGACCACTGCAGTTCCTCCACGGCGAGTGTCAGAACATCGTCCGGCAAGAGAGGACGGGCGACATGGCCAAATGTACACCTTCTGCGGGCGTGAACAGCGGCCTGCCTCACATGATCCAGGAGCTGCAGATCCACATCTACCGGAAGGCTCTCCGCGCCACGACCAACCTCTCGGAGATAATGTGCCGTCCCGGTTCGTCGAGTCCGTGCTGGAGGTTCACGGGAAGTACGTCCAGCTCATAGGCGCCGTGCTGAACGGCGACCAGCACTTCATGACCGCGCTGGACAAAGCCTTGACGTCGGTGGTGAACTACCGGGAGCCCATGTCGGTCTGCAAGGCGAGGGCTGCTGGCCAGGTACTGCAACAACATGCTGAGGGAGTCGTCGTCCGGGAGGGAACGACGGGAAGAGCGAGGCGACCGGCAAACTGGCTGGCTTCGAGACGGTTCTCAGTACGTCGACGACAAGGGCGCGCTCGCCAGCGCTCTGAGGCTCTGACCGGAGAGTATTACAGGAGGAGGCGTCCGCTCTGCTGCGACAGTCCAACTGCTCGCAGTACATGGAGAAGGTGGTGGCGTGGTTGAGGGACGAGGAGGCGCGATGCCGGAAGTACCTGCACCCCAGCTTCTACTGTAAGGTCCTCTACGAGTGCCAGCAGAGGATGGTGGCCGACCACCTGCCCTTCCTCAAACGGGAGTGCCAAAGCATCATCCGGCAGGAGAGAAGGGACGACATGGCCAACATGTACGTCCTGCTGCGGGCCGTGTACGGCGGGGTCCCCCACATGATCCAGGAGCTGCACGACCACATCCGGAGCGAGGGCCTTCGAGCCACCGGCGGCTTCTCGCGGGAAAACATGCCGACGCAGTTCGTCGAAGCCGTGCTGGGCGTCCACGGCAAGTTCCTCCACCTCGTCCGGACGGTCCTGAACGAGGATCACCGTTTCGTGGCCGCCTTTGACAGGGCGCTGACCTCGGTGGTGAACCACCAGGAGGCCACGTCCGTCTGCAAGGCCCCCAAACTGCTGGCCAGGTACTGCGACGGCCTGCTGAGGAAGAGCGCCAACAAGGGAATGACGGAGAACGAGGTGGAGGACAAGCTGAGCGGCTTCAACACGGTGTTCAAGTACGTCGACGACAAGGACGTCTTCCAGAAGTATTACGCGGCGATGCTGGCCAGGCGCCTGATCCACGGCCAGTCGCTGTCCATGGACTCTGAGGAGGCCATGATCAACAAGCTCAAGCAAATGTGCGGCTACATGTTCACCAGCAAGCTCCACAGGATGTACACGGACATGAGCATCAGCGCCGACCTCAACAACGAGTTCGTCAACTTCGTCAAGTCCCACGAAAGCGCCGCCGCTGTGGTGGCAGACTTGGGCGTGGGCTTCCAGATCTCGGTGCTGCAGGCCGGGGCCTGGCCCTTCACGCACGTCCCCTCCTCCACCTTCGCCATCCCCCAGGAGCTGGAGAAGAGCGTCCAGATGTTCACGCTGTTCTACAACCAGCGCTTTAGCGGCCGGAAGCTGACCTGGCTGCAGTACCTGTGCACGGGCGAGGTCAAGATGAACTACCTGTCCAAGCCCTATGTGGCCGTTGTGACCACTTACCAGATGGCTGTGCTGCTGGCCTTCAACAACGGCCAAACGGTGGCCTACAGGGAGCTGCAGGACAGCACCCAGATGAACGAGAAGGAGCTACAGAGGACCATCAAGTCCCTGCTGGACACCAAGATCCTCAGCCACGGCTCGAAGGAGAAGGAGGAGGGAATAGGGGCCGAGTCCACGTTTTCCTTAAACATGGGCTTCACCAGCAAGAGGACCAAGTTCAGGATCACCATGACGCACAAGGACGCCTCGCCGCCGGAGCTGGAGCCCACCAGGGGCACGGTGGAGGAGGACCGCAAGATGTACCTGCAGGCCGCCATCGTGAGGATCATGAAGGTCCGCAAGGTCCTGCGACACAGCACCCTCATCCAGGAGGTCATGGACCACTCCAAGGCCCGCTTCAGCCCCAGCAGCAACATCATCAAGAAGTGCATTGAGGTGCTCATCGACCAGCAGTACATCCAGCGCAGCCACAGCTCCATAGACGAGTACAGCTATGTGCCGTGAAGAAGAGTCCGCTTTGACACCGCGACCTTTTCCTGTGGTCTTTCCCGAGAGGCCAATGGCAAGAGGGGCGAACTTTGCTCCCTGACTCTAGATGACGGGGGCGGATACAATACTAGTAGGAGGGGTCATGTCTATGTTCCCTCAAGGGTTAGGCATAGTTTTACAGAGGTTAAGGTAAGGGTGAGGGTTAGGTTTAGACATAGTTTTGCTGAGGTAAGGGTAAGTGTGAGTGTTAGGTTTAGACATAGCTTTACTGAGGTAAGGGTGAGGGTTAGGTTTAGACATAGTTTTACAGAGGTAAGGGTGAGGGTTAGGGTTAGACATAGTTTTACTGAGGTTAAGGTAATCAATCAATCAAACGTGTATCTCTTTTTAAGACAAAGAGACGGGTTGGAGAGTAATTAAATGGTTTGAAGACTTTTGTGAAGGGGGTGTCTGGAAGAAAACGTAGGAAGTAGGGAGATATAGAGAGGTCAAAGGCAGCTAGAGCAGAGGTTTTCAACGGGTGGTCCGTGGAGGTGCGTGCATGTGGTCCCCGAACATGTATTTAGTAGCAAACTAGCAACGTGATGATTTCGTATTTTCTTCCACAGAGGGTATTAGTAAACCGTTCCGTGAAAGTGTGTCGTTGTTGTCGTTTATTGGGAAGTCTGATCGAGGTTAAGAAATTCCACAGAAAAGGGAGCTATAGATTCTCATGAAAGATTGAGAGGTGAGTCATTGTGCCCGCAATAAAAATCAAGTGTAATGTTATTACATGCGGTTTCTATATATCGATGAATCTGAGTTTAACAGAAGGTCGAATGATGTAAGAGAAAGGAATAACAGGTAACTGAAGCGCTCCGTCAGCTAGGTCGATTATTAGTCAGAGTCGTGGTCTCCGGGTTTAAATCAGTGTGGTGGTCCTTGACCCCCTGAGCTAGAGCTCAAGTCCAGCGTTTTTAGTGTCTGAGTGCCCTATTTTGATTGTCTTAAGTATCAGTTCTTAACCACATCGACTGCGGGCGCATCTTCGTTGTTTTCTCCCCATTGCCACGGCTCCAGCCAGTGAAATCGGGAAAAAACCCTTATTCAGAAGCGCCAGATCGCCTAAACAAGAGGCGGGTGTCATGCCTATTTCTGGTGTCTTGACTAACCTGTCCTCTGACGATCTGAGCAAAAAGTTCCGGGTCAAAAGTCAGGAAGTGACGTCTAGCCCTAGTTGATTTACCTGTGCGCAAATGACAATCAGGGGCTTTTGGATGCTAGAGGCTTTTGAATCCATTGGATTGAATGGGTGTGACAAACAAAACAAGTTGTCGCGGCAATTCTGTTCCAAATGAAAGTCAGCAACGGGATCATTATCAGACGATGCACTACATCGACTACGCTCGGTCTGTGCCGCCCGGGTGAGACCCATACACACCGCCATTGTGACCGCTGCCACCAATGTAGTCGGCCGGGAGGCGAACCCGGGACCTCATACATACAAGCCGCGTACGTTACCAATCACCTAAAGAGGCATGGCCCGATGGGCAAGTAGTAACGCAGCCACCTATAGCCTACAATAGGGAATTTGTATAGCGTACGCTTCGGACCCTAAGGCTAAGGTTTCGATTTTATTTCACGTTGTTTAGTCAGATGGTAAAAAAAATAGTTGTCTTTATATTGTAATGACTGGTCCTTTTCAAAACAAACATCAGAGAGAGCTTGCAGGTTTGACAGATATTTTATTAAACAATAAGGTAAGTAACAGAGGTTGTCTCATTTCTTCCTAAGGGAAACAGGGGTGTCGCTCCGCGGCCTGGTCACTAGGTGGCACTGCTGGCTATCAAATAAAGTTCATCATAACGGGACTCTTCATTATAAGTTCATTATAACGGGTCTTTGTGTGAATAAATGCCGGCCACAGTAGGGGGGCGGTGGGGCATAAGATGTCCAGGCCGACATTCGCTTCTCAAAGCGGGGAATCTGGGGGGAGGGGGTCCTCCCACTCAACATATACTTTTCCGGGGGGTTTAAGCGACCCACTGGTTCAACATAAAGTTCATTAGTTCGTGAAAAAAAGGGGGAATTAGGACATATAGCCCGAGGCTCACTCCAGTGAGCCCGAGCCCAACGTATCCACCGTCTCGGCTCCCTAGGGGTGAGAGAGAGAGAGAGATTACTGTGTGTTCAACAGGCATAGTTCAGTTTAAGTGTGGGTCTGTGTGTGGGTGCCTTACCGAAGCCGTGCGCCGACCTGCCTCGAGGAGAGTCTCAGAGAGACTGAGCGGCACAGAGCGTTCCTTCATATTGTGTGGCTTGTGTGCGCGCGGCTTGCGTGCGCGCGGCTGTCATCTGTCAGTCCAACACTGACGTTAGAGCGTAGTGCGTGTAGTAACGCCCCTCGATGACGGTTCCAAGGGGTCGCGTCATCGCTCTGGCTCGCTCGTCCTCTCTCTCCCCGGGGAGGTTCCCCAGTGGCGCGCGGCCCCGCACCGTGACGCCACACATTCCCCCCCTATGTCTCACGCTCTGCGGCGAGACTTCTTGATCCACTTTCTCGTACATCCTGGAGAGCGCGTCTGCGTGCCGTAGCCACTTCGCCGGTCTGTGCTCGACTCGGAATCTGTAGTTTTGTAGTTCGATGAACCACCTCGTCACGCGGCTATTCTTATCTTTGTTGGTGGCCATCCATTTGAGGGGCGCGTGATCCGTTATGAGAGTGAATTGGCGACCCCACAGGTAATAGCGCAGATGGTACACGGACCACTTTATGGCCAGGCACTCCTTCTCCACCGTAGCATAATTTCTTTCGTGGGGAAGGAGTTTCCGACTGATATACGTTACCGGGTGTTCTTCTCCATTGATGGTTTGCGCGAGGACGGCGCCCAACCCCGAGCCTGATGCGTCTGTGTGCAATAAGAAGGGTTTGTTAAAGTCTGGTGAGATCAGTACCGGATCAGTGCATAATGCCTCCTTTAGACTCACAAATGCTGTCTCCGCCTCGCTCGACCATTGCACTGTATGGGGCTTCTTTTGGCTAGTCAGTTCATACAATGGCGTGGCTATGGACGAATAGTTAGGGATGAATTTTTGGTAATATGAGATTAAACCCAAAAATGATTTAACTTGCCTCTTTGTGACGGGGCGGGGCCAGGATCGGATTTTCTCCACTTTCTTCATCTGGGGCTTTAGACATCCTCGCCCCACGGTGTAGCCCAAATAGTCCGCTTCGGTCAACCCAATGTGGCACTTCTTTGCATTCGCTGTCAGGTTGGCTGCGCGTAACGCACCCAGTACGGCCTCGAGGTGCTTTAGATGGGAATTCCAGCTACCGGAGAAAATGATGACGTCATCCAAGTAGGCGGAACTATATTCGCTGTGTGGCCGTAGTACTTTATCCATTAGGCGTTGGAAGGTGGCTGGGGCGCCGTGTACGCCAAAGGGCATGACTTTGTAGTGGAATAAGCCATCCGGGGTGGCGAACGCCGTCTTCTGCTTTGCCCGGTCCGTTAGCGGGACCTGCCAATACCCTTTGGTGAGGTCCAGGGTGCTAACGAACCGGGCCGGGCCGAGCCGCTCCAGTAACTCGTCGGGGCGTTTCATGGGATACGCGTCGAATTTGGACACTTCATTCACCTTCCTAAAGTCATTACAGAAGCGTAGGCTGCCGTCTGGTTTTGGGACGATAACTATTGGGCTGGACCACGGACTGTAGGACTCCTCGATCACGTCCAGCTCCAACATCTTCTTCACTTCTTCACGAATGGCGGCGCGGCGCGCCTCTGGAATTCGATACGGCCGCTGGCGCACGACCACGCCTGGCACCGTGTCGATGTCGTGCGTAACGAGCTGGGTGCGCCCGGGCAGCTCGGAGAAGCGGTCGTTCCACCGGAGGAGTAGCTCTTTGACATCCTGTACCTGGCTGGGGGAGAGTTCCTCTCCGATCGGCACCGGGGGTTCGTTCTGTGGGGATACAGCTGTTAGTAAGGCCGCCGTGGGAAGCGGGGGAGGTGGGTGCCATTTCTTCAAGATGTTAACATGGTGTATTTGGTGCGCACGGCGCCTTCCGGGTTGTTTTACAAGGTAGTTAACTGGGCCCTTTTTTTCCACAATCTCATATGGCCCTTGCCATTTGGCCAGAAACTTGCATTCTGTAGTAGGAATAAGAACGAGTACCTTTTCGCCGGGTGTGAATTCTCTCACTTGGGCGCCGCGATTGTATATTCGTGCCTGGTTCTGCTGCGCCTTTTTCATGTGTTCTCTCACCAGTGGCCAAACGCGCCTGGCGCGCTCTTGGAGCTGCTGGACATGGTCCACCACGCTGCGTAGGGGGGAGGGTTGGCTGGCCCACGTCTCCTTGGCGATGTCTAAGAGTCCTCTGGGGTTGCGGCCGTATAGTAGCTCAAACGGAGAGAAACCTGTAGAGGCCTGGGGGACTTCTCGAATAGCAAATAGCACATAGGGTATTAATTGGTCCCAATCCTTTCCATCCACCTCTGCGACCTTTTTTAACATACGTTTAAGGCTATAATTGAAACGTTCGACCAATCCATCTGTCTGGGGATGGAAGGTGGAGGTCCGTATGCTTTTTATTTTCAGCCATTTATAAAGATGCTTTAGGAGAGAGGACATAAAGCAGCTACCTTGGTCCGTAAGGATTTCCTTGGCTATGCCTACGCGAGAAAACATCATGAACAGTTCATGCGCTACGTTGCGAGCGTTGGCTACGCGTAGGGGGACCGCCTCCGGATAGCGGGTGGCGTAATCCAGTATCACTAATATGTAACGGTGCCCCCGGGCCGACTTGGGCAACGGGCCCACTATATCCATACCAATCCTCGAAAACGGCACTTCAATGATGGGCAGTGGGATTAACGGATTGCGATAATGTGGCTTCGGTGCCACCATTTGGCATTCTCTACAACCTCGACAGAAATCTTCCACCGCTCTTTTAATCCCTGGCCAATAGAAACGTTTCAATATGCGCTCGTACGTTTTCTGTACGCCTAAATGCGCACCCAATTGGTGTGTGTGAGCGAGATACAACACTCGTGTGATATAATCTTTCGGGACCAGTAATTGTTCAAGGGGTTCCCCTCCTTCCCCCACCACTACCCGATATAAGAGTCCGTCTCGGACAGAGAAGTAGGGTGAAACTTTTTCACTCACCGGCTCACAATCTTTGCCATCAATAACCACCACTCGCTGCCGGGCCGCTTCCAGGTTTGGGTCCGTCCATTGTTGCGTAGCGAACTCTCCTTGCCGGGGGGTCCGCTCATGGTCCGGCCCTGGAAATTCGTCGAAGGGATCATCCGGGTTGGTGTTGGTGTGTACCTCCTCTCCGATCGCCTCTTCCCCCGAGCGGTTCTCGTCGCTGCCCGTCAATGGGCGCTCTCCCTCGGCGCTGTCTGTCTGGCGCTCATCCGAGCTCGCTCGGAGCGCTGGGTATGATGGGTGGTTGGCACGGGTGCGCCCGCCGGGGCGGCGCTTACGTTGATTCAGCGCCGGTGGACACTCGTGGGGCTTCCAATATTTTCCGAACAGCTTACAGTCCGTTCCGATGATCATGGGAACGGGGAGGTTGGGGACCACAGCCGCCGTGACCGTGCCCCCTCCCCGGGGGGTAATGACCTGGACGGTGGTGGTGGGATACCTGCGTGCGTCGCCGTGCACGCACGTCACCGGGATAGTCTTTTCTTCCAATTCGGCTGCATACATGGGACGGAGGAGGGTGACGACACTGCCTGAATCTAATAATGCGTGTGTATCTACCCCGCCTATCTTGACAGGCAATGTGTACTGCTTACGCTCTCCATACCGTGCGTACATTGCGGGCTTATCCGAGGCAGTGGCCGAGGCCATTGTGACATCACGGTCCCGTTCTGGGCAGGCCCAGGAAATATGATCTGGTTTGCCGCATAGGTAACATCGGCGGGTGGGGGAGGAGCGGCCACGGCGATCTGGTCCCGACTCGCGGCGGCGAGACGGGGAGCCCGGGCTTGTTTGTTGTCGTGCCTTGTCTCGCCCGCCGCGTTCGTTCCCGGGGGGTTTGGGGTTGTCTACTTTGACAGGCCGCAGCATTTCAGTACACGTCTGATGATTCTCTAATAGAGCGACTAGAGCCTCGACAGACGTCGGGCTCACCTGGGCCGCATACTTTTTAGCATCGGGGGGGAGGGCTCTGATGCATCTGTCTATCACAATACGATCCACACAGGACGGTTCGCCTGGGCTAGTCAGCCAGGCGTGGGTGAGGCGCACTAGGTCGGCCACCTGGGATCGGGGGGGCAGGGTCGACTGATAGGTCCAGTGGTGAAAGCGTTGGGCTCGGGCTGGCAAGCTATGTCCATGGCGGGACAGGAACGCCGTTTTTAGCTTGGTATAGTCTCTACAGTCGGCCACAGAGAGATCAGCACAGGCCTTCTGTGCTTCTCCGCTCAGAAACGGGGTCAGTATCGCGGCCCAGTCGGTCACGGGCCATTTCTCTCGCACCGCGGTACGTTCGAACAGTTCTATGTATGATTCTACGTCGTCCCCGGGGGCCAATTTAGTTAGAATGCTCGCTGGGGGCCGGGTCACAACTGCTTCCTGAGCGAACTGTTTAACTAGCTCTTTCACCGCAGCCTGGAGCTCTGTCTGACTCCGGAGCAGCGCGTTTAATACGTCTGCCTGCTCCATGTCTATTAGAGGTGATGCGTTTGATTAGGATCAGTCAATTACTGCCCGCATTCTCCACCAAGATGTAATGACTGGTCCTTTTCAAAACAAACATCAGAGAGAGCTTGCAGGTTTGACAGATATTTTATTAAACAATAAGGTAAGTAACAGAGGTTGTCTCATTTCTTCCTAAGGGAAACAGGGGTGTCGCTCCGCGGCCTGGTCACTAGGTGGCACTGCTGGCTATCAAATAAAGTTCATCATAACGGGACTCTTCATTATAAGTTCATTATAACGGGTCTTTGTGTGAATAAATGCCGGCCACAGTAGGGGGGCGGTGGGGAATAAGATGTCCAGGCCGACGTTCGCTTCTCAAAGCGGGGAATCTGGGGGGAGGGGGTCCTCCCACTCAACATATACTTTTCCGGGGGGTTTAAGCGACCCACTGGTTCAACATAAAGTTCATTAGTTCGTGAAAAAAAGGGGGAATTAGGACATATAGCCCGAGGCTCACTCCAGTGAGCCCGAGCCCAACGTATCCACCGTCTCGGCTCCCTAGGGGTGAGAGAGAGAGAGAGATTACTGTGTGTTCAACAGGCATAGTTCAGTTTAAGTGTGGGTCTGTGTGTGGGTGCCTTACCGAAGCCGTGCGCCGACCTGCCTCGAGGAGAGTCTCAGAGAGACTGAGCGGCACAGAGCGTTCCTTCATATTGTGTGGCTTGTGTGCGCGCGTCTGTCAGTCCAACACTGACGTTAGAGCGTAGTGCGTGTAGTAACGCCCCTCGATGACGGTTCCAAGGGGTCGCGTCATCGCTCTGGCTCGCTCGTCCTCTCTCTCCCCGGGGAGGTTCCCCAGTGGCGCGCGGCCCCGCACCGTGACGCCACAATATATATTTGCAAAGTTTGTATTGTGCCGAATATAAGAGACATTTGTGGGGAAAAGAACATTGAATGTCAACTAGTACAGCCCCTGAATATAATTCCACTGCATTCTTTAGGGATATTTCCATTAGAAAGAAAGCGTAGTTTCATAATCAGGCCAATATGGTATTTTTTATTCAGATAACTTTAACTTTGATTGATATATGGGGTTTGTGTAGTTACATTATGTTACATTCATGTTGAACTTTTCTGTTCTGCATAATGTTTTCCTGTATGGTTTTTGGTTTTGGTTCATTGTGGCAAACAGTATGTGTGATCGCTGGTCAGACCTCTCTTTACATCTTTTCAAGAGTAGCATGATTAGTTAGTTGAAGTTAATAGAGGCAACTTTAGTGCGTACAAACACTGCGTTTGTAAACAAATTTGTTTAGAAACAGAATCTAGCTCCACCTCTCCTCCGCTCTATTGGCTCATTATGAATCTGCTGGTGACGGCTGTGCTGTGATTGGCTAAAACGTTGCCAGTAGAAGTGACACGTAAGGGCTGGGCACGCCTTACTGCGAACTGTGTCCTTTGGATACAGCGTCTTGACGTCACGTGACATGTTTTCAGGACGCAGGTCTTTGCGGCACTTTTCTGCAACGGCCATTTTTATTTCCCATCCACAGTCATTCAAAACATCCAAACATGGCGGCCCAGACTTTTTCCGCCATCATCAAACAATATAGCTATATACAGTATAGTTTTGGATCTTTGGTTAATGTTAAAATTACCTATAATACCTCCAAGATTGAAAAGTAACAGCATTGTTACTGTCTTTATACTGAAATAGTTGATATTTATTGATCAGCAATTTGACATTTAATTCTCAAATCTATTCTAAAGCATGTTTTTGTTAGCCTGGACCCAGCCTGCTTTGCTGCATTCAGCACATCTGAAATGTCACTTTGCAAGTCAGTCTGGCCAGGAGCCTATTATCCCCACAGGTAGGCGGGGCATATGAAGGTGGAAATGCAGCCGTGCATTCTGATTGGTCTGTGGTTTGTTTGAGGAAAATAAAAAACACTAGTTTGAACACCGCCAAATCGGAAACCACGTACGTGGCTACGTAACAGGCAGTGTTGGTCAATATTACTTAGGAAAGTAACTTCTTTACTTTACTCGTTACCCCTTAGACAAAGTAATGTCATTACTTTACTTATTACTGGAATCGAAGAGTAATATATTACATATTACGTCATTACTTTCCCAAGTTCTCAACTCCCACCTTTGAAAAAATAGAGATGTACAACATAATCTGTTTAGCGAGCTCTTTTTAGAACTGAATCCAATTTATTGGAATAATAATAGTCTCCAATCCCACAAACTGCACCTGAAAACAAAGCCAACAAAATCCAACATTGTAAATGTCTTTCTTAGATAAAAATAAATAAATAAAAGGAGCAGAGAGAAGCAATGGGAACATTTTAACCTTGAATCACAAAACAGACAAGCTCATTTTAAACAAGTAACTTGGCGATACTTGCAAAGTAATGCATTACTTATTACCCATTTTTGGAGCAAAAGTAATAATATTACAGTAATATGTAATCTAAAATCCGTTACTGCCCAACACTGGTAACAGGTGAGGTCAGGGAAATGCAAGTCAAGCTGTGCTCTGGACAGACTGATTTGCGAACTGACATTTCAGATGTGACGGAACGCAGCAAAGGAGGCTGGGATCCAGGCTAGCCTCTGTTTTTTGTTAGATTATAGATGTGGTTCTGAAAGTTTGGCTTGGAGACCCCCAGGGGTCCTTTGAGGGTTCCAGGGGGGTCCCGGGAGCTAGCTAGTAGGGTAGGGGCATCACAGGGTGCAAGGGGAACTCACAGTGCATCTCTTTGTGCTGGAATGCAAGCAAGCTTGTTGTCTCAGGGCCCTGATACACCTAGCAATGTTTTGAGCAACGTCAACAAGCAACGTCAACTATCAACGTTGACTTTTCACCTTTCTATAGAAAATGATCAACTCCTGGTTGTTCAGAAAAGTCAGTTCTTTAGCGCCCTCTACTGGTCAACATTTCAGAATCCTCCAATCACAGCCCTCCTTGGCGTCACCTGATCCTTTCTCCTAGACTCCCACAGATAAGCTTTTCTGAAACCATGGCTGCTGCTGCTGCTTCACTGCGGTGGACAAAAACAGGGATTTTGTAACTTTTATTTCGCTAAATGAACATTTTGAGTTGGGTGGCAGTTGGGTGAAAATGATTCAATGCAAACTAAGGCTTCTTTTTTCTGAGATTGTACAAATGATTTGTACACTCTCGGGAAAAAATGAAAATGGGTGGAATTCCCCTTTTAATGGGAGGTGTTGCCTGTTGCCATGTGTCTCATCATGTTGCCCGTTGATGTTGACATTGCTAGTTGATATTGATCAAAATATTGCTAGTGTAACAGGGCCTTCAAAGTGGTTTTCAAGATTTTTCATACCAGGCGAAAATGGCATGGGGGTTACAGGGCTTATATTATACAATTAAAGGGGAAGTCCACCCCATGTTCAACATTTTACCCATGTCATTGATGTGCCTTTGAGGTGTTGGGTGGACATGAGTTCCCCCATTCTGTGTTCCCAAGAAATGGAGGTCTGAAGAAAGCCACTAACATGGTGAAACATCTTGATGACACCATCGAGATGTATTTTCACCATGGTAACGCTTCTTTTTTTCTGAGAGCGTACAAATGGAACCAAATGAACCCGGTTGGTTACATTTGTACGCTCTCTTTCCAATTCTTGGAAAGCCACAGTGTGGCCTTTTTTTTTTTTTTACATGTGTATATTTTTTCCACATATTTCGATGCCGATGCTTCTTTATCTTTATTTTTAGATTCTTTTGTAATAATAGGATGTGGCAGAAGCTTTTATAAATTCCTTTGTTTTAGGTCAATTAGTGCAGCATAAACACTAGCCCGGTCTAGCCCTCAATGATTTTGGCCTTGGGGGGGTGGGGTGCCGTGGTATCCACACGGCAGATGAGCTGCGCTCTGATTTGATCTCACTAACGTGTCGTCAGCCCCGGCCCCTCCCCCTCCCGCGCCTGTCCACTGCTGTTCTACGTCACATCATTTAGAGCCACGCCCACCCCGGAAGGTTCACTCCCACTTGAAGGCCACTTTCCAACGTGCGTTAGCCCAGGCTTTCCGTTATCACGCAAGGCGAACGAAAATGAAAGCCTGCAGGGTGTCGAGGCTACATAAACACTAACAACCCAGCTTTGATGAATACAAATCCCTTTTTTAGATTGTTCTGTAGTACTACCAACCATACAGCCTATTACAGAGCAATACTTAATAAAACAGACACATAAATAGCTCTTATCCGCACCACCGTCGTTGAAAACAATGTATTTCAAACTCCAGTTTGTCCCTCTTTCAGGCTGAAACAGCCCTCCCTGGTCCCGAGCCCTGACCCCTCCCTTTTCTGACCCCCTCAATGTTGCGACATTTTGGCTGGTCCAGGTTTTATTTGGTCCAACTATCCCAGTATTCTATGTAGAAGAGCGGCCAAGGCCATGATACTTGGGGGGTTGAGCTCGAGACGAGAAAAGCACCGATGGGGTTTAGACCAAGACCCCATAGAGGAGTTGTGACTGAGGCCAAGACCTAGTGAGGTCGAGATGCAAGACAGAGACCAAGACCAGTGCGAGGCAAGACCAACCCTCTCAAGAACCCTCTCAAGGACCACTGGTAGACCCCGGACCACTGGTTGAAAACCCCTGTTGTACTGTAGAACATTTCCTTTGCATTGTCTCGTCTCGAGAGGTCACGGTGACACCCGAGACGTTTGCTCTAAGATCGCGACAAGAGCAAGACCAAGCCAGGACCACGAGACCAATAGAGTGTGAGTGCTGCGAGACCCCAGACGAGACCAAGACAATTTTAGGGCGAGGCAAAACCCGAGACCGAGACATTGAAAATTTGTCTTGAGACCGTGACTCGAGACAAGAAAATATCTCTCGAGAACAACACCGCCGTTATTTCAGTGTTATTAGCCTATTTAAGATTGGTAGAACGTCCAACCTACGACGCCAGTAATGAATTGCTCTGTGCTCGATACATAAGCCTCGCGGCCGTCCTACACTCTCCTACGACGGCAGAACGCGGCTTTTGGCGTCGTGTTAACAACGTGGACCAGAGCTACGCTGTAGAGGAGCGTCATCATGGAAACCAGAGACGCCAGTGGAAGGAGTGGATCCGGCCGGCGTCGCCTGCTTTCTTAACTATGTTGGGCTTCTGTTGCAACGGCAACGGACCATGCCTACTGCTCTCGTCGTGTCCAAGGCCTAGACACAAAAACTTAAATACCCTATTCTTGTTTCTTCCGGTCGAGCAGCCTGTCCGGCTCCGTCGGGAGGGGTGGCGCCGGGCCGCCTGACACCGCCGCGCTGCTCTGCGTCGCGCGGTGGCAGTCCTCCACGGACGCGTCAGCCAGCGGCACGCGCAGCGCCCGGGCCATGGTGCGCCGCACGTTGTCGGCGTAGAGCGCCGGGTCGGCCCGCTCCTCCTCGCTCGGCACGTAGACGGGCAGGTACTCCATCTCCACGCGGTTGTCCAGCTGGCACAGCGTGAGCCACAGCACGGCCAGCATGCCGGGGCCCCGCCACGTCCACGTCACCGTGTCGGGACCCCCGCCGCTGGGGTAGCGCAGCAGCACCGGCTGCACGGGGACGCCCGGGATGAAGGCGCCGGCCTTGAAGCGGATCAGCCCCCGCCGGTTGGTGCAGGTGGCCTCGGGGAAGATCATGATCTGCTGCTGCGGGATCGAGCCGCCGCCGACGAGGAGATCCACCCTGCGCTTGATCTCGTCTATCGTTTTCTTGCGCGAGTCGCGGTCGCCGCGCGACACGAAGACGGGCCGCAGGAAGCCCAGGATGGTGCCCAGCACGGGGATGCCCTGGCAGTCGCGCTTGGCCACCACCGAGCCGCCGGCCACCGCCACCGGCACGCAGTCGAAGAAGGTGGAGTGCGGCGCCAGCACCAGGACGGGCGCCTCGCGGGCCGCCGCCCGCCGGCCGCGCACGCCGATGCGGTGGAAGCCCATGCAGAACCAGACGGCGCGCATGACGCCGCGCACGCAGGCCTCCAGCAGGCGGCGCCACCAGCGCCTGAACCGAGGCTCGGCGGAGGCGTCGTCGTCGGAGGAGGAGCGGCGGCCCAGGCTGCAGGCGGCGGCCGTTAGCGGCCAGGCCAGCAGGACCAGGAGGATCACCAGCAGGACGCGCAGCGGGAAGACCGTCAGCGACATCAGGCCCACCTTCAGCTTGTCCACGAGGGTCAGCTCTACTCGGTGGATGAAAGGGTTTGGGGGTGATGGTGGTGATGACGAGCCTCCCTCCTCCTCATCATCTTCTTCTCCCCGGCGGCCCTGTGGCAACGTCATGGTTTCCGATTCTACCGTCGATTTGTCGAAGTAACACCGGGGACGAAACCCTGTCTGTGAAAAACATCTGCTCACATCTGGAGTCTGTGCTTTAAGGCCGGAGGGTCATCGACTTCTCCCAAATAAGGAGATGACTTTGCAGGGCCGGATCTAGGCATGGGCACGGGGGGGGGGGGGGGGGGGGGGGGCAATGCGCCTCTAAATAGACCGCACCTCTAAATAGATTACGCCGCGGACAAAGCCAACTCGGGTCGTGACGAATCATGATGGCACCCACACACACAAACTTTTGGGACAATCAAATCATTTCTAAGATGAAAAACAAAACAAAAACTCTTGTGTCATGCCATGTAGGGCTAGGGTTTTGTAGACATGATGTGGTCAATGGGCATCATTTGCTCGAGATACAACTTGAACTTACCATAGGAGTGGGTAGAGGCTATCAGGCCTCTACCAAGATTACATTCAGTTGACACATGCGTTTATTTTTGGTCCGTGAGTATTGTCTTGAGTCTAGACCATACCTGGGCATTATGCGGCCCAGGGGCCAAATGTGGCCCTTTGGCTGTCTCTGACCGCCCGGGGAACACCAGTGGTCCTCGAGAGAGTTCCAGTTAAATATGGGAAGTTGGTTAACCAGATGTAACTCTTTGAGAATGTAAACATGAAACCAAATGGACCCTGCGGGTCCATTTGGTTTCATGTTTACACGCTCAAGAGTTAAAATATTCATCACCTGAATCATCCCAAAACCTACACAATCAGATGATGTAAAAGAATGGTCATTTTTGTCTCCACCGTAGGTGGTGACTATAAAACGCCCTCTGTCCGTGCACGTAGCCCGTCTGTACCCTCGTTGTCTCTGCCGTAGGTGGTGACTATAAAACGCCCTCTGTGCCTGCACGCAGCCCGTCTGTACCTCGATCTGTCTGTCCTCCCAACTATGACGAACAATAGAACCGTATGGTAGGCGCGCTCTACTCAAAGTCCACCTTGTGTTCTCAAGTGGCTGATGGGTGCAGATTCTTGAAGATCAATGTAAAGAGGAAATATCCGCACTCGCATATAGTTCATGAGTTTTCTTTTATTTAGTTTCACAGCAGCATAGTCTACCTAGAGAAACGAACGCGTTTCGGCGCTCACGCCTTCATCAGCGTTTCAAACTAGGGTTTGTCTCGCAGAGACTCCATATATAGCCTAGTTAGGCGGTAATCACAGCTGCGGCTTGTTAAAGAAAACATTCTAACAATTTGTTCCATATACAATACATATTCAAATTACACATTTTTCATATATACAATTTCGTGTTTCCACAAGTACATCATACACAAATGTTCAATTACAAAAAACAGTGCAATAAGAGCTCTTCATTCATCCCTTTAGGAAACTCTGTATTTAAAAAATGAATCCATTGGGCCTCTTTTTGTAGCAGAACTCTGTCTCTATCACCACCTCTTTTTAGTGGTTTAACTATTTCTAAACCCTGAAATCTAAGGGAGCAAATATCATGTTTAGCAGAATTAAAATGTCTGGCCACTGGCGACTTCTCATCATTATTTCTGATATTACTTTTGTGTTCTGTTATTCTAGTTTTCAACTCTCGTGTTGTTTTTCCTACATAGCAATATCCACAAGGGCACTTTAAAAGGTAGACCACATATTTTGTCTTGCATGTAATTCTTCCTCTCACTTTGATTTTTTTACCAGTATGTGGGTGTAGGATGGTGTTACCAGTGATCATAGCATTACAATTAATACAATTTTTACAAGGGAAATTCCCTGGGGGCAAAGATGCTAGGAAGTGTTGAGGTTCAATAGTTATATCATTTTTTATTAATTTGTCACTTATGTTATTTGCCCTTTTATTTGCAAAGATGGGGGGAGTGGAAAAAACATTTCCTACAGCAGGATCACTGGCTAGTATATGCCAATGTTTTTTAACAATCTGTCTAATGGGCTGAGAAATGGGAGAAAATGTGGTCGTCATAACCATACAAGCACTTTTTTTAGAAGAAGATTTAGGGGTTATGAGACTGGTTCTGTCTAGAGGCTTAATTTTAGATATACTGTTAGTTAAAATCGATTCGTTATACCCTCTTGTTCTGAACCTCTCACACATTTCAGCAGATTGACTTTCAAAATCAGATTCAGTGTTACAAATTCTCTTCAGTCTTAACAACTAGCTACAGTATAATGCTGTGATGCTGTGATATTTCTGTCCCAGGACGCCCCATAGTGGCAGGTATCGGTTCTTTAACAGAGCCCATTTCACAGTATATTGATTTTCATATCAGAGATGTGGTGACAAAGTTGCCCTCATTTCTCAAAGATACTACAGATTTTCTAAATAAGTTGAAGTCTATTGGAGAGTTAAATGACTCAGACTTCTTATGTACTATGGATGTGACCAGCCTATATACTAATGTACCTCATAATGAAGGTTTAAACGCTCTTAAATATTATATGGAGTTAAGAGAGACTCAGCTACCCCCTACTGACCTGATTATGACCTTGGCTGAGGTGGTCCTCACTAAAAACTATTTTAAATTTGAAAATGAGTTCTATCTACAAAAACAAGGTGTTTCCATGGGGAGCCCGTTTGCTCCGAATTATGCTAACCTTTTTATGGGTAAATTTGAACATGATCATGTCTATAATAATAACCCATTCTGCATGTATCTAAAATGCTGGTACAGGTACATTGATGACATATATTTTGTTTTTAGTAACACTGCTGATACTTTGAATGATTTCATGGTGTATATGAACTCCAGGTCACCCTCTATTAAGTTTACTTTGGAAGCCAGTCAAGAAACTGTTTCTTTCTTAGATGTACGTGTTAAAAAAACAAATGGAGGTATTCAGACAACAGTATACAGAAAAAAAACAGATAGAAATAATTATTTGCATTATTCCAGTTACCACCCATCCAGTCTAAAAAGAGGGTTACCTTATAGCCAGTTGTTAAGACTGAAGATAATTTGTAACACTGAATCTGATTTTGAAAGTCAATCTGCTGAAATGTGTGAGAGGTTCAGAACAAGAGGGTATAACGAATCGATTTTAACTAACAGTATGTCTAAAATTAAGCCTCTAGACAGAACCAGTCTCATAACCCCTAAATCTTCTTCTAAAAAAAGTGCTTGTATGGTTATGACGACCACATTTTCTCCCATTTCTCAGTCCATTAGACAGATTGTTAAAAAACATTGGCATATACTAGCCAGTGATCCTGCTGTAGGAAATGTTTTTTCCACTCCCCCCATCTTTGCAAATAAAAGGGCAAATAACATAAGTGACAAATTAATAAAAAATGATATAACTATTGAACCTCAACACTTCCTAGCATCTTTGCCCCCAGGGAATTTCCCTTGTAAAAATTGTATTAATTGTAATGCTATGATCACTGGTAACACCATCCTACACCCACATACTGGTAAAAAAATCAAAGTGAGAGGAAGAATTACATGCAAGACAAAATATGTGGTCTACCTTTTAAAGTGCCCTTGTGGATATTGCTATGTAGGAAAAACAACACGAGAGTTGAAAACTAGAATAACAGAACACAAAAGTAATATCAGAAATAATGATGAGAAGTCGCCAGTGGCCAGACATTTTAATTCTGCTAAACATGATATTTGCTCCCTTAGATTTCAGGGTTTAGAAATAGTTAAACCACTAAAAAGAGGTGGTGATAGAGACAGAGTTCTGCTACAAAAAGAGGCCCAATGGATTCATTTTTTAAATACAGAGTTTCCTAAAGGGATGAATGAAGAGCTCTTATTGCACTGTTTTTTGTAATTGAACATTTGTGTATGATGTACTTGTGGAAACACGAAATTGTATATATGAAAAATGTGTAATTTGAATATGTATTGTATATGGAACAAATTGTTAGAATGTTTTCTTTAACAAGCCGCAGCTGTGATTACCGCCTAACTAGGCTATATATGGAGTCTCTGCGAGACAAACCCTAGTTTGAAACGCTGATGAAGGCGTGAGCGCCGAAACGCGTTCGTTTCTCTAGGTAGACTATGCTGCTGTGAAACTAAATAAAAGAAAACTCATGAACTATATGCGAGTGCGGATATTTCCTCTTTACATCTCCCAACTATGACGTCATGATGACATCATACTTTGCAGTGTGCACACGTTCAAAACTGGGCCCGGACGGTGGAGACCTATGCCCCGTAGGGGCACAACTCTTGTTTGATCTATGTTTGCCTGTTTGGTTTCCCCAATCCAGCCTGGTATTCTGAACAAAAACAAAAGAAATCTTTAGTTTTGGCGTCTGTGGGTCTAAAATTTTATCAAAAAGTTTGGTCTTGCTCTTACTTTCGTCTTGAGACAAATTAATACTTCGCAGACTTTAGTACAGCCTTTAGTCTTGGCCCTCCACAATATTTTATGTATCTCATGTGGCCCCTTGGGAAAAATAATTGCCCACCGCTGGTCTAGACGATACTCGTCGTACATAATGTTACAATTACCGGTACAACAAAGCAGAACTCTATATTCCTGTTAAAGTGAGACAAGCAGACCATGGCAGAGACGCTGATACAGACAGCAAGTAGTTCAGTTCAGCCGTGTTTACTGTGTGAAGCCGCACAGAGCAATGTGTAGTGCAGGGGTAAGCAACCTTTTCGGGATGAAGTGCCATGTCTTTATTTTCATGATAATGAAAATAAAGACATGTGCCATAGCGACATTATGTTCAATTATGACACCACATCAAAATTACATACAGTATTTCCTCCTGATTTTGATTATCCGTACACACGGCCATTTATGTGTCCTCTTCTATAGAAATATGTTCTTTCAGGATGTAGGATTATTCGACTCAATTATTATTATTACCACTGCTTCCCCAGACTGGTTCCCCAGAGTTGAATTAATGTGAGTTTGAATGAATGTGGAATTACGTGCAATATGGAATTTGCATTCAGATGTGAGTGGACTTAAATTAACTGTACACATTTTTATTGGGAAAAAAAAAAAAAAAACATCTCTCACACTTGTGCCAGTGTGCCAGAGATCACCCTCTGAAGTGCCAATGGTGGCACCCGTGCCTAAGCTTGCCCCTGGTGTAGTGTACGGTGGAGTCATCAGCTCAGCTGTGTCCAGCAGTACAGGGGGAGTAGTTTCACCACGCTACGCTCAAGGCTTTAGTGCAGGGGTTTTCAACAGGTGGTCCGGGGACCACCAGTGGTCCTTGAGAAGGTTCCAGGTGGTCCCCAGGCTAAATGATGTAAAGTTGGTTAACCAGATGTAACTCTTGAGAATGTAAAAATGAAACCAAATGGACCCTTGCGGGTCCATTTGGTTTCATTTTTACACTCTCAAGAGTTAAAATATTCACCATCTTAATTAGCCCCAAGTCTACACAACTAGAAGATTAATGGTCATTTTGATCTGTATGTTTTGCCTGTTTTGTTTCCCCAAATCCAGCCTGGAATTGTGGACAAAAGCAAAATAAATCTTTAGGTTTGGAGTCTGTGGGGCTAAAATGTCCTCAAATGGTGGTCCTCCGTGGCTCAAATCCTGAATAAATGGTGGTCCCTGAGATGAAGAAGGTTGAAAACCCCTGCTTTAGTGGAGAGTTCTGATATTCATGTATCAACTAACTAAGGACTATTTTTAAATAGAGCATGTGCACTTCAGACAAATAAAATTGGTGTAATCCCCCTTTAAAGAAATTTTTCTTGTTTATGTGAGGCTTTATTGTTTGTAAGTCTAACTATAGGACATTGCTTCATGTTGCACAATAGGGATCAGCATGTGCAATTAGGGGTGACACATTACATGCTGTTTACTGTAGGATGCACATTTTTTAAGATGTTTTTTCCACAAATTCAAAGATGGGCAAGTTAAAATCCGAAGGCTCAATCGTATTCACCAAAGACCAATGTGCATTGATACACCTTTTGGGGGACCACTGCTATATAAAGTATTATATTTGAAATGTAAGCATGCCAATAACAAGCCACTCTATGTTATGTCCTTTGTGCCATGCTGTATAGAGCTGCGCAGTGACGTCACCGCCCCTGTTCCGGAAGTCTTTTCCCAATTCATTTTTCTCATAGACTTTTCGAAAATAATTTATATCAAGACGATTACGCCGCGGACAAAGGCAACTCGAGTCGTGACGAATCATGATGACACACACAAACTTTTGGGACAATAAAATAATTTCTAAGATGAAAAACGAAACAAAAAGTCTTGTATCATGCCGTTTTCTACTTCTTCCCAATTATATATTATATGACGATATTGTGTTTGTTGTCATGATTTGTCACGACCTGAGTTGGCTTTGGCCGCGGCGTAATCGTCTTGATATAAATTATTTTCGAAAAGTCTATGAGAAAAATGAATGGGGAAAAGACTTCCGGAACAGGGGCGGTGACGTCACTGCGCAGCTCTATACAAGTATACAGGAAGGCTTGGCCCCGACCCAAGTTGCCCTAATTGCAAAGAACACTCGGCCCAACAATGTCTCATGTTTTAGAACATAAATACAGAATTAAAAGTTGGCTTGCTATTGATCCTGAGATGTAGTAAAAATTATTACCGGTAATTTAATTTCATGTTGCTTTAAAGCTCCTATATGTACATTGTAATTGTATGGTCAATATCATAATTTCATTGTTTTAATTTTGTCTTTTTGACGCTTCTAGGGGCTGCAGGAGCCCTCCAAAGAAATCCGTATAAGCTTTGTCATTGGATAACAAATAGTCCCTACTAGTTCTTAGCCAATCAGGAAGGAGGACTATGATTTGTAAAGGGCCACTGCAGCTCCTATGGTTCTCATAGATACTAGATATTATCAAAAGTGATCTAATAATGGAACGGTCTAAGATAAAGAAGAATAAGGAAAAATGCCAGTAAAATTCTGAGATTTATTGCTTATATATAATTTTAAAAAAATTAAAGATACTTTGGTTCCGAGCCTTCAGGAATTCATGTACAGGAGAATGGGGCAAGAACAACGTTTCAGTGCTTCTTGAACTCATCCGGAGGGCTCACCTCCACCTTCCTCCGGCCGATGTCCTTCCAGTCGGTGCTCAGCACCGTGCCGCGCGACTCCGTGAACGACTTGTTCATGGCCCGCTTGACCTCGTCCGAGCCTTCGGCGTAGATCCTCTGGAGGAGCTGGTCGATGGCCTCTCCTCCCTCCAGCGCCTCTCGCCTCTCCTCCTCTCGGATCTCCCCTGCCAGCCGGTCCCAGTCCTTGCTGGTTCCATGGGACACCGACGATGGGTACCGGGGAGTTCCTGGTTCCTCGCCAGACCCAGCCGCCGTTCCTTCTTCCAGCGCCTCCCACCTCCCACCTGCCGCCTCCGTCGCCTTCCTCATCCGGAGCTCCACCCTGGAGGGGAAGACCTTAAAGCTGCTCTGCTGGGGCGCGATGGGGTGGAGGAGCCGGAGGTTGAGGCTATAGCCGTCGCCCGACGCCGGCAGGCGCACCGCGGCCGACAGAGACCTCTCAGAGAACTGGACGCGGACGCCGTCCTCGGCCACGTTCTTCACCATGAGCGTGACCACCACCTGCGACTCCGTCTGGTACCAGTCGTATTTCGGGCGCGGCAGTGGCGACCCGCCGACGCTGCCGGCGGCCATGTTGTCTGTTTAGGTCCTGAGTAAACGGGACGGTAGGTAGGCCCGGGATGAGACCTACGGGCAGGCAGACGTTAGAACGGACCCACGGATACGGAGCGTCCACGCAGTGCAGACGCCTCTCAAACAAAGCTAAATCTAGTGTGAATTAAAACTTACTGAAAGCTGCGTCAAGCGCGCGTTACAACTAATGGCTCCGGCCTGACGTCACACGACTCACACCCGATGTCGATTTGCGCACACAAGTCCTCGTTTGGGGACCCTGCTGATGCTGCTAACATTATAGGCAGGGGACCCCAATATACAATGTACTAGATCAGGGGTTTTCAACCTTTTTGACGCCAGGGCCCACCATTTATTCCGAATTTGAGCCACGGACCACCACTTGAGGACATTTAAGCCCCACAGATCCCAAAACTAAAGATTTCTTTTGCTTTTGTCCACATTCTAGTTGTGTAGACTTGGGCTAATTCAGGTGATGAATATTTTAACTCTTGAGAGTGTAAAAATGAAACCAAATGGACCCGCCAGGGTCCATTTGGTTTCATTTTTACGTTCTCAAGAGTTACATCTGGTTAACCAACTTAGCTGGGGACCACCTGGAACACTCTCAGGGACCACTGGTGGTCCCCGGACCACCTGTTGAAAACCCCTGTACTAGATGAGTGCCACAGGTCTCCACCAGGCCAGATCAGGTTGTGGCTCTGATGACATCGGGGGGAGCGTACGGAGCGATCAAGCCATCGGCCCATAGCACTTGTATTGCATACCAACCCACAGTACTTACTGCGATGACTTATATAGGTTGCCTAATGTATTACAATGTTTTTAGCGCTTCATTGTATATTGTAAAATGTATTGTAAATCCTGATTAAATTGTAAACTTTTCACCATTGTAAGTCGCTCTGGATCAAGAGCGTCTGCTAAACGCCTAAAATTGTGAATTGTAAGCCATAGACTGACTCGTACATGAGCGGAGCGAGCTAATATGATGACATCACCTAAACCGGCCAATCGGGTGCGACCTGGACCGTGCACAGACGGACGGATGGACAGGGGGTAAAACATACTCTCCATCATACTGGTGGAGACAAAAATCTTGAGGGTTCATTATTTGCATGAGCGGAGCGGGCGCCAGTAAGGCGATCTGTGCGCAGTGCTTGGTTCTTGGTGCTCGGTCCCTCGGGGCACTCCGATTGGCCGGTTTAGGTGATGACATAATGATCATGTGAGAGAGAGAACTTTATGCCTAATGTCATGAGTATTAGCCCACTCCGCTCATCCACCAGTAGGCCATACTTGTGCATACATGGCCTCCTGAGGCACTCTCCCGAATGTTTAATTCTGATTTGCAAACCGTTGAAGTCCAATTCATACAGTCCTTCAAGCTTCAACAAGCCACAGTAGTCAACACTCAGCAACGCATCTCTGTTTTCACTAACCACAATGGTTCCAGTGATCACCTCTTCACTGAAAACTGTACTTTAAGGGGTCCATTCGGACCTGGAACTGAAGACAAAGAGAAACAGTGGATGTTAGTGAAGATATTTGGCAATATAAATCATGTTATTGGCTAGGGGACACACAGAACTTTAGTCACAGGTTGCCAGATTTGGATGCCTTGATTGAAAAACAATTATGGCATTAAGAAGATTCCAAGCATTTATTGTGTGAGTTTTGTGAAACGTGAAAAGACTTTGCTTGGCATTTCTTTACAACACTCATTTCTCTATACATTCATCTTCCACCAAGAAAAAAAAAAGGTATGGCAAAGAAACAGTATATGAATTGTTTCAATTGTAAAGTTTTTTTTGTGAGGTGTCTTCAGCTGTCACCCACAAAATAGAGGCACGTCAGATATTTACTGTGTGATCACTGACTGTAGCTACAGCAAGGCACACTGAACAGAATACCGTTACCATCGGGGTACAAACCTGCACATTTCTTTTTGTACGTTTTTTTTGCAAATTAATGTCCTACTCCATACAAGAGTGCTGCAGAAAAGTAGTTTGTTGAGCACATACGTAGACTGGCTCAATAGGAAACCTATGTGCTCAACGAATCACAGCTCATAGATGAGGTTTTTTCACTACTTGGCATTTGTATGATAATAAAGTACCCTATTGGCCTGAATATAAGACCATGTTTTTTCCCCCACTAGTAACTTTTTCCGTAAATGACTCGTCTTATATCCAAGTTATATCTGTGTCTTATATTCGGGACAATACGGTATTATTTTCATGATAGACTCGTTGCACTTACCACTGGGAAAACTATGGTTAAGTGGTAAAAACTTCAGTGATTATTCAATTACTAAAATAGTTGACAACTAATTAAATAAACGATTCGATTACCATTCACCGATTAATCGTTGCAGCCCAAATAAAGTAACAGTTTCAGACATAAAAGGTTTCCCCCAGACAGCTATGATATTCAAATCGTAATCGGTCTCATCATGAACTGAAAATGCATCCCGTCATGGATATAAAAACTATGATGCGAATTAAGTTTCTTCCAAAACCTTTTTCAAGACCATCGGTGCAGAAATGTAAAACTCACTTCGGAAGACATTTTCTGCACAAACAAAACAACTTAATGCAAAACGCTTCTTGGTAGGTTGATTAGGAACAGTTTCATTAAACAAATTAAGACTATAAAAAAATAAAAGTTAAAATCGCTGGTGTTCATTCTGGACTGTTGACAATATTTCACTTTGGGTGATATTTACATGCTGTGCATATACAGTACAGTACATTACAGACCCTCACAAAGTCAACCTCCTGATGGGCATCATTTATTTAAAGGGCAACTCTGTAGATTTTATATCCAGACCCTATTTGAATTAAGTTGAGGACAGTTTGGATTTTTTTTTTCTGTGCTTTGATATGTTGAATCTGTGACATCATCATACAGAATGTCAGTTTCTCTTAGACTTCAATACAAATAATTACCTAATACAGGTTTTTCAACCCTTTCTGGCCTGAACACATTTTGCTGTTCTAAGCAGTATACTTTAGCAAGTGAAAAATATCAAATCTGGTCTGCTATTTTTTTTAAACGTGAAAATGTGGTGCAAATATATTATTTCAGAAGCAAAGATTTTTAACGCAAACATTTGCTTCTGGTAGATCCCTAGAACATCATGTTTTCAGACGGATAGAATCTGGCGTCAGAAACTAGAATCTAGCAGTGGAAACTAGGATCTAGTGCCAGGACCAATGATCTAGCACCAGAAACTAGAATCTAGTGTCAGGAACTACAATTTAGCGTCAGAACCTAGAATCTAGTCTCAGAAGCTAGAATTTAGTGGCTGGGATTGGAATCTAGTGCCAGAAACTAGAATCTGGCACCATAAACTAGAATCTACTGTCAGAAACAAAACAAAAAGAACCAATTGTCAGAAAAAAAAATCTATTGTCAGAAACTAGAATCGAGTATCAGAAACTAGAATCTAATCAGGACAAAATGGGTTGAATACATAAATAACTAAATAAATTCAAAACAAAAGCCAAAGTAACATATTCCAGTTACCTCCCTCTCCTCACTCGTGGGACATTCTGGCTGTAACAGTCAAAATATCAGTACGCAAAACAGATTATATCATTTTGATTTTGTCCTCAACTTCATTTAAATATAAGGTTTGGGTGTAAAGTTACCCTTAAAGATAAACCATTAACAATGATCATTTTTGCAAAGTAAGACTAAACAATGTTTTACAGTGTTTTTTTTTGTTTGTTTTTGTTTAAAATATAAATCTATTATACACTTTGATTTGCAACATAGAATTTTGAATATAAAAAAAGAATACTACATAGAATGGATCATGCGAATCACCGTTTCCTAAAGAGAAAGAGCAATTTCTCACAATTTCACAGATTCCAGCAGGCAATACTGAACACTTCATTTCATTGGGCCAATATGATTTAATAGGTAGGGCTTTTTTTGCACAATCTGCCATATGCAAACTCATTTGCCATATGCAAACCCTAATAATTGAATTCCTTACATATACAAGCTCGCAATGAGGTTGTAATTTGAAAGTGTGAGAAATACAGATAGTGATTTAGAAGGCATTTGTAGAATGAGCTTGTAGAAAGGTCTTAAAAAGGGTTGGCACTTTGCAGAATTTTCCATTTCTACGGTATTTCATGCTCTATTGATGACAGCCCACAAGCTTTGAGAATCTTCTTCTGACCCCAAGCATTTAGAGCAGTGTTTTTCAACCATTTGGATACCAGTGTCCACTATTTATTCAGCATTTGTGCCACGGACCACTATTTGATGCCATTTTAGCCTCAAAGACCCCCAAATACTAAGGATTCTTTTGTTTTTGTCCAAGTATTCCAGGCTGGATTTTGGAGATAAAAACAGTCAGACGTACAGATCAAAATGACCATTAATCTTCTACAACCAAATGAACCCACAAGGGTTTCATTTTTTTGCTCTCAAAGAGTTGCATCTGGTTAGTCAACTTTCCATAATTTAGCTGGGGGGCACCTGGAACCCTCTCAAGGACCACTGGTGGTCCCGGCCGAGACCATCGGTTGAAAACCACTGATTTAGAACTTTGCTCAGAAACCCTGCGAGAGCAGTAATGCAAAAAAAAATGTTGAAAGGTTTTTGTCAAAGTGAAATATTGCACCTTAAAAACATCTGACAAAAATATAGTTTACAAAAGCCGCTTCCAGACATTTAAAAAATACAGATAGTGCACCACGAATGCACAGTAGTCACACACATGCCCGTACTTTCGACGGTGGGACACCCAAACCCATAGTTCCTGAAAAAGATAGAAAAATGTCTTCAAGATTATCTTAACGATAATATGGAAAATCGTTCAATTTTTCCATCTAACTCACCTTCCACCAATTCTTTTTTTCGGTTGTTTAGCAAACATTAGCTTTAAAAGGGTTCTGTACATTTTTTTTTGTACAACAACAGACGCGAGGAAAGCACCTTAATGGGTTACAAAGGACAGCGTTCACATTGTATGAACTCTTTATCCAATTAGCCTCTCCGAGTCTCCGTCTAGAGTTCCAGCAGCTTTGCTCGTTCAGTGTTAAGTGATAACTGACATCAGAGACGTCATCCACACCGTCCAGGAGCAGAGAGAGAAGTCTCTAAAGAGACTCTTCAGAGTACGGTCACAGTTTGACTTACTCTCCTCCTCTTCTCTCAAAGAAAAGTGCAACGTAGTCTGTAATAACACGCGAGTAGCGCCCGTCCCCGACGCCCCCAAAGTTATAGATAATAGTCCAGCTTGCTCTCTATCGTCTTGCAGCCTTTGACGGAGAAGACCCTCTCCGACTTGGGGAAGTAGACCAGGTCTCTGGCTACCTTGTCGGCCACGTCCTGGTCCGGCGTCAGGCCCTTGGCGACCATCTCTGCCTTGGTACAGAGGATGACGTGTTTGTATTCCAGAGGGAGAAACGGTACGAAGAAGTCCACCAGGTTCTTGTCTATCAAGTTGGTATGCCACAGCCCACCTAAAGATAAAACACAAGGAAGGAATTTGATTTGAAGGTCGCATTCACACTGGAAAGTTTTACTGCCATTAAAACAAATCCTGCTGCGTATAGTGTATTGTAGTTTATCACAAAGTGCGCTTTGTTTGGGAGGTGTGAAAAGGCTCATTCGAATCCTAACGTGCATCAGTTAACTACGCACTCTGCTTCACTTCTACATGCAGCAGAGTAAGGAACATTGCGTGTGTGAATGCAATCACATTAAACATAGGGAGTGAATGTATATTGGGATTAGGTTCCATATTGCACCTTTGCACAATGTTGCATAAAGTGTTTGCATTTTTAGAACAGACCTGAGCCAGGAATCCTAACAGTGACAGACGCACACGCACGTGCGCACACACACACACTCCCCAATCTCCCTCCCCCTTTCCTGCATAATTACTGTACCCTACCAATAAAGGCAAATAACGCCCCCAAACATATACTGTATATAGTTTAATTACTACATCGTTAGAAATAGCGATGCTATTCCAGTTTGAGCAATGCTATTCCAGTTTTGATTAGAATGTACCTCTAATTGTACAATCTGTGTTGTCGTCAGACCAGATGTTATGACAGCCTCTACTATCGTTCCTGTTTCAGTAAGGTCTGAAAAAAGCATGTTTCAACGCAGCCCTTTAACCCTATGTGTACTGAACACGTTTTGGTGTTTTAACTATTGAAAAATAGCAGATCAACAAGCTCATATCACGCCGGCGAATGGCGCGATGTGAGCTTGTTGTTCTGCTATTTTTGAAAAATTGTGAAAATGTGCAAATCTCTGAATGCAATATTTGGGAAGCAAACATTTTAACTCAAATATTTGCTTTTGGGGATCCCTAGAACAACATGTTTTTAGATGAGGTTCTGCAGCTAAATAATAGATATTTCTGGGGGTCCTTCCTATAAAATATGTTAAGCATCACTGACACAGAAAGAGATTTTTCCAGAAAAAAACTAGAACCTCACGCCAGGGACTAGAATTTAGTGTCACAAACTAAAATGTAGTGTCATGGACTAGAATCTAGTGTCGGGAACTAGAATCTAGTGTCAGAAACTGGAATCTCACTTCAGAAACTACAGTCTACTGAGATGAACTAGAATCTACCGTTGGGGACTAGAATCTAGCATGAGGAACTAGAATCTAGCGTCGGAAACTAGAATCTAGCGCTGTGAACTAGCATCTAGTCTAGCATCAGAAACTAGACAGCACAGTGTACTCACTTTGCTTGTTGTTGAAGACAGACAGAGACAGCGTTGTCTCCAGATCCTTCAGTTGGATCTCCTCTCTGTCTCGTCCTGCCCTCCAGAAGTCCAGGGTGGTCTGGATGATGCTGTCTCCTCCGGCATTACTAGGACAAACAAAATATAAAAAAACAAAATACATAACTTTTTATCAAAGCATGCAACGCTCACTCACTAGGGTGGATCAAAAAAACAAGTTTGGATTTTCTTGTGTCTGACCCCCTAATTATGTTCCTATGGACAAAAAACTGCTTTCGTTAAAATTTGGTTGAATTTGAAGAATATTTAGAGATAGCTCAGTCACCCAGAAGCGGTTATCATTATTTTGTATTGGAGTACCAGTTCACATTGTGTCACGTTTGCCTTGCAATGACAATGTCAAGTGAATGTTTGCATAAAAGTGAAAGTTTGCATGAATTAGTTACCACGGCAGCAGTAGGTAGTAATAAGACTACTAGCTATCATCAAAATGTTATTCATTGCAGAAATAGTGTCGCCTTAATATGGTGTCAACCAGATCACACAAAACTTTACCTTCTTGGTGAAATGGTGCAAGGTTATAAGTGCCTTTGCATAATGCATATGTAACGCCGGGATTCGAACCCGGGTCTCCCGCGTGAAAGTCCAACATCTTAACCACTAGACCAAGAGGACATCCTCTTGGTCCGGGGGCAGATATTGGTTTTTCCAGGCCATCACGACAGAGGCTGTAGCCACCTGCTACACATAGCTGTACATAGATAGTTGATCCAATTCACCCATTCACACACCAGCAGCAGCGGAAACCATGCAAGGTACCAATAAGGTACCAGTAAGTAATTAAAAATCGAGTTCTCATTTAAAAATACACACGAGTGAAAAATGTCCCTTTTTTTTGGCATGTATCGTTGGGTATGGCTATATACTAACCACAGATGTGGTCTACTCTAAGAGTGTGAAAAATGTATTTTTCAACACTGTCCTTTAAAGAAACTGAGGAGTTTTGTCTTCACCTGAGGAAGATAAATATAGCTTTGCGGTAGGAGACTCCATCCAGTTTATCGTAGTAGTCCAGGAAGGGCTTAATGCTGTCAATCAGACCAGGATGCATCTTGTCCATCTCATCGAAGACGAACATGGACTGGGGACAGTCAGTGACGTTCCCTCGGATCCACTGCTGGAGCTGAGACTGGGGATCAACAACAGACAAATACACAATCATTAAAAAGACAATTATAACTGTGTAGTTTGAACATTGGTTCTAAAGCAGTGTGGTGTGAGACAAGCCTGGCCTAGTTAGGTGCTTTCTAATTTAAACCAGTGGTTTTCAACCTTTTTGAGACCAGGGCCCACTATTTATTCAGCCTTTGTGGCACGGACCACCAGTTGAAGTCTTTCAGACCAAAACTAAAGACTTTTTTTTGTTTGTTTTTCACTATTCCGTTCTGTGTTTTGGGAAACAGTCTGACTGTCATCAAAATAACAATTCTACTACATTTTCTAATTGTGTAAATTCTTGAAATGTAAGTATTTTTTTTAAACTCTTGGTAGTGAAAAATCAAAGCAAATGGATCCGTAAATTCCCCTAAAAAATGAATTAACTTATTCCTGACATCCCTAATCAGTAATAATGCATGCAAAACATGTTAGTGTATGTTATTCTGTTTCTAATTATTTTTGCACAAATTCTGAATATTGAAAATAGGCGTAGTTGTAGCTGAATAGCAAGCTTGTAAATCGGATATCGCTACTGAATCCAGAAAGTCTGAAAACTATACCAGAGAAGTTAACATTTTAACGAACATGAGGCCGTATTGATTTTAACCCTTAGTGTACTGAACGCGTTTTGGTGTTCTAAGCATTATGTTTTAACTATTGAAAAATAGCAGATCTACAAGCTCATAGCGCGCCACCGAGTGGCGCGCTATGAGCTTGTATCTCTGCTATTTTTAAAAAATTGTGAAAACGTGGTGCAAATCTTTGAATATTATGTTATTCAGAAACTAGAAATCTAGACAGGACACAATGGGCTCGAGCTCACCTTGTAGCTGTCAATTTGGTTTGCATGTGGGAAGTGAAGCTCAGCGGTGAAGACATGGACATACTTGCTGTCCATGCCCTCTCTGTAGACGTTCTCCGCTATGAGCTGGCTGACGAAGTTCTTCCCTGTGCCGGTCCAGCCGTGGAGAGAGAGGACCAGGGGCTTCTTGGGGTTGTTGTTGTTCATGAATCCAGACACGGCTTTCACGATGATGCGTGACGCTATGTGCTGCCCAAACAGCTTGCGCTCCAAGTCAGCCTCCAGACCTGATGAATGCAAAAGCATAACGTAAATAAAAATGAGGGTTGGCAGGGTTTGACACTAACACTTGCCCGCTTGCCCGGGGCAAGTAAAAAAAAATGGTGGGGCAAGTGAAGACTGCTACCTGGTTGCCCGATCGGGCAAGTGTGCAACTTAGTGCACTATAACACAACACAAGATAAATTTGTCTTGAAGGTGGTCATTGCGACCTGGGCTAATTAAGATGATGAATTTTAACTCTTGAGAGTGTAAAAATGAAACTAAATGGACCCGCAAGGGTCCATTTAGTTTCATTTTTACGTTCTCAAGAGTTACATCTGGTTAACCAACTTAGCCTGGGGACCACCTGGAACCCTCTCAGGAACCATGTGTTGAAAACCCTGGTTTAAAGCACCCAAGTAGGAAGTAAACAAAATTTACAATATATTTTTTGGGGGCAAGTGACCATGAGCTGAGGGCAAGTAGAACCTGACTTGCACTTGCCCGATGGGCAAGTGCCTCGGAGACCTTAGTGTCAACCCCTGGTTGGTGTCCGACTGGAGTGAACTGGAGGAAATCAATCAGGTATAGCACGTCTGACTGCTAAACAATTAGGCCGACTACACTCAGAGTTGAAGCCCAGCATAGCCTCACCCCCCAGGCTTATACTCATTTGTGAAGTGAAAAGCCTGAGCACAATCTAAGGCAGAAAGCCCATCAGTGGAAGTGTCCATCAGACACCTACGCTATCTATCAGCAAATTCTGCCGATAGACTCTACAGCATAAGTCTCTCCCAGTATGAGTCCAGTAAGGTGTTAGTGGTGGATATTTCTTCCAATCTCGCGATAGATGTCCATCACGATACAGTGACTACAATACGATATGCATATGTTGATTTAAAAGTAATGACAGTGTTGCACAAATACAATAAAACACACACTCAGGCTCACCAAGGTCTTTACATGAAAATAAAAAGTCTAAACATTCTAGCAGGGGGTCTGAGTAGGCAGTGTATTACAACTTGTGGTAACAGGAAGGCAGGAAGGACCTATTTTCTGAGTGTACAAATGGAAAAAAATAAATGTCCACAGAGTGTCCACATTTGTACACTCTCAGGAAAAAAATGGAAATGTCCCTCTTTTGTCTCTCTTTCAGGCTGTAACAGCCCCACGGGAGCTCAGTTTTCTGTCCCCTCAATGATTTGCAACTTTTCGACTGGTCCGAGTATTATTTGGGCCAAGCCTTCATGTATTCCAACTTGTAAGGGGGGGCTTTGACAACGTTAACCAGAGGTACATTTGTCAACACAGTGACAATATAGCAGCCTCTCGATTGATCCCCATGTGTTCAATCGATATATTGCGAGTACCATAGAGATGTACTAGTAACTTTACCTAACACAGGGCTTGACACTAACACTTGCCCGCTTGCCCAGGGCAAGTAAAAAAAATGGTCGGGCAAGTGAAGACCTACCTGGTACTGCTACCTGGTACCTGGTTGCCCGATCGGGCAAGTGTGCAACTTAGTGCACTATAACACAACACAAGATAAATTTGTCTTGAAGGCAGTCATTGCACTCTGCCTCTGTGTCTTTCACTGCTTTCTAGCTATCCACAATTCCAGGCTGGATTTGGGAAACAAAACAGGCAAATTAACATACACATCAAATAACAAAATCTTCTAGATTCTCTAGTTGTGTAGACCTGGGCTAATTAAGATAATGAATTTTAACTCTTGAGAGTGTAAAAATGAAACCAAATGGACCCGCAAGGGTCCATTTGGTTTCATTTTTACGTTCTCAAGAGTTACATCTGCAAAATTTACAATACATTTTTGGGGCCAAGTGACCATGACCTGAGGGCAAGTAGAACCTGACTTGCACTTGCCCGATGGGCAAGTGCCTCCGAGACCTTAGTGTCAACCCCTGCTAACATACAAAATACAGATCGATTACAAAGATAAATAATTAGTCCCAGATTTAACACTTGGGGGTTTGTCAGGTGTTGTTGTTGTTGCAGTAAAAATGGGCCTACATGCAGGCATTAAACAAATAAAACACACTTTAGGACGTCCAGTTCGTATTTCCAGTTAACTTTTAACAGAAGGCGAGATCCTTCCATAACAACCACCACCACCACGACCACACAGTCACATACTCCAGTGGTTTTCAACCTTTTTGGCACCAGGGCCCACTATTTATACAGCATTTGAGCCACGGACACCGTTTGAGTACATTTCAGCCCCACAGACGCCCCAAACTAAAAATTTCTTTTGTCCACAATACCAGGCTGAATTTGGGAAACAAAACAGTCAAACATACAGATCAAAAATGACAATTAATCTTTTACATCCTCTAGTTGTGTAGACTTGGGCTAATTCACATGATTTTAACTCTTGGAAGTGAAACCAAATGGACCCTTGCGGGTCCATTTGGCTTCATGTTTACGCTCTCAAAGAGTTACATCTGGTTAACCACCTGTCCATCATTTAGCCTTCTGGGGACCACCGACCACCACCCGGAACCCTCTCGGCGGACCACCGTTGAAAACCACTGAGAGACATCATATCTTTTTAGAAGTGGGGGACGCCTCTTAAAGGGGAATTCCACCCATTTTAATTTTTTTCCGAGAGTGTACAAATGTGAACCAAATGGACCCTAGCGGGTCCATTTGGTTCCATTTGTACACTCTCAGAAAAAAAGGACACTCATTAACATGGTGAAACACATCTTGATGATGTCATGAAGATGTATTTCACCACGCTAATATGATTTTTTTCAGCCCTCCAATTCTAGGAAACACAGAATGGGGGGAACTAAGTATAGCATGTTGAGAACGTTTTGTTTACAATGCCTAATTGTATGATATCCATAAAAGTAAATGACAAGAAAAAAAAAAACATAGGCCTACTTTTTGCACAAAATATATTTTAGATGTCCACTACACCCCTGCTCACCCGTCGCATTAAAGTCTATCCATCTTTGATCGCAGCTCTCGTGTAGATAGCTGAAGATGGTGCGCCCTGCCAGGGCTGTGAGCGCAACCGCCGCCGCGGTGAACGGTTCCATGGAGCTCACTACACTCACACTGCTGCCGATCACCATGATGGAGATCACCAGCACCAAGTTCATCATGCTAACAAAATATATATAAAATAAAAATAACTATAATAACCCCCGATGCTGAAGCTTTAATCCGTGTTATAGTTATGGTCCTCCTGCTAACAAGAAAGAGCGGAGCGCGCACATCCTGGTACGTCGTCCTCTAATAACGTCATAAAAACGCGACATTTCAGTTATAAATAACAGTAAGGTTGGATCAAACAAACTGTTTCGAAATTATTATCCGGTGATTTGGGATATTAAAAAAAAAAACACTGTGCGAAATGGCATTCACTTGCGGGTCGCGCGTACACAGCGACGCGCAACTGTCATAGCCATAAACACTGTTAATAATTAATAATAATAACATCAGACGCCGTTCGGTTCCAATAAAGTTTTGCGTTTTTTGAACAGCTCTGTGACTGTGTGACGTTCAAGAAACGCGAACCAGTCTGTCTGCCCAGCGATCTGGTGTCAGAGTTGCGACAATGAGGGGTGAGAAACTGCAGCGCTCGAGCCGCTGTCGTTTATGCAGCCTGAATAGGGACCAACTGGTTTTGGAAATGCATTGTTTTCAACGAGGACGGCGCAAATTCAGCTATATTAGGGCGTGTGTGTGTGTGTGTGTGTGTGTGTGTGTGTGTGTGTGTTGTGTGTGTGTGTGTGTGTGGTGGTGTGTGTGTGTGTGTGTGGGAGAGAGAGAGAGAGAGAGAGACATGCCAACTGTTTTATGACAAGAGGATGATCCCTCTGTAAATGTTCATGTAGTAGTCTAATATTACTACAAAATAGCCTGGCTAAAGCCAGACTGAATCAGGAGCCAGGACACATTACTCAAATATGTTTGTGTACTGTGTCCTGGCCACCCCAATTTTCGTAATGAACTAGCCCAAGATTTGGACTCTTGTAGAGAGGTGTCTGCGTTTCTGACATGAGAGTGATCATCGCTCTTCATCTACGTAGAAGAGCCTCCAAAGGACTGGACCCATGAAGTGAACGGAGTTTTCGTAACTGGGATGTGGAACATCTGTTGTGACGTTCAAGAACGCAACCACTGAGCAGCGACATTCAGAACCAAACGGATAGAATGGAATGTGTTATTTTAATCATTATAGCCTAAATTGCGGGTCCATGTGGTTACATTTGGGACACACCGACACATTAAGTTAAAACGGAGGACCACAACTGAAACAAGCCCCTATGACGTTTTTTGTTTACCCTTTAGTTATCCTTTCAGCAATACTTAAAATCATTTGCCAGCTGATTATATGAGATATTTTACTTACTCCTAATAATAACCATTAAACACGTGATCCGGGGTTTGTCAAACACGTGTGTTGAATTAGTTGTAACAGTATGGGGACCGTTACTTTCGTTGCATCCCATGCATTACCTGATCTGTTGATGCGGATCCACTCGGGCTTGCAGCACTCGCTGAAGTAATGGAACATGTTGGGGTGAGTGGCCAGGAGGCTGGTCAGGTAGGCTGCCATGCCCAGCGCTATGCTAGTGCTGACGGGCTCTAGCGCTGCGGCGAGCCGCTGCTGCTGCAGCAGCAGGGTCAGCAGTAGCAGGACCAGGGAGAGGATGGCATTTCACAACGAGAAACTCACTCAACTGGTTGCAAAACTCCCCGACAGACTGACTGACTGACTGCGTGTCAGTTCAGTTTAACTTCAGACCCCTTTCCTTATTTGACCAAACTGAGCTCCAATAAAACTACTCGAACCACAAGCGAACCAGGAAGGAGAAAGCCTGTTTTGAAATCAACGCTGGCTGGCTGGGCACTGTTGCCAGACACGAGCAAAACAAGCGACTAGTACAGTACCGTATTGTGCCGTTATTTCGGTTAGGGTTATTATGAATGTATGGTATACTATTATGTACTGTATTATTGTTCACGTGCTGTATTGTGGTTACCGGATGGTAACCACATAAGGTCTCCGGTTCGATCCCGGGCTCCTCCAGAGTTAATGTCAAAGTGTCCTTAAGAGTCTTGCTTAAGTTATAATGGGTTTGTATAGGAAGGGGGCGGGGTAGCTAAAATGAACAACAAATATGTAAATACTGAATGGAGTAACTTATAAACTGCTGCATGTGGTGTTCACATGAGACTGAGTAGACCTTATACAATGACCTAGCCCTACATGCCTTTGAATCCTACAGGATTACAAAGCCATACATCGCCTGCACCACTTTCTCTAACATTTAACTGTGGTCGCTCTTTGCGTGCTAATCATTCAATGTGCACTCACCCATTAAACGATTCCAAAGACGTGTGGTCTCATATAGTCCTCTACTTTCATATCCATGTCAAAGTTGTGGCGCAAAACGTCTGCTTAGTCAAATATATCCACTTTTCACGACGTCCACACGCGCGACTGTCTCATCAAGCAAGGGGCCCGGAATGATCGATGGACAGATTCACGTAAACTTCCTGTCGATTGCCGCTAACGTCATCACCACCTGCCAATTGTGTTCCCCAAACCTTTTGTGATGATGACGTTTGCAGCGATCAGGTGCAGCCGGTATTATGATCCCCTTTGTCTGAAGGGAGAGATGTCTGTGTGCGTCTCGCGAAAAGTGGATATATTTGACTAAGCAGACGTTTTGCGCCACAACTTTGACATGGATATGAAAGTAGAGGACTATATGAGACCACACGTCTTTGGAATCGTTTAATGGGTGAGTGCACATTGAATGATTAGCACGCAAAGAGCGACCACAGTTAAATGTTAGAGAAAGTGGTGCAGGCGATGTATGGCTTTGTAATCCTGTAGGATTCAAAGGCATGTAGGGCTAACAATGACCGAAAGTGAAATATCATTTAACAGAAACAGAAGCCCCAACAGCCCATACTCGGCTTGCAAATACGCGGACATGGCAACCCCGTGCGGGTGGGAGTGGTCGAGTGGTTGTGTTGCGTTCAACAACCCAAACGAAGAGACAGAAAACAAAAGTGCCGTTTACTTTAAATAATTTACGAACGGTTCCGTTACTTTACCCGATCTGTTGAAGGAGATCCAGTCCGGGCCGCAGCCTTCCCTCTTCAGCTGGAAGATGTGGTTGACCAGGTATCCGGCCGCCATGCTGCCTACGATGCCCAGGCCGAGGGAGACGGGCTCCAGGAACGCAGCGGTCAGGGTGAAGCTGTTGGTCAGTAACAGCAGCACTAACAGCAGCCCTGATGATGATGACCGCTGCTTTAATAATAACATGCCAGGCTGCATTTCTTCTGTTAACCGTTTAAACCGTTGTGAATCCTGGTGGTATTTAAAACGAAATGATGATCCGCAAAACGCAACGGATCAATCCAGGAGGAACCTACCAACCAACCGCAGGATCGAAGAGTGAAACTGAAATACAACTCCGTGTGACTGTCTGTAGTGCACGACCAGGGGCGGATTGGCCATCTGGAGTACAGGGAGTTTTTACCGGTGGCCTGCGCCACCTAGTGGCCTGGACAGGATTTTTTTTTCTTTTTTCTTTTTTTAGTCCAGGGCAGACCAGGGCACCAGGCCAGGCAAACTAGTGTTTCTATCCTTCAAAAAAGAAAAGGTGTCCTACACCAGAGCCTTCCAGTAGGAGAGTTGCCATATTCCCGTTCACTCCTGTGCGCCAGGGCACTGGCGCTGCTGGAGGCAGTGTTGCCAACTGCCAAGATCCAAAATGCACTAGTGGCACTTCCAAAATGCACTAGAATGTGCTAGATGCTTGTCTGGAACATACAGATCAAAATGACCATTAATCTTCTACATTCTCTAGTTGTGTAGACTAAGTTGGGCTAATTCACATGATGAATATTTTAACTCTTGAGGGTGTAAAAATGAAACCCAGGGTGGCCTGGCGAAGGCAAAATTGTCCCTGTGGGAAAATATGTGCCAATCCGCCCCTGTGTAGTGCTGTGCACGACACGTCTCGCTGTGAAGTGTGAAAACAGTTTCGGTCTTGAGTTCACCAGTCAGTGTGTGTGGATCTGATCCGGTGCAGATCCCGCCCTACTGTTTCCGGGAATTTGCACGCACACATACATGCGGGCACTGTTTCCGTATCCGGAACCGGATCTACAATCTGCAGAGCCCTAAGTGACCCCCATCATGAGCGAGTTTTGCTGTTGAGGGTGATGATGATGATGATGATGACGCCACGTACTGTCCAAAGTTGAACCTGTCAACCTGCCTGCCTTTTAATAATTTATTTGTATGATGAGCCTGGTTGCTTTTATCATGCTGATCATATCCATACAAGCAGTGATTGTAAAGGATGGCATGTCATGTTTTATTGATGATAAGGTATCCTGGCTTGGGCTTTGATGTTTGATTGTCATATTGATTCAATCAACACCTTTTCCCCTCTTTGTATATTTCTCTTTTCCCTTTGGCCTGCACTATCTGATCTGCTGCCTCTGACTTCAGTGAATATCTGTAGCCTATGTCTATGTTTGATGAAATGAAACATAGACAGCCTAGGCTGCCATAGGCTGCCTTTATAAACTAGTGTATTATTGAACTGGTTCATGTCCATTCACAGATTTATTAGTCTTGTAGGTTACTGTAAATCTCCAAGCTGTTAATAAAAAAAAATCAATAAAATATCAAGCCAAAACAAGACCAGACACAGCCTGCAAGTTGGAATATAAGCGACTCTCCAGGTTAAACTAGCCCAAAGTCACTTAAACTAGATGGCTGCGCAGGTATTATTGCACTTCAATCTGTATACTTTAATACTTTGTTTATTACAATCTTTTTTTTATTAAAGTGCAGTACAGTCCAAACACCTGTTGAGGGCAGTAGAGAGACATGGTTGTCACTAAGGGAACATGCAGTGACATGTCAAAAGAACCGATCTACAAGTTTCTGTTGTAAATGATTGTCTGTTCTTTGTGTCTTTAAGGAATAAGGGGGTGGGTATAGGCCTATATAGGACATATAAGCATTGATTGATTTATTGATGGATCGAATATTTATTAGATCTGTAAATAGCACAAAGCAGTCATATATTTGGGCTAAAAGAATAAGACAAAAAAAAGCATCCCGGGGATTTGTTTCCATTGTGGTCCTCCCAATTAATCAACATCACATAGAAAACACCATCAAGATCAAATATTACCAACAAATATAAAATGTGATTTTCTATGGGGAAAGTGGGTTTACTGTGCTTGTCTCTCAGAATATTGGTTTCGTACTTGTTATAATGTTATGATTCTATTTTTTATTGTAATCCATCAATGATAATCAAAAAGAAACCTTGGTCTGTGATATTGACCAGCACTTCAGCAGGATTTACAGCAAGGGATTGCTTAAAAATACAAACAGCCAAAAATAACAAAGCCAAATAAATGCAAAACTGCAAACACTTGTAATAATGTATGGTTTAGGATATTTGGGGTTATTTTATTGACAAGGACAGTGTGCGCCACTGTTAATGGCTGGTATTCTCGAACGCTATATGGTGTAGTCAGGAATAGTGTAAGTCTTCTCATTGGCTGCATGCGGCAGCTTACCAAATAATTAACCATAATAATTAAAACTAGCCATAAAGAGCTTCAACTCATGATGAACAGCAGAGGGAGTACAGTAACATTTTTAATTGGGGATCAGGTGATTTCTGGACTTTTTGAATTGCAGGTTTTAATTATTATGGATAATTACTTGGGAAGCCCAGGCCCAGGTCTGGTGGTGTAGGCCTTTTACAAGGCCCAGACCTGAATTGCAGAGAATGAGAAGACTTACATACCTGGCTACACCCTAGCTGTCCGAGAATACCAGCCATTCACTGTGAACCCCTTTTTGAGGGGGTCCCTGAGCTTAGCGGTCACATGGACACCCCCCAGGCCCCTGCAGGCCCAACGTGCCCCTTGGGTAATCCTCCCCTGAATGTTTCAGTTTAATATGGCATGAATGTGAGTGAGTAACTGAGTGAGTGAGTGAGTGAGTGAGTGAGTGAGTGAGTGAGTGAGTGAGTGAGTGAGTGAGTGAGTGAGTGACTGTGTGAGTGAGTGAGTGAGTGAGTGAGTGACTGTGTGAGTGAGTGACTGAGTGACTGAGTGACTGAGTGAGTGAGTGAGTGGAAATCTACACATGCAGACCCAGTTGAAGGCCTGCTGATCTTCTCAGTATAAAGTAGGCATGCATGTTTACAATTGTAAGGCTCATTGAAGTGCACTTTAAAAGGGATATTGGAGAGCAGGGAAAGGAGAGCTCTGCTTTGAAACATCTTCTAATCCAGTGGTTTTCAACCAGTGGTTCAGGGACTACCAGTGGTCCCTGAGAGGATTCCAGGTGGTCACTAGCAAAGTTGATAACCCGATCTGTAACTCTTGAAAGCGTAAAATGATACCAAATGGACCCTTACGGGTCCATTTGGAATAATTTTACGCTCTAAAGAGTTAAAGGTAGGGAAAGTGATTTCACTTTTGTCAGATATCACCCAAAATATTTTTTTTTTCTGTTAAAATGCTCTATTATAAGGTGTGGAAACCATATATGGAGTTTCCCCCTCCCCCACGTTAGCAGAGGAGCTAATAAAAGTTCCCCAGGTGGTGGCGAATTCTCCTCCAATCAGGATCGAGCAGCAGGTTTACATAGTGTAGCTACTGTTTGGCGCCCCTAGTGCACCAGGCTGGTACTACACCATGAATTTCAAATCACTTACCCTACCTTTAAATGATATTTAAACATCTGAATGACTTAATTTTCAAGAATCTACACAATTAGAAAAGGATGAAGAATTGTTATTTTGACCAACAAACATTTTGTCAGTGATCTCTCCTAAATTATGGACCAAAACATGAAAATCCTGGTTTTGGGTCCGAGACACACTAAGCATCAAATGGTGGTCCACGGCAAAAATGCAGAATAAATAATGGGCCCTAGTACGAAAAACTTTGGAACCACTGCTCTAGCCCAATACAATGACCTCTTGCACTCATGTCCTGTTTATGCATTTTAGAAAGAGAGGGTCAAACGGTTTATATTTAAATATGAGGTCATGCTCTCTTTCTCTCCGTATCAATAATATTTGCCCCATCCATGACCCCCATCCCCCCTACCCCCCTGGCATTCATCTTTTAACTTTGATGTCATCTCTTCTGATTAAGCACTTCTATTTTGAGATAGACCATTTTATAGAAACCAAATGTTCCACCCAGGGGCGGATTGGCACATATTTTCCCATCGGGACAATTTTGCCTTAGCCAGGCCACCCGGGGGGGGGGGCAGCTGGTTAACCAGATGTAACTCTTTGAGAGCGTAAAAATGAAACCAAATGGACCCTTGCGGTCCATTTGGTTTCATTTTTACACCCTCAAGAGTTAAAATATTCATCATGTGAATTAGCCCAACATAGTCCACACAACTAAATGTAGAAGATTAATGGTCATTTTGATCTGTATGTTCCAGGCGAGCATCTAGCACATTCTAGTGCATTTGGAAGTGCCACTAGTGCATTTGGATCTTGGCAGTTGGCAACACTGCCTCCAGCAGCGCGAGGCAGTGCCCTGGCGCACAGGAGTGAACAGGAAATATGGCAACTCTCCTACTGCTTGAAGGCTCTGGTGTAGGACACCTTTCTTTTTTGAAGGATAGAAACACTAGTTTGCCTGACCTGGGCCTGGCGCCCTGGCCTGCCCTGGACTTAAAAAAAAAAAAAAAAAAAAAAAAAAAAAAAGAAAAAGAAAAAGAAAACTGTCCAGGCCACTATAGGTGGCGCAGGCCACCGGAAAACTCCCTGTACTCCAGATGGCCAATCCGCCCCTGGTTCGACCTCCCTTCATTTTATGTTTCACTTGCTCTCTGTAGCTTCTTCTCATGTAGATTTCAGCATAATGCGCCTCCTCCGGTCCCCAGCCAGGCCCTGTTCCTCTAGCAGAGCTTGTGGATTTACACAGGACAACTTTAGTTTTTTTTCATTCAAGGTTCATGTCATATTGGTTT
>CM076985.1:43840092-43875092 GCA_039105355.1 Benthosema pterotum
AGGGTGACCAGATGTCCCCGTTACTGTGGGACAGTCACAGGGTGACCAGATGTCCTTTGTGTCTCATTTCAAAGACTTTTCAGTCATCCCGCAAATTGAGACCCTGTCCCACATTGTGACTGACAGACTACAGTGGTCAATGGCCTAAAAGTCCCCCTTCTATTTTCTGTTGTAAAGTTTTCTCACTGTCTTGTTAATGCTAGATGTGTTTTAAGCCTGTTGAAATAACAGTGAAGTACATACTAACATGAATAAAATAACAAATTCATGGCTGGGGACTATTAAGACTACTTATGGACAAATGAAGCATGAGGCATTTTTAATGCCAACTGTAATGTGTTGCTACCCTGCAATTAAATGTAATACTTCTGTCCCTCAAATGAACAGTTTTTGGTCCACTTAAGTCTGATTGATCAATCTATTGTGAAAGAAAAATATCTACCAGTCTGCCTGTTCTGATAAGAAATGAAATATGGCCTAATAATGACATAACTGCAGTAAATGGCCATTGAATATGTGATGACCGTGCAGTCATTCCCTTATTGACAATAAGGGAATTTATATTCTTTTTTTTTTACTGTGGCACTCGGAGTGTCAAGGAAAAAATCATGGCACTTCATGTCAAAAGGTTGCCTACCCCTGGCCTACGGTATTGTAATTAAATCACATGCACGCGCACACGCACGGACGCGCACGAGCACAGACTCGAAGCCTCACCACCTTGGCTAAACAATTTTCTGGGGGGGAAACACTGTATATGTTCATATTATGTTGGCGGATCACCCCAGTGTGTGTGTGTGTAATAATGCTACATCCAGGGAGCCACTAGGGCTGTGTTTTAGAGCCGCATGTGGCTCCTGAGCCGCAGGTTGCTGACCCCTGGGCTAGATAAATGCTCAGACTGCCCCACTAAACATTCAAAACATCCCAAGATATTTCAAATTAAAGTGCTTCTATTTAAAATGATGTGAAACACTACTACTGCTACTAAACTAACTACAGCTGTGTCACCACTAAACCAACAGCATTTCATCATTGAAAACAGAAAACTCTCTGAGTCAGACCTTTAGCTTTATGCATGCTGCGTGTCTGTTGCAACTTCAACAACAACTGATGTTATTATTGATGCTTTACTTGACTAATAAAAGTCCTGTAACTGAAAATGGGTATGGGTGCGGCTTCGCGACACGGGCGATGAAGCCGCACCCATACCATTTTCTCCCAGGGACCCCTAGTCTAGACTCTTGAAAATTACATAATTCAAATGTTTAAATTTAACTTAAAGATGGAGTGCTTTTTTTTCTACCCTAAAACATGATCATCAGGTATTAATGTTATATGAAAAGTAAGATTTTCTCCCAAAAGTGTACAGTGTTTGTTAAACTGTCAATTTTATGATTCCACCCTACCAGTTCATTAAGTATGCCTGGTTTGCCTGGTGGGTGGTGATGGGTGGAGATCCAGCTGAACTGAAGCCACACCCACAGCTTTAGTTGCATGATAAAGGGGGAGGAGTTAGGGGAGGAGCTGAGCACATGATGTCACTATTTTGAAGGTTTTTCATTGGCACGTTTAACTGGAAAGGTTCAGCCCCCAGGAAGAAACCCTAAATACAAAGGGAAGACATCATTCCACATAAAAACACACCAAGGGGTCTATTTACATACTGTCACCTCTTAAACATGTACAAAATTGGAAAAAATACAAAAATCACGGCACCCCCTCTTTAACTCTGACCATTCAAGTGAAGAGTAGCCTCGACACCCAGGCTTTCATTTTCGTCCGAGTTGCGCAAAAAAACAGAAAGCCTGGACTAATCTATTACCCACAGTGGTCTAGAAGTGGGTGGAGTCAACCTTTCGGGGTGGGCGTGGCTCTAAATGATGTGACCTATCACAGCAGTGGAGGGGCGGGAGGGGGAGGGGCCGGGGATGCCAACCAACCCCCCCCCCCCCCCCCGCCCCTCCTAAAATCGCCTATGATTAGAAGGACGGAGGAGGAGGAAGAGAGGAGTTGATCACTTCCAGGACACAACTACCTCTGTGCAAAACACACACACACACACACACACACACACACACACACACACACACACACACACACACACACACACACACTCTATGGTTATAATAACAACGGCCAGCACCACAGAAAATGCCTCGTTTATAGCTACGATACGTCATCTGACAGCTAGGGCTTATATCGTGCGCCAGTAATATCTTATCTACAAGCGAGTCCACATAACTGTGGGCCTGAACAGAACACATGTCACACATGGGGATTTGATGTGGAATATTAGCCTACGTTGTGAGCATTTACAACACAATGGGCTGTCGGAGCAGCGCAGTCTCGCCCCCTCATGACATTGCCCTTGTTCTAGCCTGGGTTCAGCCCACAGGCCCCGCCCACTCAGCTGGGTTCTGAGGTCTGGTGTTGTGATGAAGAGTTTCGATTTATCTCGTCCGGAAAAACGGCTCGGCCAATGAGCTGGAGTTGGAGGCGGGTCTAAAAAAATAGCCAATCAACACCGAGGATCATCTAACTGCCACAACAGGACAGTTTCCCATAAAAAAAAACAGCACACATCCATTCAGTTTCATTGTAACTAAAGTTTCATTGTAACTAGAGTTTCATTGTAACTAGAGTTTCATTGTAAATAGAGTTTCATTGTAAATAGAGTTTCATTCTGTAATACTGCATTTAGTTATAAATAGTGAAAATGTCCGACCCAACTGCACTGCTAGTCAGTTAACTGCTAGTTAACTGCTAGTTAACTGCTAGTTAACTGTTGTTGTCGACTGCAAACAACATCTCCAGTGATTGGTCGAGGGAAAATCAAGAGCCCGCCTCCTTGTAAATGGGTTACAATGGGGCCATTGTCAGACTCTTGAGCCATGGCTCAGAGTCTGACAATCAGGCTACCCTTGTTCCAGAAATGGAACAAGATCATAATAACATGGTGAAACATCTTGATGACTAGGGGTGTAAATCACGCCCATCATGGCGATTCCATTCAGTATCGATTTCCTGACCCAACGATTCGATTTTTTTTCCGATACTCAAGAATACACCACGATTCGATTCGATTTCGATTTTTTTTTTACCCTTTTTTACCTTACAGACTAGACAATGTTTCAAATTCGAAATAAATCAATGAAAGCTGTAATACCGTTATACATTTTATTTGAGAAACAGCAAAGTTGTACTTCACCTAGGCCTAGTCTGAATTACGTCCAGGAGCAAATGGATAAAATAGACCAGATATTTTTATTCATTTATTTTTAAACATGAATCGATACTCTTGCGGACGTATCGATACATCGTATTGTCGGCTGTTGGATCGATACATCGATTCAAAATCGATCTTTTTTTTTACATGTCTATTGATGACATCATCAAGACGTATTTTCACGTATTTTAATGGATTTCTTTTGGCGCTTCTTTTTTTTCTGAGAGCGTACAAATGGAACCAAATGAACCCGTTAGGGTTCATTTGGTTGCATTTGTACGCTCTCAGAAAAAAAATGTTGAAAATGGGTGGAATTCCCCTTTAATGTTGAGTGTACCATATTGGCGGACGCATGTGCAATAATAATAACAATATAATATGCTATACCTGAAAAGAACAATTCTTCCTTTATATTCCGGTGAAAGAACATATGCCCACATGCTGCCAAAGGCATCTGGACCGACTAAAACAGAAAAAAGAAAAAAAAACTATAGCTCTCTCTGGCAGCACCAGATGTGCGAATGGGCAAAGGTCTCAGCGCTACGTTGACTACCAACGTAGGAGGGAGCAGGGGCGGATCTAGGTATGGGCAGGGGGGGGGGGCAATGCCCCCTAAATGCCCAGTCTGCCCCACCAAACATGATGGCATGCAAAACAACCCAAGATATTTCAAATTAAAGTGCTTCTATTTAAAATGATGTGAAACACTACTACTACTGCTACTAACTAACTACAGCTGTGTCACCACTAAACCAACAGCATTTCATCATTGAAAACAGAAAACTCTCTGAGTCAGACCTTTAGCTTTATGCATGCTGCGTGTCTGTTGCAACTTCAACAACAACTGATGTTATTATTGATGCTTTACTTGACTAATTAAAGTCCTGTAACCTAAAATGGTATGGGTGCGACTTCACTCTTCACCCCCCCCCCCCCCCCCCCCCCCCCCCCCCCCCCCCCCCCCCCCCCCCCCCCCCCCCCCCCCCCCCCCCCCCCCCCCCCACCAAATGGGACATGTTACATCTGCCCCTGAGAGAGAGACGAAGCCACAGGAAAACACAAACGCAGGACTTTTTCATTCTCCTCCTCCTCCTCCTCCTCACCCTGACATTGTGACAGCTCATATCACCCTGCCTATGCATTATTCATACAGTCATGCATAATATAATACATGGAGCTACGGCTTGAAAGGCAGCGAACGGTTTTGAAAGAACGACGACAAGTCAATTAGCCTGAGATGAAACAATGGTAAACGTAAACATGAAACCAAATGGACCCGCAAGGGTCCATTTGGTTTCATGTTTACACTCTCAAGAGTTAAAATATGCATCACGTCAATTAGCCCAAGTCTACACAACTAGAGAAGAGTAATGGTCATTTTGATCTGCATGTAACCAGCTGAAGAGCCGCATGCGGCTCGCGAGCCGCGGGTTGGCCACCCCTGATCTAGGAAGTGAAATAGACATTTTGTTGTTGTTTGTTGTTTGTTGTTTTTTGCCATTATATTGACATTCATGACATTCATAACAAGTATTCATCTTTGCTGGCAGGCACACAGAGTCGGACCTTTGTCTAAAAAAACAACAACAAAACAATGTTTCAAAGATCCACAGATGTTGTTCTTCCTCTGCATTCACAAGCCGTAATAAGACAAAGGTCTTTGTCAAATTAACTGTCCAGAGATTACAGAGACAACAGACCTTCCTTTGTTCCTGCTGAGAACACATTCCTTCATACTGAACCATCATGGATGTCCAAAATGTCACGACCTGTTGTGCTGGTGTGTGCACTAGGCAGTGGTTTTCAACCTTTTTGGCTCCAGGGACCACCATTTATTCAGCATTTGAGCCACGGAGGACCACCATTTGATGACATTTCACACCAAAGATCTAAAATTAAAGAATTATTTTGGTTTTGTCGGTTGTCCACAGTTCCAGGCTGCATTTTGCCAACAAAAAACAGTATAAACTTCTTAATTAAATAGTGCTAATTCAGATGCTGAATATATAACTCTTGAGATGGTGAAAATGAAACCAAATGGACCCGCAAGGGTCCATTTGGTTTCATTTTTACGTTCTCAAGAGTTACATCTGGTTTACCAACTTTCTATCATTTAGCCTGGGGACCACCTGGAACTCTATCAAGGACCACTGGTGGTCCCCCGACCACCTGTTGAAAACCCCTGCACTAGTGCATGTGCTTGAAAAAACTCCCCCATACACAGGCCTGGATGTGAGGTTGGGGGCCAGGCAAAAATGGTATGAGGTTGGCTTCATCGATGCGGTGCGAATTCAAATCATCAGCACTTTAACAGTCTGCGTGCCCTTGCAATAGAGCTACGTCGCGGTTATCATTTATGAAAATAGTTATATGACCGATGCCGCTTAGGTTGAGCTACGTCTCTCTACGTCGCTTACCGTCGCCGGTTTGATACGATCCCAATGATAACAGCAGCGAGCAGCGACCGCATATTCCATTCAGAACGGACCAAAATAAGGGACGGACCAACCCGGGACCGGAAGTGCGTCGCCAACTAACTTGTCCGGGCGGGAACAAGGACCGAAACATGAAATATGACTTTTAGATGAAAATCGCTGGCTACTGGCTACCTCAAAAAATATGAAAAAGGGCTGGCACTGGGTATGTTCATTTGAAATATGTTTGACATTTTGGTTGTTTGCATGCCATTGTGTTTGGTGGGGCGTCTGCTAGTGCAATGGCACGGCTTCAATATGTCATCAGTCTCACGTTGATCCCGCCTCTAGCAGCCGCGTACGGATGCATAGAGCTCCGACCAGACTCTGACCGGAGTGCATTGGGTCTGCCCAACACTGTTTCAATAGAAGGAACACAATGCTACTCCCAGATGGTGTTTTTTAGCGCTTCATTGTATGTTTAGTGCTGTTTAGAGCTTCATTGTACATTGTAAAATGTATTGTAAATCCTGATTAAATTGTAAACTTTTCACCATTGTAAGTCGCTCTGGATCAAGAGTGTCTGCTAAATGCCTAAATTGTAAATGGTAAGTTGAAATGGTGGAGTCAGGTTAAGGCACACTGGGGACAGGGGAGGGAATACTCCTTATTTGGTCTCCACATTCTAGCGAAAACAGAAGAAAATAAAAATAAAAGAAAAAATATATATATTTGAAATAAGTGAAATTGCCTACTGTACTATACCTTTAAACTGAAATGTTTTAATTGCGGTTTTCCTACAAAAAAACCTTTTAATCTTAAATCAACTGAAGCTTGACTGATATTCTTACAAATTATACACAGATTCACAAACCACCGGTTCATCTATCGTATGAGTCTGTTTTTGCAGCAGCAGATGTTGCATATTTTCATGTAAAACCACACCACCACCATCTTGGCAGCACATCTGACAATCCTGGTTTTTGCCTCCATCCCACTTCAGTGTAGCTCTGATGCTCAATTTATAGCATGGTCTGTCGGTCGGTCGGTCGTACAGAAAACTCTAAATAAAATGGGGGATTTCACTTTACTTTACAACCTTAACCCTTTATCCATTGAAAAATAGCAGACCTACAAGCTCATTAGCGCGCCACCAAGTGGCGCGCGCGCCACTATGAGCTTGTAGGTCTGCTATTTTTTTTAAAAAAGATTGTGAAAATGCGTTGCAAATCTTTTGAGTGTATTATTTCATGAAGCAGAGATTTTTAAATCAAGTCTGCTTCTGGGGGGATACCGAGAACAACATGTTTCCAGACGGGGGTCCGCAGCCAAATATACCGTAATTTCCGGACTATAAGCCGCACCAGCTAAATTTGGTGCAAAATCCTGATTTTTCCATGTATAAGCCGCACCTGACTATAAGCCGCACCAGACAACCAGCTTCATGTTAGAGCAGTGGTTTTCAACCTTTTTGATCCCAGGGACCACTATTTATTCAGCATTTGAGCTACAGACCACCATTTGACAACATTTTTCACCCCACAGAACCCAAAACTAAGATTTCTTTCCTTTTGTCCACAATTCCAGGATGGATTTTCGCAAACAAAACAGGCAAAACATAGAGATCAAAATGACCATGACTTATTAATTAAGTGGTGCTAATTTAGATGGTGAATATCATAACTCTTGAGAGTGTAAAAATGAAACCAAATGGACCCTTGCGGGTCCATTTGGTTTCATTTTTACGCTCTCAAAGAGTTACATCTGGTTTAACCACTTTTCCATCATTTAGTCTGGAGGGACCACCTGGAACCCTCTCAGGGACCACTGGTGGTCCCCGGACCATCTGTTGAAAACCCCTGTTTAAAAAAAAAAAACACCTGTAAAAATCCATAGATTGGCCGCACCTTTGTATAAGCCGCAGGGTCCAAAGCATGTGAAAAAAGTAGCGGCTTATAGTCCGGAAATTACGCTAGATAAATCTAGGGGTCCTTGGCATGAAATATGTTGAGCATCACTGACACAGGTACATAATAATTTCAGAAAAAATATAATCTAATTAAAGAAGAGAGTGAGGGAGAGAGCAGAGAGACAGCAGAGAAAGCTGCTCAGTTGAGAGGTTCTGTAGGCTATATTACGGTCTCTCTCTGATTGGCCCATGCGTGGTCGTTAGGTCTGCCTCTAATTAGCAGCCGCTAATTAGAGAGGAGAGGCGACAGTGGAGCGGCCGGCAGTGGAGTCCTTTGTGCAAAGGGAAAGTAAGGAGGTCTTTCTTTGTTGATAAACCTCCAAATTACACGCTAGCACATGACATTTAGGTGACATCACACGCCAAGGTGTCCTTCTTGACGACCGCCTGCCATTATTACAGCCTCAGAAAGGAACGTGTGCTGTTGCTCGGAAAGGAAAAAAAAAATGACATAGTCATGGGTTGACACTAAGGTCTCTGAGGCACTTGCCCATTGGGCAAGTGCAAGTCAGGTTCTACTTGCCCTCAGGTCATGGTCACTTGCCCCACAAAAATATATTGTAAATTTTGCATTTAAGTTTACTTCCTACTTGGGTGCTTTAAACCAGGGGTTTTCAACAGGTGGTCCCTGAGAGGGTTCCAGGTAGTCCCTAGTTAAGTTGGTTAACCAGATGTAACTCTTGAGAACGTAAAAATGAAACCAAATGGACCCTTGCGGGCTTTGGTTTCATTTTTACGTTCTCATTTTTACACTCTCAAGAGTTAAAATTAATCATCTTAATTAGCCCAGGTCTACACAACTAGAGAACGATCGGGCAACCAGGTAGCAGTCTTCACTTGCCCCACCATTTTTTTTACTTGTCCCGGGCAAGCGGGCAAGTGTTAGTGTCAACCCCTGGGGCAAAAATGTCCTCAAATGGTGGTCCTCCGATGGCTCAAATGCCGAATAAAGAGTGTCAAAAAGTTTGAAAACCACTGCTTCACATAAAAACTTTGGAGTTGCCCACCCTGCCATTCTTCCAGCCCACCCTAGTAGGGCTTGCTAACAAATTCAGGCCACTAACCCTAACAAATTCACAGTTTGTAGACAAATGCTTACATCCTCCAGGAAGCACAGCGACAGCGATAAAAAAAAACCCTTTTAAAATAGAAAGATAAGAAAAAAAAGAGAAAGAACCCTGAAGCTGTATTGCTGCCAAACCAAAATAATATTATTGGTGGAGCAAGAGCACCCTCTGCTGGCCAACATGAACACACACAACACAGTGGACAATTTTACTATCATATAATTCATGCCTGGGGGTCAAATGCGGCCCTTTGGCTGACTCTGACCGGCCTGTGCGAGGGTTTTAAACCAGTGTTCCGGGGACCACCAGTGGTCTTTGAGAGAGTTCCAGTTAAATATGGAAAGTTGGTTAACCAGATGTAACTCTTTGAGAGCGTAAAAATGAAACCAAACGGACCCTTGCGGGTCCATTTGGTTTCATTTTTACTCTCTCAAGAGTTAAAATATTCATGTGAATTAGCCCAAGTCTACACAACTAGAGAATGTAAAAGATTAATGGTCATTTTGATCTGTATGTTTGACTGCTTTGTTTCCCAAATCCAACCTGAAATTGTGGACAAAAGCAAAATATACTGTATATCTTTAGTGAAAATGTCATCAAATGGTGCTCCGTGGCTCAAATACTGAATAAATTGAGGGTCCTGGTGTCAAAATGGCTTAAACTTTTATTTTGAAATTAAATTAATATTACGCAGACTTAGCTCAGCCTTTAGTCTTGGCCCTCCACAATATTTTATTCGTCTCATTTGGCCCCTTGGGAAAAATAATTTCCCACCTCTGATATAATTGGAGCCTTCAACAAGTAATTATTGATCACAAAACGAGGTAAAAGGTAAAAAAAAAAAAAAAAAATACCACTGGTGCTGCAAAGATCTAAAAGGCACTGGAACAGTGAAAAAAGCAAGACAGCGATCCAAACATTCAAAAGTTAAAAATGAGGAGTATGAAAACAAGGTACTTTATTAAATGATAAAATAAGCCAAACATGTTTTGACTCTCAAGGAGTAAGTAATTACTGATATCAGTGGTGTTTCCCAAGTCCTTACAACTATACTAGTGTGCTGTACTGTGTGCTGGCATTTAGCACATACAAGATGCTGTACTCTGTAGGACAGACTACAGCGTCTTGCAACGGGTCTAGTCCAGTGGTTTTCAACCTTTTTCATACCAGGGCCCACAATTTATTCAGAATTTGAGCCACAGAGGATTAAATTCTATCCCCACAGACCGCAAAACTAAAGATTTATTTTGCTTTCGTCCACAATTCCAGGCTGGATTTGAGGAAACAAAATGACCATTAATCTTCTACATTCTCTAGTTGTATAGACTTGGGATAATTCACATGATGAATATTTTAACTCCTTGAGAGCGTTAACATGAAACCAAATGGACCTCTCAGGGACCACTGGTGGTCCCCGGACCACCTGTTGAAAACCCCTGGTCTAGGGGTAAGATTCTAAGATTCAAAACACCTCCAAGATAGCGATGAAGTCCACACCCAAAACACCAACAAATCGCGTGCAACCCAGATTTGGCACCAACAAGGGAGTAAATTAATTCCGCTCCAACGTATGCCACCAAAAGGGCCCTGCCAACAGTCATTAAGACATGCAAATCCCCTGACTCTTCCCCGGACCACCTGTTGAAAACCCCTGTTATAAAACACCTGTAAAAATCCATAGATTGGCCGCAGGGTCCAAAGCAAGTGAAAAAAGTAGCAGCTTATAGTCAGGAAATTACGGTACTATGTCTTTTGTATGAGCACTGTGCATCATAGTGGCGCACGGCACGGACACGATGCATTGTGAGCTCGGTCGTCATGCATTTGAATGCGAGTGACGGGTGAGAGAGATTAGTCAATTGATCACGTTCGCCCAAAATATGAGCGTGTTTGTGAACGATCGCGGCTCGGCGGAATGTGAGCGTGATTTCAGTTCGATGAATCTAATAACTGATCTCCATTGGAGGCTTACAGAACACCTGTCCTCTCTTATGTTCATTAAACAGAACACCTGTCCTCTCTTATGTTCATTAAACAGCATCAACCTCCTCTTATAGAACACCTGTCCTCTCTTATGTTCATTAAACAGAACACCTGTCCTCTCTTATGTTCATTAAACAGCATGAATCTCCTCTCCGCTCCTGGAGTCTGGACGCTTATGTTAAGACTGAGTAGCAGAAAGTATCTAAACGTGTTTCAGATAATACAAACCCGCTTTGGCGGTTGTTATAAAACGGAGGTTTATGTATTTTATTATTCTAAAATGCAGTCTCTAGCTCTACTGTTCAAAACAATGAAAAGGAATATTGTCTACAAGTTTTAAATCCTACTGTAGAAACAATAAAAAGCAAAAAAACACGATCAAATATTGAATATAGGCCTAATATTGCTTCCTTGTAATTTTCTGTAGTCTGTTATCTTGCTATTCTGTAATCTTGCTATTGTTTGAAGTAGTAGTCTGTAATCTTATTGTCTTGACTATTGTCTTATTGCACTGTGGAAAATGGAAACGCTATTTCACCCCTGTATATGTCCTGACATACACTGGAGTGACAAATAAAAAACCTTGAACCTTGAACCCATTATATTAAGCACTGGAACCCGTTATAGGCTGTACACAGTATGGTACAGTCTGCCTGCATCTATATGAATCTGTAAATGAACCTGTTATAGGCTGTATGCAGTATGGTACAGTCTGCATCTATATGAATCTGTAAATGAACCTGTTATAGGCTGTACGCAGTATGGTACAGTCTGTCTGCATCTATATGAATCTGTAAATGAACCTGTTATAGGCTGTATGCAGTATGGTACAGTCTGTCTGCATCTATATGCAGGGGTCGACATTATAATTGGCCCGATGGCCCGAAACAGGTTTGAAAACACGTGCGGGCCACCAGGTGGCGCCCTATACTGGCCCGATGGGGCCAGTGGTAAAATGCCCTCGTTGGCGCCTGCACATTTGTTGTACAAACCTTTGCTGTACAAACTTTTGTTGTATGGTCGCCATGACAACCTGTATTAGTCTTTGATCTTGGGTGAAAAAAGGTTGGGCACCCCTGATATACATATTGTATTATTATTTTTATTTCACAATATGTTGGTGTTGTTTTGTAATTGTTTAAGTTTTATTTATATTTTGTTTATTAGCACAAAAAATATTTTAGGCATTCTGCATTGTATAAGGGTCAGCTTGCTGAACGGTCTACTGGTTTTGACCCCCATGAAAAGAGTGCTGTTAACTTGAATGCATTTAATGCATTAATAAATGGTGGTCTTTTTTGCAGACTATGGGGATCGATTACCTGGGCCAGTGGTTACAGTTGTGGGGCCAGTGATTCTTAAAAGCCACTGGCCCGAAGGGCCAGTGGCAAATTTCCCTTAATGTCTACCCCTGATATGAATCTGTAAATGAACCTGTTATAGGCTGTATGCAGTATGGTACAGTCTGTCTGCATCTATATGAATCTGTAAATGAACCTGTTATAGGCTGTATGCAGTATGGTACAGTCTGTCTGCATCTATATGAATCTGTAAATGAACCTGTTATAGGCTGTATGCAGTATGGTACAGTCTGCATCTATATGAATCTGTAAATGAACCTGTTATAGGCTGTATGCAGTATGGTACAGTCTGTCTGCATCTATATGAATCTGTAAATGAACCTGTTATAGGCTGTATGCAGTATGGTACAGTCTGCATCTATATGAATCTGTAAATGAACCTGTTATAGGCTGTATGCAGTATGGTACAGTCTGCCTGCATCTATATGAATCTGTAAATGTGCATGCATGCGTGATGTGCATGTGCACGTGCACGAGTCCTATGGTGCGTCCCCCCACTTCTAAAATTTCCACTACAACACTGTAGCAGATACAGTAGTTACAGTGTGTAGACCATACCTGGGCATCATGCGGCACGTTGGCTGACTCTGACCGGCCCCGGAAAGGGTACCGTGGTTTTCAACCAGTGGTCCAGGGACCACCAGTGGTCCTTGAGAGAGTGCCAGTTAAATACGGAAATCTGTTTAACCAGATGTAACTCCTTGAGAGCGTTTCATTTTTACACTCTCAAGACTTAAAATATTCATGATCTGAATTAGCCCAAGTCCAAAATTAATGGTCATTTTGATTTGTATGTTTGACTGGTTTGTTTCCCCAAATGTCATCAAATAGTGGTATTCTGTGTCTCAAATTCTGAATAAATAGAAGGCCCTGGTGTCAAAATGGTTGGTCTTACTCTTACTTTTATCTTGAAATTAAATTAATACTACGCAGACTTTAGTTCAGCCTTTAGTCTTGGCTTCTCCACAATATTTTATGTATCTCATTTGGCCCCTTGGGAAAATAATTGCCCACCGCTGGTGTAAACAGTGAGATCCTGGTGGAGGTTCCAACAGCAGCTACAGTAGTTACACTGGACTAGGGCCCAGGGGTGCCCAACCTTTTTTGACCCAAGATCTACTTTTCAGCAGCCAACCCCTCCGGGATCTACCAGTCCAATATCAACATTTCAAACCACACGCATCGTTGCCAGCCTGCAGTAACTTCACAACAACACAACACTACATTGTTTTACCACTTTACTTTATGTCCATATAAGCATAAAGTACAACAGACTTGTCATAAGTAGGCCAACAACAGTACAACATAAGTACAACAGACTTGGACAAACACTGACATTGCAAATGCAATAATAATAAGAACAGTCCAGAATAATCCATTATAAGTTGCAGAACAGTCCATTATACTGTGCCAATACTGTTGGCATAATTCACAGACAGCAGACAACAATCCTCAAAATGAGCCGCTTCGTAGACACACACACACACACACACACACACACACACACACACACACACACACACACACACACACACACACACACACACACACACACACACACACACACACACACACACACACACACACACACACACACACACTCCTGAGATGTAATCGTGATCAGCTTGAGATCTACCGGTAGATCCCGATCTACTGGTTGGGCTCCCCTGAGTTCCAGTGTGTAAACAGTCAGATCCTACATGGAGCAGGACTTACCTGGTAAGAAGAGAAGCTCAGTGTGATCTGTGTTGATCTTCAGGTGGAGGAAAGACTTAGACAGTGAGACGTCAGCCATGAAGTGATCTTCAACCTGAGAGGCAGAGAGAACAGAGAGGAGAAAAACATTTGGGTTTCATAGAGATGCAATATTGTTTTAGGAAGCAAAACTAATTAGTTTGGTGGAAAAGGGGCTGAGAGTGTAAGAATCTCACCCTTCCATCGTCTCCCTATAACAGATACATTTACAGTCAGCATTGCTTTGAAGCATCTACAGTCCCATATGGAAAAAAAGTATATACGGTGTACAGTATATGCAAACTCTTGAAAGTGGCACCTTTTGACTTTTGATTTTGCGTGTCATATATAATTCTTATACATTGCAGAATTATATGTTTCACTTTACAAAAAAACAAATACTATGGATCTTATTTCTTTTTTGAATGTCATATTTAATTGTCATGAATCACAAAATTGCATATGTTTTATATATGTTTCACTTTACAAATAATGGACGTTATATTAACCTCTTAATCCTCTTCTCTTATATGAAAGAGTTCCCATATAAAATATTTTCCATATGGTGAATGTCACTAAACAGTTCATTATCTGTTGACTCTCATCACCATGTTATTAGTGTACAAAACCATTTGTTCAGCATGTTTTTACACCATCCCAGGGCTTGACACTAACACTTGCCCGCTTGCCCAGAGCAAGTAAAAAAAATGGTGGGGCAAGTGAAGACTGCTACCTGGTTGCCCGATCGGCAAGTGTGCAACTTGGTGCACTGTAACACAACATGACATATTTTGTCTTGAAGGCAGTCATTGCTCTCTGCCTCTTTCCCTGCTTTCTAGCTATCTCTACCTATCTCTCTCCCAGGTCCATTTGGTTCCAAACTATCATTTTGCTGGGGTCAGGGACCACTGGGTCTGTAACCACTATGGGCTAATTAAGATGATGAATTTTAACTCTTGAGAGTGATGTGAATCCTTTGACTCCTTCAAAACCGCTCTCAAAGGGCGCCTACAGATGGCTGCCATTCAAAACTGGCCTCTGTAAAACAAAAAATGTACATAAAATCCCCCCACCCACCCACTCCCTCTATGTTCGGAATAAAGCTTTCAATTCAATTGAATTCAATTCAATTCAATATTTGAATGTCTTAATGAAAATGTTGAGCACTATTGTAATCTTAAAGGGGAATTCCACCCATTTTCAAAATTTTCCTGAGAGGATACAAATGGAACCAAATGGACCCGCTAGGTTTCCATTTTTCTTTTTGAAAGAAAAATCATTAACACGGTGAAATACATCTTGATGATTTTTTCAGACCTCCATTTTTAGGAAACACAGAATTGGGGGAACTTTGTTATCATGTCCACATACACAACATCTCTAAGGTATATTAATGACGTTTTAAAATGTTGAAAATGGGTGGAGTTCCCCTTTAACTAGTGTGTCCAATCAGTTTTTCATATTTGCTGTAGTTGTAATTGAATTGCACTGTAATTCTCCAAGCTGTTATCAGTTCTGTAGCAGTGTGGACTTGACTTGTACTGGAACTCTCATTTCTGTTCATAAAAATGTCGTTCTAAATGATGGAGAGTTGCTTAAACCAGCTGTAACTCTTTGAGAGCGTAAACATGAAACCAAATGGACCCGCAAGGGTCCATTTGGTTTCATGTTTACCCTCTCAAGAGTTAAAATATTAATCATGTGAATTATCCCAAGTCTACACAACTAGAGAATGTAGAAGATTAATGGTCATTTATGATCTGTATGTTTGACTGTTTTGTTTCCCAAATCCAGCCTGGAACTGTGTACAAAAAGCTAAATAAATCTTTAGTTTTGGGGTCTGTGGGGCTAAAAATGTCCTCAAATGGTGGTCCGTGGCTCAAATGCTGAATTAATAGTGGGCCCTGGTATCAAAAAGGTTGAAAACCACTGCCTATAGTGACATATTATGCAATTATTAAAAGGTTAGCATCCATCCAGTTAGATGTCTAATGGCGCAGCAACAAACTACAGTTTTACAGTTTTATGTCCTGAATTGGCGCAACTCAAGACACAACTTACCATATTTATGTACATGAAGTGCTGGACTCTGTGAAGTTTATATTCATTCAACACGTTTCTTTTAGATTCACGACACTTTCTGGTCCACATAGACTAACGCTAAAATAAAGCTGAAGTCTATATGAGCTGAAGAGACTGACAGACTGCAAATAATGAAGTCAGGTCTGTCCTAAACTAGTCTGTCCAACCATGTCCAGTTCAGTACCAGTTGTGTTTACTGTGTGAAGGTCTGTCCTAAACTAGTCTGTCCAACAATGTCCAGTTCAGTACCAGTTGTGTTTACTGTGTGAAGGTCTGTCCTAAACTAGTCTGTAGTTCAGTACCAGTTGTGTTTACTGTGTGAAGGTCTGTCCTAAACTAGTCTGTAGTTCAGTACCAGTTGTGTTTACTGTGTGAAGGTCTGTCCTAAACTAGTCTGTAGTTCAGTACCAGTTGTGTTTACTGTGTGAAGGTCTGTCCTAAACTAGTCTGTAGTTCAGTACCAGTTGTGTTTCCACAGAGCAGAGCAGACTGTCTTCAGCCTTTCATTAGCTCAGCTGTGTGTAGTACAGACACTGTCTCTGATGTCCAGCAGGGGAGTGCTTTCACCACGACAGACGCCAGAGACCATTTTCTATTCTAGTGTCAGAGTTGCGGCATTGAGGGGTGAGAAACTGAGCGCTCGAGCTGCTGTTCATGCAGCCCGAATAGGGACAAACTGGAGTTGTAAATGTATTGTTTTCAACGAGGGCGGCGCAAATAGGAGCTGTTTCATGCATGTTGTCAACATGTCAACGGCACTGTAGGTTACAGTAACAGTGTTCCTGTACAATAATGTTTATGTTGTATTATTACTAAAAAAAAACAAATAAATAAAGCGATTTAAGATCATTGACGCCGGGCTTTTGACGGAGTCCATTGCATCTCTGCCTAGTACTTCGGGTCCAGGACTTTGTCCCTATTTGTTGTCCCCATTCTCTATTCAAGTCTAAGTAGAAGAGCAGCCATTGGACTGACCCCATGAAGTGGACGGAGTTGTCGTAACTCTGTCTATACTCTACGGTTCTGTACAATTCAAACGAGCTTTATTCTCATGAGAAAACAGACGTTTACATTATCAAAGCGTGTTACAAATATAATACAATACAAAATAAAATATAATTTAAAAAGCTCAGAGGGCTCTGTAGCAGGACTTCATGGTTAATTCATAGTACATTTTTACCCTTCATAGTATAGACAACTCATATACAATATTTGTGCATATTTTGAGTGAAAGGTAATACTATTAGCCTACTCCAAATATTGTATTTAACCGATTTAATTAGGGTTGATTCATCAATAGCAGGGTTAGACCTTTTAACTAGAGGGACTATACACCTGAAGTGCCCCGGCGACACAGTAGATTCTGGATTATTAATCTGGTCTTTTATTTGTCTCAATTGATTATAATAATGGGCTTTTTATTTGTAACTTTTGTTTGTTTTTTTGTGGGAATGAAGCAGCTATGGAAGTCATTTAACATTTTACATCTGCAACCTGTTTTTCCTACAGGAATTATCCCTGTTGTCGATGCTCCACAACATTCCGCACAGATTTTTATTGTTATTTGCCGACGGCATATCGGTTATTTATCGTGGGAGGAAGTATACGATACAATATCGATATTTCAGCACACACCTAGTACTTGAGGCACAAAGCGTCAGATGCGGTCACAAATGTATTCTGCTGAGATAACAGTCCACGTTTTAGCTTTAGAGTTTGTCTGCTGTCATTTGTCCTTGTGAGCTTCCATACCTTTGTGACAGATTCATAATGTCGCTGCAGATTGTATTCTGTGAACACAGACACCGTCTCTTGACAGATCAGACAAACAGCCTTTCATTTGCATTCAACAAAAATAATTGTGTCCACAATTACATTCTGAATACAGTATTTTTTTCTCTTCCCTAAACTTTTTTTCTTTATACGTTCATGTTCTATGACTGGGGCAAAGTCAGGTCATAGCAACATTTTCCTTCCGTCATTTATTTTTCTTTTAGGTTTTATGATCTCAATTACACCCAGAAAACAAACAAAAATGTCACAATCCCTTTAAAGGACGATGTCACCACTTTTCAACAAATCTTCATATAATACAGGTAGATCCTCATAATGTAAATGTACATGATAAAATACTTTATTCCCCTCTAAATCAGTCTGTGTCCTAGGAGGGCTGTGGACAGTTCAGAAACCAGTCTGTCTCCTAGGAGGGCTGTGGACAGTTCAGAAACCAGTCTGTCTCCTAGGAGGGCTGTGGACAGTTCAGAAACCAGTCTGGGTCTCCTAGGAGGGCTGTGGACAGTTCAGAAACCAGTCTGTCTCCTAGGAGGGCTGTGGACAGTTCAGAAACCAGTCTGTCTCCTAGGAGGGCTGTGGACAGTTCAGAAACCAGTCTGTCTCCTAGGAGGGCTGTGGACAGTTCAGAAACCAGTCTGTGTCTCCTAGGAGGGCTGTGGACAGTTCAGAAACCAGTCTGTGTACTAGGACGGCTGTGGACAGTTCAGAAACCAAAGCTATCCAAGAAATCCAAGCTAATAGAAACTTCAGTTTTCTATTCCTGAAAAGTTACCATGATATATAACAACAAACAACACTGCTGTCGTCTCTCTAAGTATCTGGAACCTTTACTGTTGTGTTCTCTCAGAAGTTTTTAATGATCCACTCCACAGGAATCCATGCAGGAGCTGTCCTGTCTCTTTCTGCCCCTTCAGAGTCACCTGGTACACCTGGTACACCTGGTACACCTGATACACCTGATACACCTGATACACCTGGTACACCTGATACACCTGATACACCTGGTACACCTGATACACCTGGTACACCTGGTACACCTGGTACACCTGGTACACCTGATACACCTGATACACCTGGTACACCTGGTACACCTGGTACACCTGGTACACCTGGTACACCTGATACACCTGGTACATCCGGTACACCTGATACACCTGGTACATCCGGTACACCCACATCATCATACTGGTGGTATTCTATCTCTACAGTGCAGGCTGTAGCTTCAACACCTCCCTGTTCACCCACATCATCATACTGGTGGTATTCTGCAGCTTCAACGCCTCCCTGTTCACCCACATCATCATACTGGTGGTATTCTATCTCTACAGTGCAGGCTGTAGCTTCAACACCTCCCTGTTCACCCACATCATCATACTGCTGGTATTCTGTCTCTTCACTCAGTCCGGCTTCAGCATCGGAACGAGCAAACTCATTATAATAAACAATCTCAACGTTGTCCCGTCTTACATTATAATAAACAACAGCCATGTCCTGCTGTCCTGTGCAGTGCCTTCTGATGACCTGGAGAAACACAGCAGTGTCTGGATTTAATTCATTGGCTCAGACATGGATCTGTAAAATAAAACAAAACATCTGACTGCTACATCTACATTGTGGTCTTAAGTTGAATAAAGTAAAGTACGATTACCTTCCAGAGACGATAGAGGGCAACGATTATCAGGATTAAGGACAGCACTGTACATTTGATAATGTTTGAAGTCAGATGAGATGCTGTGAGGGAAATGTTAAAGGTGTCAGAACATCAATCTTCATGAAAGAACAGTTCTAATTTTGCCTGACTGAGTTTCAACATGTGACTTGAAAAGACCAGAATTCATGTTACCTCTGACAGTGAGAAGGAGGACGTCGCTCTTGGAGGAGAAGTTGTGATGGAACACATGGATGTGATAAACACAGCTGTAACTTCCCTGGTGGGTGTGGTTTGCTGCAGGAAACAGGAAGGTGGCAGAGTGATTGACAGCTGTCTGGGTGTGGTTCTGAGTTTCGTTGCATCCAGTGAGGTTTGGAGCTGTATCTAGTGATGTTGTGTGTTGTGTTGTGTCCAGAGATGTGTTCTGCGTTGTATCCAGTGATGTTGTGTTCTGCATTGTATCCAGTGATGTTGTGTTCTGCATTGTATCCAGTGATGTTGTGTTCTGTGTTGTATCCAGTGATGTTGTGTTCTGCATTGTATCCAGTGATGTTGTGTTCTGCATTGTATCCAGGGATGTTGTGTTTTGTGTTGGATCCAGTGATGTTGTGTTCTGTGTTGGATCCAGTGATGTTTTTTGTGTTGTATACAGTGATGTTGTGTTGGACTCAGTGGTGTTGTGTGCTGCGTTGGACACAGAGTGATTGACAGGCTGGATGTAGGTGTGCATTGTGTTGGACACAGAGTGATTGACAGGCTGGATGTAGGTGTGCGTTGTGTTGGACACAGAGTGATTGACAGGCTGGGTGTAGGTGTGCATTGTGTTGGACACAGAGTGATTGACAGGCTGGGTGTAGGTGTGCATTGTGTTGGACACAGAGTGATTGACAGGCTGGATGTAGGTGTGCGTTGTGTCGGATCCAGTGAAGGTGAGGTGGAAGAAGCCTCCTGGGTACTGTGGCCGGATGGAGCATCTGATGCTGAAGCTGGAACCCTCCATCACCTGCAGCCGCTGCGGCTGGCTTTCAGAAACGGAGCGCACAAACGTACCCAGAGTTGTTGTGTGTTGGCTTGTGTCCAGTGATGGTGTCTGTTGTGTTGCATTTAGAGATGTCTGTTGTGTAGCATTTAGAGATATCTGTTGTGTAGCATTTAGAGATGTTGTCTGTTGTGTTGCATTTAGAGATGTTGTCTGTTGTGTTGCATTTAGAGATGTCTGTTGTGTTGCATTTAGAGATGTTGTCTGTTGTGCTGAATACAGTGGTGTTGTGTTTTGTGTTGAATAAAGTGGTGTTGTCTGTTGTGTTGAATACAGTGGTGTTGTCTGTTGTGTTGAATTCAGTGGTGTTGTGCGTTGTGTTGAATTCAGTGGTGTTGTGTTTTGTGTTGAATACAGTGGTGTTGTGCGTTGTGTTGGGTCCAGTGATGTGATGTTGTGTGTTGTGTTGGATGCAGAGTGATTGGCAGCTGGCTGGACAGAGCAGGAACCCTCCATCGCCTGCAGCCCCTGCTGCTGGCTTTCAGAAATGGGCCGTACGAAGGTGATGATTGGTTTAAACAGCATATCTGGAACAAGATCAGAGGTGATTGGTTGAAATTGGGAATTCAGTACATTTGACTGTATGTCCTGTTTAATAAAAATATATTGTACCAAGTACAGACAGATACTCTAGAAGAGAAAATGTGTAAATGTGTCATTATTGAAGTCGTTGTTTTACCAGAACAGACAATCTTCAGTCTGGCAGTGGAATTACCAGACATCTTTGTTCCACACTCCTTCAGTGAGAACTCGGATCCAACACAGAAAGAGGAAATCCACCAAACAGGTCCATATGTAGAACCTGAAGTCATTTGTGTTAAAACGGCAGAGCCGCAGTGCAGCTGTCGACACACTACAGACGATGAGTTCTGGTTCCAGTCAGACCAACCATCCACTGGTCTCCACTCTCCCTGGTGTTGCATCTCCAGTATTCCAATACACTTAGTGGTTCCCTGCACCAACCTGACATCAGCAGACTCTACAGAGACAAGAGAGTGAACAGCAAAGATCAGCATTTGTTTATTTATGAAATAACAATCAAAATCCAAAGTGTAGATTGTCTTTTACCTTTGCAGGTGAGTCCCACGGTCTTGCCAGGTGAGCTTATGTTTCTCGTGGATGTTAAAGTTACACAGTCTAAGAGAACAGACTCGTTGCCTTTACACTGGAAGTCTTTGGTCGTCATTGTAATGTTGACTTCTTCATAGAGCACCCCCCAGAGCATGGAAGGAGCTCCGCAGGCTAGCTCCCTACAGACCACCTCTGCATCCTGCTGGTCAAAGTCACCTTCATACACCGAGACCCAGGAGTGATTAGACTTCACCTCCACACTGCCTGAACACTGACTAGACCCATTCACCAACCTCACTGACTCTAGAGAGAGAGAAGGAGAGAGCAACACACAGTCACACAGCAGTTCTACACACAATCAGTGTATACAACATTATTTCTACAATGCGGTGTGTGTCACTGTATCACAGTAGTTTGTTACCTGAACAGTTCACCTCCAGTACGTAGAAGGAAGTAGCGGACATCTTTGTTCCACAGTGATTCATTGAAGACTCTGAGCCGACACAGGAGGTTGTCATCCTCCAGGACGGTTTGTGTGTGGAACCAGAACTCCTTTCTGTTGAAACGGCAGAGCCACAGTCCAGCTGTCGACACACAACAGCTGATGAGTTCTGGTTCCAGGCAGACCCACCATCCACTGGTCTCCACTCTCTCTGGTGTTGCATCTCCAGTATGCCAGAACATTTATTGGTTCCTCGCACCAACCTGACAGCATCAGAGTCTGTACAGAGACAAGAGATTAAACAGCAGCAATTAATATTACTGCCATTATGGAATGTATGATAATACAACCAACAATACAGCTTGACCTTTACCTGAGCAGGTGAGTTCAACAGTCTTGTAAGGTGAGCTGGAGTTTCTAGATGAGTTTGAGGTTCTACAGTCCAGGAGAGCAGACTCGGTGCCTTCACACTGGAACTCTTCGGTCCATGTTGAAACGTTGCCCTCTCCATAGAGCGCCCCCTGGAGGACTGAAGGAGCTCCGCAGGCTAGTTGCCTACAGACCACCTTTGCATCCTTCTGGTCAAAGTCACCTTCATGTATGGAGACCCAGGAGTGATCAGATTTCACCTCCACTCTGCCTGAACACTGACTAGACCCATTCACCAACCTCACTGACTCTGGAGAGAGAGGGAGACAGACAAAAATAACATCAGATGCCAGTTGTTTGACTGAAAGATTGTTGTCATTGTTCAAATCATTGCTGAGTTACCTGAACATGCCACAGTGGTTCTGCCTGTGACCAAGCCTTTCCGTGTGATGTTAGAAGTCTCCACTGTGACACAGTCACTCAGTGAAGGCTCAGAACCAGCACAGTAAGGTGTAACCCTCCATACAGCGTCACGCGTAAACAAAGCTCTCCTTTCTGTTGAAACGGCAGAGCCGCAGTCCAGCTGTCGACACACGACAGCTGATGACTTCAGGTTCCAGTCATCACCATCCGCTGGTCTCCACTCTCCCTGGTGCTGCATCTCCAGTGTACCAGCACAGTTACTGGTTCCTCCCACCAACCTCACAGACAGAACCACTGTAAAGAGAGGAAACATTTAAAAGGTAATATTAACTTTTATTATAATAAAATATGATATGTAAAAATCTAAACTAAAAGTACAGTTTGACCTTTACCTGAGCAGGTGAGTTCAACAGTCTTGTAAGGTGAGCTGGAGTTTCTAGATGAGTTTGAGGTTCTACAGTCCAGGAGAGCAGACTCGGTGCCTTCACACTGGAACTCTTCGGTCCATGTTGAAACGTTGCCCTCTCCATAGAGCGCCCCCTGGAGGACTGAAGGAGCTCCGCAGGCTAGCTGCCTACAGACCACCTCTGCATCCTTCTGGTCAAAGTCACCTTCATGTATGGAGACCCAGGAGTGATCAGATTTCACCTCCACTCTGCCTGAACACTGACTAGACCCATTCACCAACCTCACTGACTCTGGAGAGAGAGAGAGAGAGAGAGAGAGAGAGAGAGAGAGAGAGAGAGAGAGAGAGAGAGAGAGAGAGACAGAGAGAGAGAGAGAGAGAGAGAGAGAGAGAGAGAGAGAGAGAGAGAGAGAGAGAGAGAGAGAGAGGGGAGACTATTAGAACAACATGAACTAAAATGCCTCCCAATTCTTGCAATGCATGATAATGTGAGAGAGGAATAACTTTAATGTGTGAATCCACATCACCTGACCTAATCACATGACCAGGAAGTTTAGTTGGTCTCTCATTTTAGACCAAAGTTGCAGATCCAACTGTCCTTGCTTAATGTGTAATGTTTATTATTTAGTGAATAATATTTAATGTGTAGTGTTTAATGTTATGCTCATTGAATGTTGGATATATGGTGCCACCTGGTGGCTCCACTCAGAGCTATGTGCAGAAAACTACACAGTGTAGACACTCATTTCTAAACATTGTTCTTTACCTCAATCTGAACCATAAAGATGAGTCAGATCACATGCATGAGCAGAACTTTGGATATTCAATGTCAAACCATGGAATCTTATAGCCAGTGACGTTAAAAACAGCCAATGTACGGCAAATAAAACTATATAATATACAACGTATAATAAAACTAATATTATTTCTGGATTAATAGACATTAAAGAAACCCCAGATTTCTCAGGTTGGCAAAGTAGTGTTTAATCAATAAAGCTGCGATATTCAGGCTGTGACAGATTGGGTTGATGCTATTCTGTGAGTGTTGTACGTCTACTGCTGACCTCTGAGTTAGGGTTCAAAGCCTGTTGAACATGACAAAGCGTTTACATTGTTGAAGTCATTGCTGTACCTGAACAGTTGACCTTCAGAGTAACGTTGCCATGATGGGACTTCACTGCACCACACTGCGCCAGTGAAGACTCAGAGCCAACACAGGAAGATGGAATTATCCATCCAGATTCCCGTGTAGATCTAGGAGTGAATTCTGTTGAAACGGCAGAGCCACAGTCTAGTTGCCGACACACCACAGACGATGACATCCGGTTCCAGTCAAACCAAGCCAACACTCGTCTCCAGTCTCCCTGGTGTAGCATCTCCAGAGCACCGCTGCACTTACTGCTACCTCCTACCAACCTGACGTCACCAGAATCTGTGCAGGGAGCGATAAGCAGGAACAATGTGTAACTTTATGTACAACACCTGGAAGAATACATTCTGGAATCAGCTTGAATTATTTCACATTTCTTTACCTGTTGGGTTGAGTTTTGGTTCAACTTGGAGAGCTGAGGAGAAAAATAAAAATAAAATAAACATGTTTCACTGCAACAGAGATACAGTATGTCTGTCCGTCTGTCCGTCTGTCTGTCTGTCTGTCTGTCTGTCTGTCTGTCTGTCTGTCTGTCTGTCTGTCTGTCTGTCTGTCTGTCTGCATATAGATGTGTGCGTGTGTTCAACATAAACAGTAATAAAGCATTCATAGTGAGGTAATATTCCTGTGTAAACAGTAATAAATCATTCATAGTGAGGTAATATCCCATTGTAAACAGTAATAAAGCATTCATAGTGAGGTAATATCCCAGTGTAAACAGTAATAAAGCATTCATAGTGAGGTAATATTCCAGTGTAAACAGTAATAAAGCATTCATAGTGAGGTAATATTCCAGTGTAAACAGTAATAAAGCATTCATAGTGAGGTAATATTCTGGTGTAAACAGTAATAAAGCATTCATAGTGAGGTAATATTCCAGTGTAAACAGTAATAAAGCATTCATAGTGAGGTAATATTCTGGTGTAAACAGTAATAAAGCATTCATAGTGAGGTAATATTCCGGTGTAAACAGTAATAAAGCATTCATAGTGAGGTAATATTCCAGTGTAAACAGTAATAAAGCATTCATAGTGAGGTAATATTCCAGTAAACAGTAATAAAGCATTCATAGTGAGGTAATATTCCAGTGTAAACAGTAATAAAGCATTCATAGTGAGGTAATATTCCAGTAAACAGTAATAAAGCATTCATAGTGAGGTAATATTCCAGTAAACAGTAATAAAGCATTCATAGTGAGGTAATATTCCAGTGTAAACAGTAATAAAGCATTCATAGTGAGGTAATATTCCAGTGTAAACAGTAATAAAGCATTCATAGTGAGGTAATATTCCAGTGTAAACAGTCATAAATCATTCATAGTGAGGTAATAATCCAGTAAACAGTAATAAAGCATTCATAGTGAGGTAATATTCTAGTGTAAACAGTAATAAAGCATTCATAGTGAGGTAATATTCCAGTGTAAACAGTAATAAAGCATTCATAGTGAGGTAATATTCCAGTGTAAACAGTAATAAAGTATTCATAGTGAGGTAATATTCCAGTGTAAACAGTAATAAATCATTCATAGTGAGGTAATATTCCAGTGTAAACAGTAATAAAGCATTCATAGTGAGGTAATATTCCAGTCTCTACTCACAGCAGTCTGCAGGTTTTTCAGAGCTCTCCCCACACTCATCGGCTGCAGGGTCACATTTCCATGACAACGGAAGGCATGTGTCCTTCTGACAAACAAACTGAAGAGAGAGACACAGGTTTACCTTTAGAATCACTGATGTGTCAAAAGCAGACATGTATGTCTTAACCCTTTGAGGACCGAGAACACATTCAGTTTTCTGGGGAATAAAATATGTTCTAACTCTAGACCTGTAGCTATAATGTAGGCTATAGTTCATAATCAAATTAAACAACTTCATTACTATTCTCTACCTTGAGGGAGAACCAGCACTGGTCACATGTAAACTAAAAATATGTGTGGCGTGTGTGTGTGTGTGTGTGTGTGTGTGTGTGTGTGTGTGTGTGTGTGTGTGTGTGTGTGTGTGTGTGTGTGTGTGTGTGTGTGTGTCACTCCAATAGTGGTGACCTGTAGAAATCTGCAACTTAGTATCATCATGCAGTCACCACAAACAGCAAAGTTAATGGTCACAGCTGTCCACGTATCTGTCCCTCCCAGGGAAGCTGTGATGAATGCTGTTGATGGCATAGCTCTGTGGTGGTTTTACAGTGAAATACAGAGACTTAATTCTCTTAACCTCTGACTGCCACCGCATACAACATGCAACACGCAAGCAGTCTGGTCTGGTCAAGGAAAACAATCTACATCAGTGGTTCTCAAATGTTTGTATGTCAAGGACGCGGACCATGATCTAAAAATAATGTTGTTTGCCATATTTCCACAATTTTAAAATGTTTACATATTTTACAGTTATTCCAGCAGTGTAATGACCTGGCTGGCAGTGCAGCTGGACATGCACTGCTTGTTGTCAGCTGACCAGGTGTAGTCTGTGGGACAGGAGCAGCTGTATCCTCCTCCAGGTGAGAGCAGACACAGGTCACTGCAGCCTCCATTGTTGATCTGACACGGATGACCAGACACTGCAGACACACATGTACCAGGTTACACTTAGGTTCTGCTTCGAGACTTTTATACAAGGTTTGAGCTGCAATCCTGTTAGTTTTCTGGTTCTGGTTCTTTTTTTGTGGTGATAGGTTTAGGTTTAGGCATAGTTTCGTGAGGTTAGGATTTAGGCTTTTGTATTCTACCAAGTTACTGGTATTAGGGTGTATTCTGTGGTAATCAGATCGTGTGAGTGACGCAGAGCTTTAGAGAAATCCGCTCTTTGCTCTCGACGGCTTTTGTCCTGCTCATCATTGTCTGATGTAACATCCTCCTGCACCACTATCACACTGGTGTGACATCCTCCTGCACCACTATCACATCACTGTCTGGTGTGACATCCTCCTGCACCACTATCACATCACTCACCTTCATTTACACATCGGACGCTCCAATCCGCCCACTCAGCAGTAACATTCTTTAAATGCTGGTTTCCTGACGGGCTATTGTCTAATTTTTGTCTAAAGTATTAAAGGGTGGGGGGCATGGATATGTCCTTTTAAAAGTTTAATTGTTTTACATTCCTTGCTATCTTTAGTTTTAGGGATTTTAGCTATGGGAGCGGGCTTCGAACATTTCCTTTTTATTATCTATTACAGTCTACTACAAGTCTATAGTCTAACGGAGATCCTGATTAGGGTTTGGTTTGGTTAACCAAAGTACATCCAGCCACATGGCTGCAGGACGATATTTACAATAGTGGATGCTGAACGTTCACTAAAGGGTTCCTACAAAATGTGCATGCATGCATACTATGTGTGTATGTGCACGTGCCTTGTGTGCACACACATTTCCGTGCATTTTAAACAGTCCCTCTCCACATGTATGAGCAAACTGACAGGTCATTTATCAGGATAAAGAGTAATGAACGCCTGCATTATGGCAGAGTAGGGCTGGGAATCGATCCGAATTCCCTAGATCAATTCGATTTCAATTCACAAGGTCACGATCCGATTCGATCCACGATTCGATCCGATTCGATATCAATCTATTTACAGACATAATGGAAATAAATACTGTCCAATAGACAAGACGGCCCCATGTGTTGGTGTTTGTATCTGTGTATGTGTAAGAGGGACACAGAGAGAGAAGAGTCAAGTATCAAGTACTGTAATTAGGGCCCGAGCACTGCAAAGCAAGTGCGAAGCCCTATTGATTCCGCAATGTTTATTCTTCTTCTTTATTCTTTAACCGAAGTAAATCGCGTTTTTCGGCCGCATAACGTACACGAAAAGTTGCGAAAGTTGGCACGCACGTTCCTAGTGGCGTAAATTTACGTATGGTAAAATTGTTAAAAGTGGGCGTGGCCTAATTGTGCAACAGCGCCCCCTAGAAAACTTCGTGCCTCAAGCCCCACCATACGGTTTGACGTACATCCACGAAAATCGGCACGCACCTGTATCATGTCGCAACTTAAAAAAAAGTCTCTTGGTGCCGCGTCCGAAACCGAACAGGAAGTCGGTTATTTCAAAATAAAGGCTGCGTTTTGGTGCAATTTAGCCCATTTCCACATGTCGCATTTTGGCGAACTCGTCGGAGCCGATCGATTTTTTTTCCGTTCGGAAAAAAAATCGATCGGCAAGCAGAAAAGACGTTGACGATGAAAAGTTATTAAAATCGTGAGTTTTCGTAAAACGGCGCCACCGTGGCGGAGTGCCAAACTTCGCCGCCAAACAGGAAGTGGTACTTGCACCTGATTGGTCGATACTATTTTCTGCCATAACTCCTCAATGCTATGTCATAGAGACATATGGCTGGCATCGTGGGACACGGTAATGAGTCGCTGACGTCCTGATTGGTATTGACCAATCAGAAGAGGGGCCCCGCCCCCTGTACTTGCACCTGATTGGTCGATACTATTTTCTGCCGTAACTCCACAATGCTATGTCATAGAGACATATGGCTGGCATCATAGGACCCGGTAATGAGTCCCTGACGCGTCCCTGACGTTGATTGGTGTAACTTAGCCCCGCCCCCTCCTCTGATTGGTCGATACTATTTTCTGCCATAACTCCTCAATGCTATGTCATAGAGACATATGGCTAGCATCATGGGACCCGGTAATGAGTCCCTGACGCGTCCCAGATGTTGATTGGTGTAACTTAGCCCCGCCCCCTCACCTGATTGGTCAATACTATTTCCTGCCATAACTCCTCAATGCTATGTCATAGAGACATATGGGTGGTATCATTGGACTATATTTTGGCTTCTTGTGACTTAGCCGCGTCCCCTTTTCTGATTGGCCGATATTTGCCCGAAACTTGCACGATCGAGGGCCCGTAAATCGCTGCTTGCAGCTTTAATTTCCAGATTATAAAGCGCACCTGAATATAGGCCGCATCGGCCAAATTTAGCGAAAAAAATCAATTGTGTACATATACAAGCCGCACTGGACTATTAGCCGCGGGTGTTTGAGAAGCATCCTTTTTATTATTTAAACGACTTCTGTACTGTGTACTGTGCCGTGAACTATATGGTTTCAGTCATACACATGTAACATTTAACTGCACGTGCTGTATGTAATTAACCGCTACAGCCATAGACCAGGGACGGATCTAGGCATAGATATGGGGGGGCAATGCCCTCTAAACGCCCTGACTTCCCCACCAAACATGACGGAATGCAAACAACGAAAACTTCAAAGATATTTCAAATGAAATGCTTATAGCGGTAGTTAAACATTGACTAACTACAATTGTGGCACCACTAAACCAACTGCCATTTTCGGCTGCCCCCCCGATTGAGAAATATTACATCCAGGCCTGGCCATAGAGTGTAGCCAGAGATATGCAAACTCTGTTCACTTCATGAAACCAAATGAGCGCTTGCGGGTCCATTTGGTTTCATGAAGTGAACGGAGTTTCACTTTTACACTCTCAAAAAGTTACCGTACATCTGGTTAACCAACTGTCTATCACAGGGGTTTTCAACCTTTTTCATCCCAGGGACCACCATTTATTCAGGATTTGAGCCACGGACCACCATTTGAGGATATTTTAGCCCCACAGACCCCAAACCTAAAGATTTATTTCGCTTTTGTCCACAATTCCAGGCTGGATTTGGTGAACAAAACAAGCAAAACATACATTCCAAAATGGTTAATTCAGATGATGAATATTTTAACTCTTGAGAGTGTAAAAATGAAACCAAATGGACCCGCAAGGGTCCATTTGGTTTCATTTTTACGTTCTCAAGAGTTACATCTGGTTAAACAACTTAGCTGGGGACCACCAGTCTTTTTTTTTCGCCGCCTCCTCCTCCTGATCGAGCTGCTGCTGCTGCAGCAGTCCAGCCTTTCGAAACCCGTTCGTGATCGTGGATGTTTTGACACTTTTCCACGCAGTCAGGACCCACTGCCAGACTTGAGAAAAAGTTGCTTTCCGCATGCGACCAGTTTTGGTGAAAGATTTCTCGCCGCTAGTCATCCAAGCCTCCCACTTTGAAAGCACGGCTCACACTGATGTCCAGGGGCTGCAGGTGCTTCGTTGTGCCCCCAGGAATCACGGCAGGAATCGAGCACAATTTCACAGAATCTGTTATATGGGTCCTCATGCTGTCCAAAACGAGCTTTTGGCACGTGTTTTTTGGCAGCGGCGGCGACGCATTTAGTAGTGTCTGTTTTTTCTATAGTGCGCCTCCGCGTAAAAGAAAATAGTGCCAATCGATATTGGATCGTGGATCGATTTTTTGAACCCAGCCCTATGGCAGAGCAAACAAAAATAAACGGACGCCGTGCGATAGCGCCCCTCGTCACGCGCTTGCTTTATCCCATGCGTTTTTTAAGCACAAAACGCCGGTCCTGTTGAAAATGAATTAAGAGGTGTGATTCATTACTCCCCATGTGAAAGGCCCTTAAGGCTCCCATACTGCGATACAGCATACAGTATGTATTAGGACCTACTGTATGCCAGGGGTTTTCAACCTTTTTGACACCAGGGACCACTATTTATTCAGCATTTGGGGCCACGGAGGACCACCATTTGATGACATTTTAGCCCCACAGACCCCAAAACTAAAGATTTATTTTGCTTTTGTCGACAATTCCAGGCTGGATTTGGGAAACCAAACAGTCCAACATACAGATCAAAATGACCATTAATCTTCTACATTCTCTAGTTGTGTAGACTTGGGATAATTCACATGATGAATATTTTAACTCTTGAGAGCGTAAACATGAAACCAAATGGACCCGCAAGGGTCCATTTGGTTTCATTTTTACACTCTCAAGAGTTACACCTGGTTAACCAACTTTTCACCTGCTTAACCAACTTAGCTGGAACCCTCTCAAGGACCACTGGTGGTCCCCGGACCACCAGTGGGGGGGTATACAAGCTCACAATGCATCATGTTTGTGACACATTGTGAGCTTGTAGATCAGCTATGTAGATCAGACATAGTCAGGCTGTGAGAACAGAACTGAGAGCCTTCACAATAAAAGCATGCAGCTTTCACAAATTCAAAATGATTAATTCTTATTTTTTAGGTTTGGACTTCGTTCCTAGTAGTAATACAGTGTGTGTGTGTGTGTGTGTGTGTGTGTGTGTGTGTGTGTGTGTGTGTGTGTGTGTGTGTGTGTGTGTGTGTGTGTGTGTGTGTGTGTGTGTGTGTGTGTGTGTGTACAGACCCTCAGCTTGGCGGTCAGGATGGTACATGTGGATGTCCTGTGGAAAGTCCAGGTTTGTGGTGACTGTGATCCTGTTGGTTCCCTGAGTCCTGTCAGCTCTGTAGATGGAGCCGCTCCCCCAGTTGGCCCCCCAGTCTATCCAGTATATGTGATCCTCAAACAGAGTCAAAGCCTGGATGCCGTTCTCCTCACTCACAACTATGGACACAAACGTCACAACATTAGACAATAATTAAACACAGTATTATAAAGAGAAACATAACAAGTTCAAATTAACAAATATAACAATAGTGAGTGTCCTTATTTGTGCAGTGTGTGTGTGTGTGTGTGTGTGTGTGTGTGTGTGTGTGTGCGTGTGTGCACGCGTGTGTGTGCGTGTGTGTGTGTGCGTGTGTGCGTGTGTGTGTGCGCAGTGTGTGTGTGTGAGAGAAGAAGAGGGAGAAAGAGCATGTGCATTTCTATGCCTGTGTGTGTGCACGTGTGTGTAAATGCATCTGTGCATCCGTGTTTGTGTGTTTAATGTGTGTGTGTGTGTGTGTGTGCGCGCGCAGCATGTATGTGCAGCATGCACAAATGTGTGCGTTTGTATGTGTGCTAGCCTCATATGTGTGTGTGTGTGTGTGTGTGTGTGTGTGTGTGTGTGTGTGTGTGCGTGCGTGCGTGCATGCGTGCGCGTGTGTGTGTGTGTGTGTGTGTGTGTGTGTGTGTGTGTGTGTGTGTGTGTTACCTGTGTGTCTGTTGGTTCCATCCAGGTTGCTAAACTCAATGCGTTTCCCATTGTAGTTGGACCAGTATATGTGATCATTGATGTAGTCTAACGTCAGACCACTGGGCCAGGAGATGTCCTCCTTCAGGATGACTGTCCTGTTGCTGCCGTCCATCCCCATCCTCTCTATGTGGTTGTTAATATAGTCTGACCAGTACAAGTATCTGTCAGGAGACACCATGTGTTATGACCCTGGGTCATTATTAGAGATATAATAGATATGTATGTATTGTTTAATATTATATAGATATTAATATATTTATATTAGAGGGGGCGTGGTTGCCTGTGTTTCCTTCTAATCCTCTGCAGGTGGTGCTGATTGATGATTGACATCTAGAGCGGCTGGTTAGTAAGTGATCAACCCTGATTGGCTGTCGGTCTATTGTGGGAGGATCCCTGATTGGCTGTCCTACTCAGAGCCATAGAGTATAGACAGAGTTACTTCATGTGTCAGTCCAATGGCCCATGGACCACTAGTGGTCCTGGAGAGCCCATTAGGGACTCTCTCTAAGAACTGAGCTTCTGGACATAACAGCCTAAATACTATAGCGCTGTGGTTTTCAACCAGTGGTCCCCCAGCGAGAGTTGGTAACTAAATGGACCATTATCTTTAACTCTTGAGAACATAAAATTAAACCGACCTGTACGAGTCCATTTGGTTTCATGATGATTTGGTCACATTTCATTGTCATGAAAAATGTTGAAAATGGGTGGAGTTCCCCTCAAAATGTTGTTCATGTTTAAACAGCGTATATGAATCAGTTTAGTGTTTTTAACCGTAGATGTGTAAGAGGAACAGAACATGATGCAGTTCTCTTACCCGTAGCGTACATCCACAGCCATGGAGTATGGAACCTTCAGACCGGTGTTGACCAGAACTCTTCTGGACGATCCGTCTAGTTTGGACACCTCTATGGTCTCACTGACATAGTCACTCCAGTACAGGTTTCCTGACACCCAATCAACAGCCAGACTGCGTGGATCACTGAGTGAGGTGTTGTGAAGGACCTGTCAATCAACCATACATTAACTCTGAATAGAATCAACAGGTTTTATTTTTTTATTCAAGACTTCCAGCATGTGTATGAATTATTGTCTAGAGAAGTTTGGGCTGCGGACCCCATACGGACAGGATGGGACCCCCATCACAATCTCTCTCACACTCTCACACTCTCTCTCACACACACACACACACACACACACACACACACACACACACACACACACACACACACACACACACACACACACACACACACACACACACACACACACACACACACACACAGGCGCGTCACCGCGTCTGGAAAGATGCGGGTGCTGATTTCGCTTAACGCGCGGCCGCGAAAAATTCCATATCAGTGTGGTAATAAGCTACTTGCTTTCTCCATAGAGGCGGGCGGCGGCGAAGAACGAGTACACGCACAACTCAGCTCAGCTGGTGTAAATTACCCAAACAAATACACCGGGCAGCGGCAGCGTGGAAGGAAGCAGTGCCTTGGAAATACACAGAGTTGCGCAAACTCTGTTCACTTCATGGGGCCAGTCCAATGGCGGCTTCTCTACATAGACTTAGATGAGTAGTGTCAACCAGAAGCTGAACCAAATGGTGACAAGCAGAAGTTACTAAATGCATTGGAGTCTATGGGCTCGTGCGAGCACATGATCCACGTGACCAGACAGATTTTCTGCCCCCTCAATGTCGCAGCTCTCTAGGGCTCTAGAATTGACCAATGGCTTGGACTTGCTGGTTGGCTAACTATTTGTGATTGGCTGGATGTCCAATCAATCATTCTAAAAACGGCCAATTGATTGGGCTCGTAGGCTGGCCTGGATATGGAGTAATAAAATAGGGCATGGACAGTTGCGATTTAGCCAGCACCCCCACTTTTCGCATCATTTTTTTTCCCGACATGAAAAGTTGCGGGTGCTGCAGCACCCGCATAGTCAATGGCGGTGACGCCCATGCACACACACACACACACACACACACACACCCCACCTGCCCCTCTCTCTCTGTCTACTATCAGAGAGAGAGACCCAAATAGGCAAAACAGTTCTTCTAAAAGAATATATTTGCAACACATATTCCTGATTTTTCACAATAGCAGACCTACAAGCTCTAATTGTGTCATTTACTGGTGACCCATGAAAACACCTCCGCGGCCCACAGATGGGCCGCGCCCCACTGTTTGTGAAACGTTGCACTATAAGTGACTGAGCCACCAGGCAGCCTGTTCTCTGGTTGATATTTAACACTGACGTCACAAAGTATTCACATTACTAATATCAGTTATTGTTCATTTGGTTTCATCCTCATGGTCATTGTCACACTGACCTGGACGTCTCTGACACTGATGTGCATGCGGAGGATCCTGTCTGGTCTGTGTTCTATCCAATAGATCATCTGCTGCTGGTAGTCAAAGTCCAGAGCCACAGTCACTGCCCCTCCCTGGATCTGTCACAACACAGCAGTTGTTTTAGTCTCAGACAGAAATACATTCCAGCAGGTCAAAAACTATCATGTAAAAAGTTTTATCAACTTCCTTTATTCACCGTAAAATAACTAACTAACTGCAAGACAGTTAGTCGAGGTCGCGATCGCTTAAAAAAAATTGTAGCAGATCCAGCCTACATTATTCCTCTGAGCTGTGAAAAACACGCAATTAACCATTTGTGCACCTCAGGATAGAACTGGAGATAGGATCTGTGAATGATTAGAACAAATATGAGGAGGAGAAGGAGAGGAAGTGGATGCAAGGCCCTTTGACTGCACCTCACCAAACTAACTCAGCAGTCGTATATCATGACAGACACTACAGCCTAACAAACAGGAGAGAAAGGGAAAGTG
>CM076985.1:43877592-43882592 GCA_039105355.1 Benthosema pterotum
CTGTTTCTTCCTTTGTGCTTTTAACTTCTTACATAATACTTTTTTTTAACTACGATATATCAGCAGAGAGAGAGAGAGAGAGAGAGAGAGAGAGAGAGAGAGAGAGAGAGAGAGAGAGACAGAGAGAGAGAGAGAGAGAGAGAGAGAGAGAGAGAGAGAGAGAGAGAGGAGAGACAGACAGACAGACAGACAGACAGACAGACAGACAGACAGACAGACAGACAGACAGACAGACAGACAGACAGACAGACAGACAGACAGACAGACAGACGGGGGGGGTTGAGAGAGATCAGTATCTGAATCCTGAATAGTAACTTTATTTGATTTCAAAAGCATTTAGTTATAGTTATGTATATGAACTAAATGCAAACAGTTTGGACATAAAAAAGACAATAACATTTTAATACTAGTCATTCTACATATATAGACTGAGGTGTTTGCATGTTTAGAATAACAGCTGAAATCAATAATATGTCAGTATTGTGATATTAACTATCTCCAGTTATATGTGACCACACTGTAGACAACCTATATGAGCCCAAATTATGAAAGTGCTTATTTATTATTAATATTTTAATTTAAAAATAAAAACATGTGGAAAATATGTGAGGAGAAAAGCGTTTGCACACGTAAGTATAACACACACACACACACACACACACACACACACACACACACACACACACACACACACACACACACACACACACACACACACACACACACACACACACACACACACACACACACACACACACACACACACAGTAACCGCCCCTCCCTCTCTCTCAGTGCTGATAGTATCAGAGAGACATGCAGCAAAGGTGGAATCGAACACGTGGCACGGCCCTCTCACGTATTAGGAGGACAATATCAGTCACCGGAAAAAAGATGGGTTGTTTTCGGATAATCTGTCATGGTTAAAATGGAGTTTTAAGTTATAATGGGTTTGTATAGGAAGGAGGCGGATTCACTAAAATGAACATACAATATTTAAATACTGCAAGGAGTAACTTATAAACTGTCTGGTGTGTTCACATGAGACTGAGTAGACCATAAAATGACCAAAAATGTTTTTGAAAGTGGAATATCCCTTTAACTATATGTGACCACACTGTAGCCAATTAACCTATATAAGCCCAAACTATTCAAATGACAACATTTACAGGTAATTGTAAGAATTTATTCATTATTAATGTTTCAGTTAAAAAAAATGTGTGGGGAAAAAAGTTTGCACACAAAGTATAACCACAGAGGAAGAGATAGAAGGGTTGCTATGGTGATGAGCTGGCACGCACACACACACACACACACACACACACACACACACACACACACACACACACACACACACACACACACCACACACACACACACACACACACACACACACACACACACACACACACACACACACACACACACACACACACCTCTGCTGTGGTGTACTGTAACTTAACCACTGCTCCCTCTCTCTCTCTGTGCTGATAGTATGAGAGAGAGAGAGACAGAGAGAGAGAGAGAGAGAGAGAGAGAGAGAGAGACAGAGAGAGAGACAGACAGACAGACAGACAGACAGACAGACAGACAGACAGACAGACAGACAGACAGACAGACAGACAGACAGAGAGCTGTTGCTCCCGTGACCCAACTACAGACAAGCGGTTGAAAGGATGGATGATTTCACATAGCATTATAACTGTTATGAACAAGTATCTCATTCTGTTCATAACATTAAGAGTTGTGTAAAAATGTAAGCCAGTAGATGCAGATCTCCTTCCTTCTCTCCTCCTATAGAGTATAATAGGGTGTATAACATTTAGTCATAATAGGGTATATCACATTTTAGTCATTTCAATTCATCATAGTTTTAGTCTAGTCAGGAGTGTGGGAGAGAGACAGACAGACAGACAGACAGACAGACAGACAGACAGACAGACAGACAGACAGACAGACAGACAGACAGACAGACAGACAGACAGACAGACAGACAGACAGACAGACAGACAGGCAGGCAGACAGACAGAGCAGTGGTTCTCTCAACCATTTCACGCCGTGACGTCTCTCACTGTCTCTCACACAATGGGGTTCCGGGGGGTACTTTAAGATCAAAGTCATATGCCTAAGTATCCGGTTTGCCCAATTGTCCATATGCCCATATAGCCTGTATGCCCTCTGGTCCATTTGCCCAGATAGCCTGTGTGCCGAACTGCCTGTATGCCCAGTTGCCTGTTTGCCCACTTTGCTAGAAATGTGTGTGCCTACATCTCCACTGTGCCCACTCGACCAGCATTCGATACAAAGGTACTGGACTAAGATACTTGATTGTTTGATATTCTGGATAACCGTATTAATTATTGTGAACTCGTCAGACTCCATTCCTATACTGATGAGAGCTAGGGTGACCAGATCCAAACTGTTCATTTGAGGGACAGAAGTGTTGCATGTGTGGGACAGTCAACTGGGGAAACAGACGGGACAAAATGTAAAAAAAAAAAAAAAAAGACAAAATGTAGTTAGCAAATTATTAACATCTTGATGTCAATATTCCAAAATATTTCAGGATTCCATTTCACGTATAGCAAAAACAGCTGATCTAAAATCAAAAATAGCTGATCTACAATCTCAAAACGCGTCGCAGTGCGACACGTTTTGAGATTGTAGATCAGCTATTTTTGATACGACAGCATGCGATGTGGCCTCTCTAAGAGTGAGTGTGGAAATATATAATGGTACCATGGGGGGGGGGGATTCCAAAAACATAACAGGAAATGTTAGGGCACCACAAATTATATGGGTATTTTGAAGGCTGATGCCTGTCAGTCACAATGTGGGACAGATTTGTCAATTTGTGGGACGCTTGAAAAGTCTTGTAAATGAGGGACTGTCCCACACAAAGAGGGACATCTGGTCACCCTAATGAGAGCACAGATGCAACTTCTCTCATACGGCCTGATGACGTCAAAAAACCTATTCTACCACACTGGGAAAAAGGAGGTTCCTACATTTGAACATTGGATGCAGGGGCGGATTTAGGCATGGTCAATATGGGCAGCCGCCCAGGGCGGCATCGCGAGGGGGGCGGCATAGTGAAGCAAAAAAAAAAAAAAGAGAAAAGAAATCGGCTATTCCGTCACTTATTGTCATTGCAGCATGGATCTACAATACAGGTATTGCGCCCACTTGCGCACAAAAAATGGTAATGTCGTGCAATTCAGCGTGTGTGATGTGTGTCCTGGTCTGGGGGGTCCAGTTGTGGTGTTACCGCTGGACCGCTTGACTTCAATGTTAAATGCGCTCTCCAACACGCTCTCCAATGCGCTCTCCAATGCGCTCTCGCATGAATCTTTTGAGATTTGAAAAAGCAAGAGTTCACTGGCGAATGGTGGCAACAGTATTTATGATACAGTAAATAAAATCTTACCTCACATGGTTTCTTGGGAAGTCCTGATTTTATTTTTTAAAGGTTGAGAAAAGTCAACAGGGCCTTTTCAAATCTCAGAAATTTAATATGGAACTCTATGGAAATATGGAGCGCATTCTTTCTGTCAGTGTCTTCGTGCAGCAGGTGCACTAATTAGTGGGGACTTTCCACAGTGGTTAAAGGAGAATTCCACACCAAAACATATTAGGAGCAATCTACCTTGATTCCTGTGACATGTGTAATAATGCTCTTGATTATTGTCATAGATGCCCCCTTTTCCAAATTTCACCCTGAGGTCCCCCTTCCTCCAATGCAGTTTGCATTATAGCTACTTATTCATTGAATTAACTGAAACTATAGTAGGCTATAAAGCATAAACTCAAATGCAATCAAGACTAATAATAATAAGGGTAATAATAATAATAATAATAATAATAATAATGCCACCCCATGGAAGGCTACTTTTTGCCTGTGTGATTTATAGCCAACTTTGCTTCGAAGAGTTCAGTAATGCAAATGCATCTCAAATTGATCATTAGATTATTGATATTATTATGAACAAATAAAATAAAGGGAAAAAGAAATCACACCTGTGTGAAGAAGGTGGTGTCAAGGTGACATGCTCACTAGATGGTGATATCTACTCAGAAGGTTTATGTATTATATGTATTATGTGTGTGTGGCATTTTTTTTTTTGTAGTAGGCCTAGTATGGACGATGGTCTGTTTAGTCTTGAGTGGTGGAGTAGAGGTGGTCGTTGGGTTGATCCCGGAGGGTGTGTGTGTGTGTGTGTGTGTGTGGGGGGGGGGGGGGGGCGCCAGCAGGGGATTTCGCCCAGGGAGTAAATCACTCTAGGACCGCTACTGATTGGATGGGCAGATACATCGGCCATACAGACATTATCGTCCGATAAAGGCCTTTAAAAATCAATATCGGAAAAAAATCGGCATCAGGAAAAACATAAAAAGGACCGCTATAGTTCCACACTCACTCCAGAGGACCGCTATAGTTCCACACTCACTCCAGAGGACCGCTATAGTTCCACACTCACTCCAGAGGACCGCTATAGTTCCACACTCACTCCAGAGGACCGCTATAGTTCCACACTCACTCCAGAGGACCGCTATAGTTCCACACTCACTCCAGAGGACCGCTATAGTTCCACACTCACTCCAGAGGCAGCTATAGTTCCACACTCACTCCAGAGGACCGCTATAGTTCCACACTCACTCCAGAGGACCGCTGACAGCTCAGCTCAGAATGGAACAAACAGTCAAAGAAACATCTAGACCAAAAACACAGAGTATGAAACGACTATAATCAAGCATTTAAAACCAACAGTGATTAAAAGTCAATCCTACCTGAACACCACAACAGGAGGAACAGCAGCACCGTTCCACCCTTTAATATCTGACCCATTGGACCGGATTTACAGGAGACTGGACCGGATTTACAGGAGACTGGACCGGATTTACAGGAGACTGGACCGGATTTACAGGAGACTGGACCGGATTTACAGGAGACTGGACCGGATTTACAGGAGACTGGACCCGATTTACAGGAGACTGGACCGGAC
>CM076985.1:43885092-43915092 GCA_039105355.1 Benthosema pterotum
CTTTATAATATTGCACTGTCCCTGAGGGTGGGGAGCCTCCGCCAGGACACTGCGGATCTCCACGCAAGCCCTAGTGTTCTCTGCAGCCGAATACTGCGCCCCAGTCTGGTGCAGAAGCCCTCATGTCAAGAAGGTCGACCCTGTTATCAATAACGCCCTGCGGATCGTGACTGGATGCCTGAAGCCCACCCCCGTCTTCTGCCTGCCAGTCCTTGCAGGTATTGCCCCGGCTAGCCCCCGACGAGAGGCCGCAACCCTCACACTCGCAAGGAAAGCCCAAGAAAACACCTGGCATATCCTGCATGAAACAACCATGGCAGCATCCCCATGCAGACTCAAGTCATGTCGCCCCTACAACCAGACGGCACGAGAGATGCTTGGCTCCATCCCTGAGGACTTGTCTACTAGGGCCTGGCTGGCAGACACCTGGAGGCGGGAGTGGGAGTCGGCTGAGCCCACACGGCTGCACCGCTACGTCCATGACCCAGGAGTTGGAGTTGAGGGAGAACATCTACCGCGCCGGCATTGGACTCTGTTGAACCGCCTCCGAACTGGGGTTGGTCGCTTTAGATCAGTGGTGGGCAATTATTTTTCCCAAGGGGCCACATGAGATACATAAGATATTGTGGAGGGCCAAGACAAGGCTGAACTAAATTCTGCATAATATTAATTTAATTTTAAGACAAAAGTAAGAGTAAGCCCAAGTCTTTTAATACCCGGGCCCTCATTTATTCAGTATTTGAGCCACAGAGAATCACCATTTGATGACATTTTAGCCCTCAGACGCCAAAACTAAAGATTGCTTTGGTTTTTGTTAACCATTCCAGGCTGGATTTGGGAAACAAAACAGGCAAACATAGATCAAAAATGACCATTCTTTTACATTATCTGATTGTGTAGATTTTAGGTAATTCAGATGATGAATATTTTAACTCTTGAGAGTGTAAACATGAAACCAAATGGACCCGCAAGGGTCCATTTGGTTTCATTTTTACATTCTCAAAGAGTTACATCTGGTTAACCAACTCTCCATATTTAATTGGAACTCTCTCAAGGACCACTGGTGGTCCCCGGGCCGGTCAGAGTCAGCCAAAGGGCCGCATTTGGCCCCGGGCCGCATAATGCCCAGGTATGCTTTAGATCATCCATGAAGGAGTGGGGCCTGGCGGACAGTGCAGCATGTGAGTGTGGCGAGCCCCAGCAGACTGCAGACCACATCATCACCTCCTGCCCACTGTACAGACCACCTTCAGAGGATGACCTCTTCCACGTGGGACCGGAGACGATGGCGTGGCTTCTCGACACTACACTGGACATATGATGATGATACACGAAAGAAGAAGAAGTCCCTGAGGTCATGTAGTAGTGAAAACCACAAGTGAACTTAAAAACTACTAAAAACTGCACTATTGTGAACACAGACGCACCATCTGCACACACGGCAGGGATGGATCTGTAATGTCACAGATTAATTGACCAGACTTTACTTTTATTTCTCAACATCATCATACATACTTAATGCTTTTAGTAACTACATTAACGTCTTCTTTCATTTATCATGAAAACTGTATTCGTAAATTATGGTTCCATCGGGTTTTAAAATGTGTGCACTGCAGACCCCCACCCCCACGGAATAGCATGCGTTCCCGGCTGCTTTTGGGGACCAAAAATTCCAATACAGTGTAATCATAATTAGCTGAAATAAATAACTTTGCATTAGAACCCAGTTGACTTTCAAATACCACTTAAACAGCACAGCTTCGCTGGCATTACAGATCAGCTTCTCAGCAGGCAAAAGTCGGACGGTTACGGTCGGTTGACCTGTTCCGTCCTAATTCAGAGCACCACTAAATGTTACAACAGAGGCCTATTTCACAAAACCTGGATTTACTAATCCTAGATTTAAGATAAAAACCAGGCTTGCTAAATCCTGATCTCTGCACAGCCTCGTTCATTCAATTCCACTAAAGCAGGGGTTTTCAACCGGTGGTCCGGGGACCACCAGTGGTCCCTGAGAGGGTTCCAGGTGGTCGCCAGGCTAAATGATGGAAAGTGGGTTAACCACATGTAACCAGATGTAAATGGACCCTTGCGGGTCCATTTGGTTTCATGTTTACACTCTCAAGAGCTAAAATATTCATCATGTGAATTAGCCCAAGTCTAGATACACAACTAGATAATGTAGAAGATGAATGGTCATTTTGATCTGTATGTTTGACTGTTTTACACTCAATATTTGGGCATGCCTGACTCCATATCCATCCTGGAATTGTGGACAAAAACAAAATAAATATTTAGTTTTGGGGGTCTGTGGGGCTAAAAATGTCATCAAATGGTGGTCTGTGGCTCAAATGCTGAATAAATAGTGGTCCCTGGTATGAAAAAGGTTGAAAACCACTGCACTAAAGCCAAGCAAGGTTTAAAAAACGGGTAGATTTGGCGAGCCAGGATCATAAAGCCTGGCTAAATTCACAGCCTGGACTTCTCTTTCTGGATCCATTTGGTACGTTGTAGAATGCAGAAACTGGTTTGTGGATTAACTAACTGCGTTACACTAGCGTTGAAAAGTTTGGGGTCACTTAGAAACGCCTGCATTTAGGAGGCAGGCATCCCACATCCAAAAGTTCCAAAACCAATTGGAGTTGGACCGCATTCCATGAACACTGCTGGATTATATACCAGGGGTTTTCAACAGGGGGTCCGGGACCACCAGTGGTCTTTGAGATGGTTCCAGGTGGTCCCCAGGCTAAATGATGGAAGGTTGGGTAACCAGATGTAACTCTTGAGAGTGTCAAAATGAAACCAAATGGACCCTTGCGGGTCCATTTGGTTTCATTTTGACACTCTCAAGAGTTAAAATATTCATCATCTGAATTAGCACCACTTAATTAAGAAGTTTACACTGTTTTGATGGCAAAATACAGCCTGGATTTGTGGACAAAATCAAAAGAATTCTTTAATTTTAGGTCTTTGGTGTGAAAATGTAATCAAATGGTGGATAAATGGTGGTCCCTGGAGTCAAAAAGGTTGAAAACCCCTGCCATACAGTATGGCAGGGGTTTTCAACCTTTTTGACACCAAAGACCTAAACTTAAAGAATTCTTTTGATTTTGTAATTTTGTCCACAAATCCAGGCTGTATTTTGCCAACAAAACAGTGTAAACTTCTTAATTAAGTTGTGATAATTCAGATGAATATTTTCTCTCAAGAGTTACATCTGGTTACCCAACCTTCCATCATTTAGCCTGGGGATCACCTGGAACCATCTCAAAGACCACTGGTGGTCCCCGGACCCCCTGTTGAAAACCCCTGGTATATAATTTAGTAGTGTTCATGGAATGCGGTCCAACTCCAAAGGTTTAGGATGTGGGATGCCTGCCTCCTAAATGCAGGCGTGACCCCAAACTTTCGAACGCTAGTGTATGAAGAGAGTAAAGACATCAGGATTAGGTTAAACCTGGCTGCTAGCCTGGTCCGGAGCAGGCTAAGTCCACAGCAGTAGTTTCCATGGTAACTAGTGTGGCTTTGCTTTCATGAAATCCAACAAAGCCTCAACATATCCAGGTTAACTACCTAGAATAAACTGGCAAGATTAACCAGTTTTCACGAAACCAGTTAAGTACTTCCTCACTATTGAATCTCTACTACAAAATGTCCACACAAAAACTATGTTGTACTATTTCACTGCTCAATTTCTATTGTGATTAGTAGTGATTTATACCAGGGGTTTTCAACAGGTGGTCCGGGGACCACCAGTGGTCCCTGAGAGGGTTCCAGGTGGTCCCCAGCTAAGTTGGTTAACCAGATGTAACTCTTGAGAGTGTAAAAATGAAACCAAATGGACCCTTGCGGGTCCATTTGGTTTCATTTTTACACTCTCAAGAGTTAGAATATTCATCATCTGAATTAGCCCAAGTCTACACAACTAGAAGATGGACAAAAGCAATAGAAATCTTTAGTTTTGGGGTCTGTGGGGCTAAAATGTCCTCAAGTGGTGGTCCGTGGCTCAAATTCTGAATAAATGGTGGTCCCTGGTATCAAAAAGGTTGAAAACCCCTGATTTATGTAGTGATTTCAAAAGTAAAATGTAGAGAAATGTCCCGTTTCACTACTTAATCACTACTTATTATTACATAATTATTACATAATTCCTATTCAAATCACCACCTGGCTGCTTCTTAATTACTTCAGCCTTACTATTGTCTTTTTGGAAAGAACTATACAATCACTATAAATTTATTGTTGAATTACTACACAATGCTTACACATTTACTGCTGTATCTCTACTCAATCCCTATAGAAAATATTAATGTAGTATTTTCACTATTGAATTACTTCTTGTTTCTACACAAACCCTATATAGCAGTGGGTTTTCAACCTTTTTGACACCAGGGACCACCATTTATTCAGCATTTGAGCCACGGACCACCATTTGATGACATTTTAGCCCCAAAGACCCCCATAAAACTAAAGAATTCTTTTGGTTTTGTTGACAATTCCAGGCTGGATTTTGCAAACAAAACGGTGTAGACTTCTTAATTAAATAGTGCTAATTCAGATGATGAATATTTTAACTCTTGAGAGTGTGAAAATGAAACCAAATGGACCCGCAAGGGTCCATTTGGTTTCATTTTTACATTCTCAAGAGTTACATCTGGTTAACCAACTTTCCATCATTTAGCCTGGGGACCACCTGGAACCCTCTCAAGGACCACTGGTGGTCCCCGGACCACCTGTTGAAAACCCCTGCTATATAAGGTTTGTGAAGGAAAAAAAAACACACCACATATTTTAATCTACAACATACTAACATACTAACCACAATAGCAATTGAGTAGTGAAATGGTAGTTTTTGTGTAGACATTTTATACTAGTGATGAGTAGTGATTCAATAGTGTGTTTTTTTCTTTCATGAGGGCTGATCCAGGATATATTGAGCCCAGATATCTGTTAAATCCTGGTTTAATCTCTAATCCAAGTTTAGTGAAATAGGCCCCAGTTCATAAAGACATTGTGCAAATCATCCAAGCATTATAACACACATTTACTGCAGCTTACACAGACACATACACACGTTTAAGTCTTAAGTGCATAACGTGTACATGTAGCAGGTGGCTACAGCCTCTGCCGTGATGGCCTCGAAAAACCAATATCTGCCCCCGGACCAAAGGGATGTCCCCTTTGGTCTAGTGGTTAAGATGTTGGGCTTGCACGCGGGAGACCCGGGTTCGAATCCCGGGCGTTACATTGGTGCCGTGACCCGGATCGGGTTTCCCCGTGGAAGGAGGTCAAAAGGGAGGTGAGTGTAGCAGGTGGCTACAGCCTCTGTCGTGATGGCCTCGAAAAACCAATATCTGCCCCCGGACCAAGGGGATGTCCTCTTGGTCTAGTGGTTAAGATGTTGGACTTTCACGTGGGAGACCCGGGTTCGAATCCCGGGCGTTACATACAGTCAGTCAGTACGTGCAAGTGCATGTAAACCATACTATCGCTAAAACATGTATAATAATCCCTGAAGTTTGCTTGTGTATGCGTGTGTGTGTCCATGCGTGTGTGTGTGCATATATATCATGATTGTCCTGGCAGATGGCTTGATAGTTAAGCACACTGCCTTGAAGGTAAAGAATCCATTATTCTGAATAATAATGACTTCCCAGCCATAATATTCAGAAGAGAGAAACAATCCAATCCAACACACTTCCTCATATCACTCACCTCATTGTCACTTAAAATGCTACACACTCTGCTGCCAGCAGGGGGAGCCCCAGGGCGCCGTACGAGGTCAGCACCAAATCCCTTCTTTAAGGCCCTGATACACCTAGCAATGTTTTGATCAATATCAACTAGCAATGTCAACATCAACGGGCAACATGATGAGACACATGGCAACAGGCAACACCTTCCATTAAAAGGGGAATTCCAGCCATTTTCATTTTTTCCTGAGTGTACAAATGTGAACCAAATGGACCCTAGCGGGTCCATTTGGTTCACATTTGTACACTCTCAGAAAAAAGAAGCCTTAGTTTGCATCGAATCATTTTCACCCAACTGCCACCCAACTCAAAATGTTCATTTAGCGAAATAAAAGTTACAAAATCCCCGTTTTTGTCCACCGCAGTGAAGCAGCAGCAGCCATGGGCTGTGTCCGAATTCATTCCCTATTCCCTATATAGGGCACTACTTTTGCCTTCCGCCATTTTGTTTGAGTGTCCGAATCGGTAGTGAGCGTTTTTGTACCCTAATATAGTGCACTGAAATATCCCACAATGCACCTGGATTTGTAGGGACCATCGGATGGTCACTAGAAAAGTGGATCTTGCCCACAATGCGTTGCGCATTGAGCAGGACATCCACATGAAGATCGAAGAAGAAGAATAACACACGTGTAGGTGGCGGGCGGGCGCGTGCGCACGTGCACGCACACGCACGCATGTGCGTGAGCTGCGCTCCGGCACCTCCCGAGTTACAAATTACCGGTAAGCACTGTATATAACCCTAAATGCTTACAAACGTATTTTCACGAAACTATTATTATAATATTAAAACCATTATATATACATAATATTACATAATCGGTTTGCATAGGCCCGTGCAGTGGATTTATAGCGCCCTCTACCGATATTGACGCCAGATCCGGTAGGGAGAACATAGGGAGAACTGTCCGAAATCACCACTATTGTAGTCCACTAACTCTCGTGATCATTTTCTATGGAAAGTCAACGTTGATAGTTGACGTTGCTTGTTGATGTTGCTCAAAACATTGCTAGGTGTATCAGGGCCCTTACTCTGAAAACAGCAGATCTAAACTCACGTCATGCTCTCTCCCAACAAACCAGACTCTTCTGAGCTCGTAGTTCAAGACCAGCAAGTTTTGGCCGAATGTACTCTGGTGATCTGTCCCTCAGAGCAGGGACACAGCAAGTCCCCATGGAGTGGACATATTCCTCCTCCAGAGGGTCTGAAGACCACTCCCACAGGTCAGTTAGTGAGGCCAGGACCACCTCCCCATGTGGCCTTTTAGGGCAGGCACACCCTGAACAGGAGAATAACACCCCAGAAGGACTTCTTACTAAGGCTGTTGAAAATGGTTAATTAATGGGATTAAATTAATTTTGTTGATTAATCTGATTTAAAAATTTAACACAATTAACTCATGTGCACACTGACTCAACCCACTGAGCATTTTCTCATTGAAAGAAATGGGCAGAGCATGGTTTTACGGAGACATATAGCTGTGTGTCTTCCTGTAACCAGAGCCATAGAGTATAGCTGGAGGATCTGCAAGCATTGAGGGCTTGTAGATCACCTATTTTGATAAATATTTTTTGATTTTTAATCATTCAACAGCCCTACTTCTAACCTTATCTGCAGTTGATTTAATACCCAAAAAGTAGACAAGTAGCCATATTCATATTATCAATATGACCCCATGATGACGAATGAGGGCTCATACGTTTTTCCTTCACAAAATAAGTAGTTTCTGACACTAGATTCTAGTTTCTGATACCAGATTCTAGTTTCTGACACCAGATTCTAGTTTCTGACACCAGATTCTAGTTTCTGATACCAGATTGTAGTTTCTGACACCAGATTCTAGATTCTAGTTTCTGACACCAGATTCTAGTTTCTGACACTAGATTCTAGTTTCTGACCCCAGATTCTAGTTTCTGACACTAGATTGTAGTTTCTGACGGTAGATTATACTTTCTGACGCTAGATTCTAGTTTCTTACACTAGATTCTATAATCTTTCTGGAAAAATCTCTGTTCCTGTGTCATTGTTGCGCAACATATTTCATGCCAAGGACCACCAGAATTATCTATATTTGGCTGCGGACCCCCATCTGAAAACATGTTGTTCTAGGGATTCCCCAGAAGCAAAGATTTGAGTTAAAAATGTTTGCTTCCGAAATAATATATTCAAAGATTTCCGCAACATTTTTATCCTCAAAAATAGCAGAACTACAAAAAAATATCAGACCTACAAGCTCACAGCGCGCCACCAAGTGGCGCGCTGTGAGCTTGTAGATCTGATATTTTTTCTGATAATTTTCTGATGTTGATATTTTGATATTTGGATATTTTTCAACAGCTAGTGGTTAAATAAAACCTTCTGGGGTGGATTTCTCCTTGAAGGGAACCCGGACAGAGGTCTACTGTATAATCTCCAGTCCTCTGTGGACCACCAGACTACAGCAACCATGGAGGTGTAGGCGGGGGTTTTGGGGGGGTCCTCAGTTCTCCACGTTGGACCTGAGCGCGGCGGTGGGTCTCTGGTGGAGTCTCTGGTGCAGCCGGTAGTCCTGGCTAGCGGCTCGGCGCTGGGGGGCCGGGGAGCAGAGCTGACCGTTGGCGGTGGTCCCCATAGTGGTGGTCCCTCCCAGGGTGGTCCTGGTGCCCCGCGACAGAGCCCTGCTGCAGCTCAGGGACCGGCGGTCCTCGGCAGACACCCCCAGGGAGCCCAGGGACCCCAGGGCCAGCGTGGAGGCCAGCTGGGTCTCACACAGCTCCAGCAGGGAGCTCACCTGGTCCCGCAGCGCCTGGGATTTGAACCGGCGACCTGCCAGGTGGAAGAAGGCTTCCACGAAGGCCTGCAGGCCCATGCCTGGAAGAGATGGACCAGAAGAGAACAGGGTTAGGGTGGTGTTAGGTTAAAACAACAGTTTAAGTTAAAGGGATATAAAAAAAAACTTTTTGGTCATTTTATGGTCTAGTTTATAAGTTACAGTTTATAAGTTACTCCATTCAGTATTTAGTGTTGTGTCAAACTAATTTGGGTTTTCAGCCGATAACATGGCCTAAAATAAATCATGTGTTTTGCCATGTCCAGTCTCCAGGCCATGTTATCGGCTGGTGTTGATCCACTGACAGTGAAAACAGTCAGTGGTTTCAACACAGCCATCTTTTTAGAGTGCATTGTGCTTCAGAATGTTGGCAAGCTTCATGGAGATGCACTTATAATTTCCTGGGTTTATTAGGACTGTAGTATATAATAATAAAAAAGAACAATCGCTTTAAAATTCTGTAAACAAACATGTATTGATGGTCAATTTGTTGTGATTCCAAACTATCATTTAGATGTGGAACCCCTGGGACCCCCTCAAGGACCCCTACTTTAACAACCAGTGGTGTATATGAGCCTTAACTCCTCATACAGAGCAGGCAGCAGGTGACTGAATATACAGCGTGTGTCTCTGTTGGTGATGTGTACAAGAGTTAATGAGATACCATGTATGTTGTAAAACACTTTGGATGGTCAAATTCCACACAATAAACTTCTCTCTCTTGCTCCATATACTTTGCCTATTTGTCTATACTTTATAATAGAAATAATACATTCAATCAGTTCAGTATGGATGTGCATCCTCTTCATTAAAACGTGCATTAGCAGCTACCAGTGTGCGGCTATACAATTTTTCTTTTAGTGTTTACTTTGCCGTTGGCTGGCACCTCATAAGGAGTGGTGTACGCATACAGAATCAGGCACAGAGTGTGTGTGTGTGTGTGTGTGTGTGTGTGTGTGTGTGTGTGTGTGTGTGTGTGTGTGTGTGTGTGTGTGTGTGTGTGTGTGTGTGTGTGTGTGTGTGTGTGTGTGTGAGAAACAGGTTAACAAAGCTCCGCCCCTCTCCTGACTCATCTGACACCATAAGATTGTGCTTCAGATCAAACTCACCTCCAGTGAGGAGACTGTCTTTCCATACACAGATACACTAAGGGAATTCTGACCCATACAACCTGCTGCAACTCCTTCTGTCAACTGAATGGACTTTAACAGCAGTTAATACTGACCAAGACCACTGGAACAACCTGCTGCTGTCAACACAAAGGACTTTAACAAGAAACAGGAGTCAAAGAGAAAGTAAACTTCAGGGAACATTCTTGAACAGGGAGTGTTAACACAACTGACTGGCTGGATTCCCTGTCTGGAGCAACAGTGTTTGTAGCTTTACTAAGTAGTCAAAATGGCTGCCATGGTGTCTATTTCGGAAGAGGACGTTACCTGTCCTGTGTGCCACAATGTCTTTAAAGATCCTGTTCTCCTGTCCTGTAGCCACAGCTTCTGTAAAGACTGTCTGCAGGACTGGTGGAGAGAGAAGGAAATAAAGCTGTGTCCAGTTTGTAAAAAGAGGAATTCAAAGGATGAACCACCCTTAAACCTGGCTCTGAGGAACCTGTGTGAGGCCTTCACACAGGAGAGACTACACAAGAGACAGAAGAGAATGTCAACAGAGTCTGAGGTTGAGGATCTCTGCAGTCTGCATGCTGAGAAACTCAAACTGTTCTGTCTGGATTGTCAACGACCAGTGTGTCTTGTGTGTCTTCACTCAAAAGAACATGCCAAACACAGTTTCAGACCCATTGATGAAGCTGCTCTGGAGCACAAGGAGGAAGTCCAGAAATTACTGAAGCCCTTAAAGGACAAACTGGAGGTCTTTAATAAAACTAAAACAAACTACGACCAAACAGCAGAACACATCCAGTTCCAGACCCGACACACAGAGACGCAGATGAAGGAACAGTTTAAGAAGCTTCATCAGTTTCTACATGATGAAGAGGAGGCCAGGATCACCAAACTGAGAGAGGAAGAGCAGCAGAAGAGTCAGATGATGAAGGAGAAGATCAAGGCTCTGAATAGAGACATATCGACCGTTTCAGACACCATCAGAGCTATAGAGGAGGAGCTGAGAGCTGAACACATCTCATTCCTGCAGAACTACAAGACCACCATGGAAAGAGTCCAGCTCACACTGCAGGACCCACAGCCGGTCTCAGGAGCACTGATAGACGTGGCCAAACACCTGGGCAACCTGAGCTTCAGAGTCTGGGACAAGATGAAGGACATTGTCTCCTACACTCCTGTCATTCTGGACCCCAACACTGCCTGGCCAGGATACACCCTGTCTGATGATCTGACCAGTGTGAGACGTGGAGAGGAACAGAAGCTCCCTGACAACACAGAGAGGTTTGACCACTAGGGCTATGTCCTTGGTTCTGAGGGCTTTAACTCAGGGACTCACAGCTGGGATGTTGAGGTTGGAGACAATACAGACTGGGAAGTAGGTGTGTTAGCAGAGTCCTTTCAGAGGAAGGGAAACACAGCGGGTCCAGACTGGAAAATAGACTTATATCAAAGTAAATACAGAGCATTCTCCAGGCCACCAGGGTCATCCTCAGGGTCAGCCACTGATCTCTCAGTGAATCAGAAACCTCAGAGGATCAGAGTCCAGCTGGACTGGAATAAAGGAAAGCTGTCATTCTGTGATCCTGATACTAACACACACATACACACCTTCACACACAGGTTCACTGAAACACTATTTCCATACATTCACACTGGTGTTGATGGTGGTACTCTGAAGATCTTACCTAAATCAGTCTAACTGTGAACAATGTACCGCAGACATGATGATGATGACAGACAATGATTATATGACAGTGATTGGTGGTTTAATTTTTTTAAATGTCAGTAGTGGTAAATAATGGATAATAATGCTAACATTAATAATAATGACAATAATGTGTTATATTGTAAATATTAATGGCAATGGTTGTTATAAAAGGCCTTGAGTTTGAGAGCAGTGGTTTTCAACCAGTGGTCCGGGGACCACCAGTGGTCCTTGAGAGGGTTCCAGGTGGTCCCCCAAATAAATGTTGTAAAGTTGGTTAACCAGATGCAACTCTTTGAGAGCGTAAAAATGAAACCAAATGGACCCTTGCGGATCCATTTGGTTTCATGTTTACACTCTCAAGAGTTTAAATATTCATCATGCGAATTAGCCCAAGTCTACACAACTAGAGAATGTAGAGGATTAATGATCATTTTGATCAGTTTTGGGGTCTATGGGGCTAAAATGTCCTCCTATGGTGGGCCTCCGTGGCTCAAATTCTGAATAAATAGTGGGCCCTGGTATGAAAAAGGTAGAAAACCACTGGTTTAGAGGCAAAAATTAACCCATTAAAGGGCCTATCAGATGGGAAGAGATAAACACAGACATTATGGCAGAGATTCCACTGTGTCATTCACTATGACTGAGCAACAGTCACTCAGACTAAAAAAAGATTACAGGAACCAGGGTCTAAAATCAGACAGAGCCGTGTGCACAAAACCAGGATGTGTGCAACAAACATCCCAGGACTCTGTGGTGACGCACCACGTCGTACGCTTGTATCATCACATAGCGTCTTCTCTGTAGGAAACAAGAACCGACCTTTTCACGGCATTTGGAAAAACGTTGCGACCATTGTTATCAGTCGGGACTAATTTACTACAGCCGCGGCAGTCTGCCTCAGTCACAAGTTGATTTCACCTCTCCTGCATCAAGACCTGAAGCAGATTCTACTAATGCCTTCAAAATAGAAAGATGTACAAGAGTACAGCAGGACTGGATTTAATTGATGGTTATTATTATTATTATTAGTTATCTACCAGACATATGATACTTTTACTGTTGTACTGTTAACTTCCATTCTTCCATTGTTATTGTTTTATTTAGTGTGAGACATATGTATCTTTGGTTTATGCTGAAATTAAGGCTGTTGAAAGTACCAAGTTAATGGGATTAAATTGATTTTGTTGGTTAATCAGACAATTTCACAATTAACTCAAGTCATTGTGTACACTGACATAACCCACTCAGGATTTTCTTGTTGAAAAAAAAAAAAAAAAAAAAAAAAAAAAAAAAGAGTGCGTTTTTACAGAGACATATAGCTGTGTCTCTCCCTGTAACCAGAGTAGCTTAAGGGATCTACAAACATTGGGGCTTTTAGAACACCTATTTTGATAAATATTTAAAAGGTAAACAGATTTTCTTTTTCAAATGTTCAAATCCTGTTCAGGAAAACATGGCATATTTTGGACATAAGTTTGAATGGTAACAAATCATGATTAAATTAATTTTGAAGATGTGCTTAATCTAATTAATATTTAATCATTCAACAGCCCTAGATGAAATTATAGATCTGAAAGAAAGACATATGTGCAGGGATTATTGGAAAATCAGTGATCTACCACACACAAGAATCATATTTGTGGTGTTTGAGCTAATTCATTATTTACTCCATGTTTGAGACATTTAACGTTATGACATTTTATATGACTCTGATCACGAGTCAGTGTGTTAAATATTAAACATGTTTTATAGAGTCTATTTCTGCCTGAGGTTTATTCCAGTTAAAACAGCTCTACTATATGTAGTGTAACTTAACTTTTCTGTCCCAGATTTGAACTCTTTGTCCTGCACAAGTTCTTACATATGTATGCACTTGATTTTAAATGTCTCAACAGAAAAGCAGAGACAAAATACAACTGAATCATCTGTATAACTGACTGTATATTGTATTAACATAGTCTACCATACAGAATGCATTAGTTATATTGTATTAACATACAGATTTGAAACATATACATTTAATTCAGTAAATCGTCACATAGTGCTATTTTAAAGCTGCAGGATATATCAACACATTCTCTGAGCTGTCAAATATGAGATATGGCAGCTCAGAACATGTAACATTTCCCAATTTGGGAAGTTGCAACAGACATGCAGCATGCATAAAGCTAAAGGTCTGACTCAGAGTTTTCTGTTTTCAATGATGAAATGCTGTTGGTTTCGTGGTGACACAGCTGTAGTTAGTTAGTAGCAGTAGTTAGTGTTTCACATCATTTTAAACATGAATACCTTGTTTTTGGTTGTTTTGCATGACATGGTGTTTGTTGGGGCAGACTGACACAAACACGTAGATTCTCCCCTGATATGAGTCCTGTCAATCATATCAGAGTCCTGTCAGATTATCTATAAATGTGTTTATTAATCATCATGACTGTAATAATATAGATGGAGTCTCTGTTCTACTGAGGACAAAGTGCAGACGTCAATATCAGTAGAAAATTCACTACAATCCTCTCAGATATCTCTGATAGGAACCAAATGAACTGGAGATTTAGTTGACTAAAAGAAGGTTTCCACGGAGCCCTGCAGTCCCATGCCTAGACCAGATGGACCAGAAGTGATAAGTGAACATATATGGTTCACAACAGCATAAATCTGCTGATGCAAGAATCAATAACAGAATAAAACAATTTCTTATCCTCCATTGATTTAATCAAATTTAGCATAAAAATGTTGACTTTTATACGCTCACTGCCTAAACAACAACTCAGATAAGTATTTTACATATTTTCTCAGTGTCCAGAACATGTCCAGAATCCATCAGTTTGAGACACATTAGTCCACAGACTGACATTTAATGTCATTTCTATCTCTGGGACCCAAATTTATATTATAAAATCATTAAAACCAAACAAATGGTTTGTAACACTCTCAGAGTTACAGACCAATGAGGGTCAATTTGGTGTTTTGGTTCCAAACTATCATTTAGCTGTGGACCCCCTGGGACCCCCTCAAGGACCCCTACTATAAGAACCAGTGGTGTATATGAGCCTTAACTCCTCATACAGAGCAGGCAGCAGGTGACTGAATATACAGCGTGTCTCTCTGTTGGTGATGTGTACAAGAGTTAATGAGATACCATGTACGTTGTAAAACACTTTGAATGGTCAAATTCCACACAATAAACTTCTCTCTCTTGTTCCCTATACTTTGCCTACAATCAGGCAAAGTGTGTGTGTGTGTGTGTGTGTGTGTGTGTGTGTGTGTGTGTGTGTGTGTGTGTGTGTGTGTGTGTGTGTGTGTGTGTGCAGGGGTGGACTGGGAGCTCAAAACGTACCGGGCAATTTTGTCTCAGAGCGGCCCTCTGAAGACCCTTATAATTAGCGTTGCAATCTTTGTGGGGCTCCGGGGCCTGAGCCCCCATGAGAATTTAAGACATAAGGGGCTCTGGGGCTCGGGCTAACTAAAATTAGTTAGTTAGTTTTAGTTAACTATAAAAACCTGCAAAACTGCAATAGGCAGTCTCATTTGAAGAGGACAGAGGGCCGCCAGCACTGATTCGTGGGCCGGTTTTGTGCAGATTTTTTTTTTTTTTTTTTTTTTTTTTTTTGATTCATTATTTTTTTTTTAAATTAAAACACGACATTAACGGCCCCCGGGGGGGTCGGCCCACCGGGAAAATGCCCTGTATGCCAGACTGTCAGTCCACCCCTGTGTGTGTGTGTGTGTGTGTGTGTGTGTGTGTGTGTGTGTGTGTGTGTGTGTGTGTGTGTGTGTGGTTATCAAAGCTCCGCCCCTCTCCTGACTCATCTGACACCATAAGATTGTGCTTCAGATCAAACTCACCTCCAGTGAGGAGACTGTCTTTCCATACACAGATACACTAAGGAATTCTGACCCATACAACCTGCTGCAACTCCTTCTGTCAACTGAATGGACTTTAACAGCAGTTAATACTGACCAAGACCACTGGAACAACCTGCACAAAGGACTTTAAAAAGAAACAGGAGTCAAAGAGAAAGTAAACTTCAGGGAAGAACAGGGAGTGTTAACACGACTGACTGGCTGGATTCCCTGTCTGGAGCAACAGTGTTTGTAGCTTTACTGAGAAGACAAAATGGCTGCCAAGGTGTCTATTTCGGAAGAGGACGTTTCCTGTCCTGTGTGTCACGACGTCTTTAAAGATCCTGTTATCCTGTCCTGTAGCCACAGCTTCTGTAAAGACTGTCTGCAGGACTGGTGGAGAGAGAAGGAAATAAAGCTGTGTCCAGTTTGTAAAAAGAGGCATTCAAAGGATAAACCACCCTTAAACCTGGCTCTGAGGAACCTGTGTGAGGCCTTCAAACAGCAGGGACTACAGGAGAGACCCAAGAGAATGTCAACAGGGTCTGAGGTTGAGGATCTCTGCAGTCTGCATGCTGAGAAACTCAAACTGTTCTGTCTGGATTGTCAACAGCCAGTGTGTGTTGTCTGTCGAGATTCTACAAAACACACAGGACACCGTTTCAGACCCGTTGATGAAGCTGCTCTGCAGCACAAGGAGGAAGTCCAGAAATTACTGAAGCCCTTAAAGGACAAACTGGAGGTCTTTAATAAAACCAAAACAAACTACAACCAAACAGCAGAACACATCCAGTTCCAGACCCGACACACAGAGACGCAGATGAAGGAACAGTTTAAGAAGCTTCATCAGTTTCTACATGATGAAGAGGAGGCCAGGATCACCAAACTGAGGGAGGAAGAGCAGCAGAAGAGTCAGATGATGAAGGAGAAGATCAAGGCTCTGAACAGAGACATATCAACCGTTTCAAACGCCATCAGAGCTATAGAGGAAGAGCTGAGAGCTGAACACATCTCATTCATGCAGAACTACAACCATGGAAAGAGTCCAGCTCACACTGCAGGACCGACAGCCGGTCTCAGGAGCACTGATAGACGTTGCCAAACACCTGGGCAACCTGAGCTTCAGAGTCTGGGACAAGATGAAGGACATTGTCTCCTACACTCCTGTCATTCTGGACCCCAACATTGCACATCTAGTATACACCCTGTCTGATGATCTGACCAGTGTGAGACGTGGAGAGAAACAGCAGCTCCCTGACAACACAGAGAGGTTTGACCGGCTTGGCAATGTCCTTGGTTCTGAGGGCTTTAACTCAGGGACTCACAGCTGGGATGTTGAGGTTGGAGCCAATGCAGACTGGGTAGTAGGAGTGTTAGCAGAGTCCTATCAGAGGAAGGGATACACAGCGGGTCCAAACTGGAATATGGAGTTAAACAAATGTAAATACAGAGCAGTCTCCAGGCCACCAGGGTCATCCTCAGGGTCATCCACTGATCTCTCAGTGAATCAGAAACCTCAGAGGATCAGAGTCCAGCTGGACTGGAATGAAGGAAAGCTGTCATTCTGTGATCCTGATACTAACACACACATACACACCTTCACACACAGGTTCACTGAAACACTCTTTCCACGCATTCACACTGGTGTTCATGGTGGTACTCTGAAGATCTTACCTAAATCAGTCTAACTCTGAACAATGTACCGTAGACATGATGATGATGACAAAGACAATGATTATATGATAGTGAGTGGTGTTTTTCATTTTCTAAATGTCAGTAGTGGTAAATTATAATGCTAACATTATTAATAATGACAATAATAATGTTAATATTGTAAATATTAATGGCAATGGTTGTTATAAAAGGCCTTGAGGTTTAGAGCAGTGGTTTTCAACCAGTGGTCCGGGGACCATCAGTGGTCCTTGAGAGGGTTCCAGGTGGTCCCCCAGATAAATGATGTAAAGTTGGTTAATGTAACTCTTTGAAAGCGTAAAAAATGAAACCAAATGGACCCTTGCGGGTCCATTTGGTTTCATGTTTACACTCTCAAGAGTTAAAATATTCATCATGTGAATTAGCCCAAGTCTACACAACTAGAGAATGCAGAAGATTAATGGTCATTTTGATTTTGATTTTTGATTTTGGTCTGTGGGGCTAAAATGTTCTCAAATGGTTGTCTTCCCGGACTAAAATTCTGAATAATCGTGGGCCCTGGTATCAAAAAGGTTGAAAACCACTGGTTTAGAGGCATGAATTAACCCATTAATGGGCCTTTCAGATGGGGAGTGAGGAACGCAGACATTATAGCACAGATTCCACTGTGTCATTTACCATGACTGACTGACAGTCACTCAGCCTAAAAAAAAGATCACCTGAATCAAGGTCTAAGATCAGACACAGGTGTGTGTACAAAGCGACGATGTGTACAACAAGGACTCTGTGATGACGCACTGTGTCGTACACTTGTATCATCACATGATGTGTACAACAAGGACTCTGTGATGACGCACTGTGTCGTACACTTGTATCATCACATGGTATCTTCTCTGTACAAAACACAGACTGACCTTTTTCGCAGCGGTGGAAAAATGTCGCAACCGTTACTGTCGGTCGGGACTGATATACTACAGCAGCAGTCTGCCTCAGTCACAAGTTGATTTCACCTCTCCTGCATTAAGACCTGAAGCAGATTCTACTAATGCCTTCAAGAATTTAAAGATGTTTTGAAAAATGTTCAAAACAGAAAGATGTATAAGATCACAGCACAGCAGGACTGGATTTAATTGATGGCTATTAATATTATTAGTAATGATGCATTTACTGCTTTACTGTTTCTTTCCTTCCATTGTAATTCTTGTTTTATTTAGTGTGTAGAGACATATGTACCTTTGGTTTATTTTGAAATTAAGGCTCTTGAAATTAACAAGTTAATTAAATTAAATTCATTTTGTTGGTTGATCGGATTATTTTATTAACACAATTAACTCATGTGCACACTGACTCAAAGCACTGAGCATTTTGTCATTGGAAAAAAAAAAAGGGTAGAGCACAATTTTACAGAGACATATACCTGTGTCTCCTCCTGTAACCAGAAAGTAGGTCAGGGATCTACAAACATTGGGGGCTTGTAGATCACCTATTTCGTTATTTTGATAAATATTTAAAAAAAGATAAACAGATCTTTTTTCCCCCAGATTCTGTTTCTTTTTAAAATGTCCAAATCCTGTACAGGAACACATTGCATATTTGGACATAGTTTGAATGGTGATTAACCATGATTAAATTAACTTTGAAGATGTGATTAATCTGATTACATTTTTTAATCGTTCAACAGCCCTAGTTGAAATTATAGATCTAAAAAAAAGACATTTATGTGCAGGAATTATTTGGAAAATCAATGATCCACCACACAGAGAATCATATTGGTGGTGCAGTATTTGAGTAAAATATTTACTCCATGTTTAAGACATTAAAAGTTCTGACATTTTCTACAACTCTGATCACAGGTCAGTGTGTTAAATATTACACATGTATTATAGATTTATTTCTGCCTGAGGTTTATTTCAGTTAAAGCAGTTTTACTATATACTGTATGTAATGTAACTTAAAGATTTGAACTCTTCGTCCTGCACAAGTTCTGCCATTTTTATGACCTTGATTTTAAATGTCTCAATAGAAGAGCAGAGACAAAATACAACCAAACCAACTGTATAACTTACTGTATATTGTATTAACATAGTCTACCATACAGAATGCATTAGTTATATTGTATTAACATACAGATTTGACACATATACATTTCATAGTGCTATTTTGAACATGCAGGATATCTCTATCCCATTGTCTGAGCTGTCAGATACGAGTCTGGCAGCTCAGAACATGTAACATTTCCCAATTTGGGGAGGAGGAGAAAATGGTATGGGGGCGGCTAGTCAAGTAAGCATCAATAATAACACCAGTTGTTGTTGAAGTTGCAACAGACACTACAGCCTCTGTCGTGATGGCCTCCAAAGTCTAATATCTGCCGCCAGGGGTTAAGATGTTGGACTTTCACGTGGGAGACCCGGGTTCAAATCCCAGGCGTTACACATGTATAAAGCTAAAGGTATGACTCAGAGAGTTTTCTGTTTTCAATGATGAAATGCTGTTGGTTTAGTGGTGACACAGCTGTAGTTAGTTAGTAGCAGTAGTAGTGTTTCACATCATTTTCAATGTGAATATCTTGGGTTGTTTTGCATGACATGGTGTTTGTTGGGGCAGACTGACACAAACATGTAGATTCTCCCCTGATATGAGTCCTGTCAATCATATCAGAGTCCTGTCAGTCATATCAGAGTCCTGTCAGATTATCTATAAATGTGTTTATTAATCATCATGACTGTAATAATATAGATGGAGTCTCTGTTCTACTGAGGACAAAGTGCAGACGTCAATATCAGTAGAAAATTCACTACAATCCTCTCAGATATCTCTGATAGGAACCAAATGAACTGTAGAGCCCTGCAGTCCCATGCCTGGACCAGATGGACCAGAAGTGATAAATGAACATAATGGTTCACAACAGGATAAATCTGGTGATGCAAGAATCAAAAACAGAAGAAATAGTTAGGGAAATTTAGCAATATTTTTGGACCATCTGTGAAAAAATTTACTACCAATAGCTTTCTTCACCAATGTGTTCTGATAGGTGTCTAGATTCACCTCTCAATTAGTGCAAGTCCAAATCCCATGGGAAAATCCTGGAGAGCCAATCAAAGTTATGGAGCACAGAGTGCTTGGTTGAAAAATATGAACAAAAATTAAAAGTCTCAAATGAAATTGTGGGGTGTCTAACTAGGGGTTTTCAGGGGTGCTGAATCCATTCCAAACATTAGTTTTGGATAAAAATGTATCCCTGGCCATATAACCTATATATGTTGGTTATTAAGCTGTAAAAACACCCAAAAAATGCTGTCCGCTTGACAAATAACCATTTAATATGAATATTTTTCACTTTAGAGTGGATATTACTGCCTCAAATGTACCTACAAAACTGCCCAAACTCATAAGCTACGATTTGAGCCCAAGATGACCTCTCTGTCTAGAGAATTACTCTTTCTGTGGCCAAAAGTCTGCACTATACCTCAAATCGAAGATGATAACATTTTCAGTCACTACCCTTCCAGATGCCTAGAATAGCTTGTGTTCTCCAACTACTGCCAGCTCAAGGTAGAAACATGAATTGTAAATAGTACAGAAGGAAAACAATTGCTTTTCATTGATATTCACACAATATATAAAGTCAAATATGCACATATTATAGCTGTTTCAGAATTATTGTTATGCCATGGCTTATTTGACACCTTCACTATCATTGTTTACCTATCAACTACTTTAGGATTAATCATCATATTCATGTTCCTCATCCTCTTCATCATCATCATCATCATCATCATCATGTTTATGAATTTCTTCTACATCATCCTTGTCTGTCCCCTCTTCAGACAATATCAATGAGGGCTTTGGGATGACGTCACCTTCTTCAAACCATAAAGGCTCTAGCTTGCCATTTTCTGAGTTCAAATGAAACCTGTGGTCAAGAGATGATTTGCATTTCTGGGCTGTTCTCATCAGCCCTCTTTCAGATACATACCTGAAAGTTAAATCTTTTAACATACCGAAAGAGGACCCTCTTGCATAATAGAGCAAAATTAAGAAAATGACAGTCTTTTGCTCTGACTCAGTTTTGATGTGAGGCAATGTGTTTTTGATGTGATTGATGTATTGTAGATGATCACCCTCACATCAGTAGAATGTGAATTAGGTGAATCGGTAGAAGCAGAATTACGCGAAATTCCTCACATACAGGTACTTTGGGTAGAAAAATATGGGGAAATAGGTTTCCCTTTTGGGTAGATGCAAGAGTACAAGCTGTAGAAGGCCATCACTACGTCTGTGCAATTTGACTGCATAGACAGTATTTTGAGGTAAGATATTGAATCCAGACTATGGAAGAGGATTTAATTGTTTGGATCAGAATTCAGACATTCACTGGAATTGAAATGAGAATTCGAATGACCTTCTGGCAGTCTCACTCTAGCGCCACACACTATCCAGGTGGCCAGTGTAGTGTAGTGTACTGTACATACAGTATGTTGTGTGTATATAGTGCAATATGCTACACTAAAGTATGCTACATTACACAACAGTGCAGTCTGCTGCAGTACAGCATGATAAAGTACAGCATGGTACAGTACAGTACAGTACAGTACAGGAAGGTACGGTACAGTAGTTACGGCAGAGTACAGTACAGTACGGTACAGTACAGTACAGTAAGGTACGGTGCGACCTGGGCTAATTAAGATGATGAATTTTAACTCTTGAGAGTGTAAAAATGAAATCAAATGGACCCGCAAGGGTCCATTTGGTTTCATCTGGTTAACCAACTTAGCTGGGGACCACCTGGAACCCTCTCAGGGACCATGTGTTGAAAACCCCTGGTTTAAAGCACCCAAGTAGGAAGTAAACTTAAATGCAAAATTTACAATATATTTTTGGGGGGCAAGTGACCATGACCTGAGGGCAAGTAGAACCTGACTTGCACTTGCCCGATGGGTGTGTGTGTGTGTGTGTGTGTGTGTGTGTGTGTGTGTGTGTGTGTGTGTGTGTGGGTGTGCAATACAGTACACGCATACGGTATACGGCTAAATATCCTCACAATTACAGTAGATTGTTTTATGCTAGTCGTAGTAATCCGCATTGTGAGGATTTTCCTGCATATGGCGAAAGAAGAATAGTCATTATTATGGTTAATGATTAGTGAGTGATTTTATGCCTGGGAGCATGTAGGTGTGCAGTCTGTAGCTTCTCACAGCTAGAAGGTTGCCAATTTACGTTCCTGTGTTGAGACAGGGGAGGATTATCCAACGGGCATGTTGGGCCCAGACCCAGGGGGCCCTGAGTGGGACACACGCCCTTTTCACTGTTATTTACCCCAAAAGTCCTAAAGCATCATGATACGGTACATTACTGCAAGTGTTCGCATTTATTTGGCTTCATTATTTTGTCTGTTTTATTATTTTCAATGTGCCTACGTGTAATAATTGATTTGCGGGTCTGCAGACACTAGGCACCGCATCGGGAAGAAAAATCCTTTGGTGTAGGAGATGCTCTGTTCTCTGCATGTCACCTAGCGTAGGCAGTGGCCCCCTCACAAACAAACATGCAGTAATACTGATCCTCTATACTGCCTCCCTCTGGCCAGCCGGGGCGCATGAGGGAGAGGAAAGGAACTGGTTGGAAATGATTTTTTCATGTATTATGTTATCGTCATTGTCCTCTCACAGTGCGGAATCGGCCTCAGGTATTATACTGTCTGCATCCACGTATGTGTGTGAGTGCAGGGCTTGACACTAACACTTACCCGCTTGCCCGGGGCAAGTAAAAAAAAGGGGTAGGGCAAGTGCAGACTGCTACCTGGTTGCCCGATCGGGCAAGTGTGCGACTATAGCACTATAACACTATAACAGTAACACTATAACACAACATGAGATATATTTGTCTTGAAGGTGGTCATTCAATCTGCCTCTGCATCTTTCCCTGCTTTCTAGCTTATCTCTCCCAGGTCCATTTGGTTCCAAACTATCATTTTGCTTGGGTCACAGACCCCTGAGTCTGTGACCACCATGGGAAGCACTGACAAGTTGAATATTTACTGTAGCTGATTGTGACTTAAAAAAAAAAGTAAATGAAGTAAATTAAATGCAACATTTATGATATATTTTGGTGGGCAAGTGACCATGACTTGAGGGCAAGTAGAACATGACTTGCTTGCACTTGCCCGATCGGCAAGTGCATCGGAGACCTTAGTGTCAACCCCTGGTACAGTACTGCAGCAGGCCGTACTGCAACTTACTGCACTGCACTGTACTTTAATGTACTGTACTGTACTATACTGCATCAGGCCTTACTGTACCTTACTGTACTGTACAGCAGGCTATACTGTACCATGCTGTAGACAACTGTACTGTAACTAACTAAGTACTAGACTGCAATGCAAGTTCATTTGATGGGTGATTATTATGGCAGTAGTTGGAGAACACAACCTATTCTAGGCATCTGGAAGGCTATAGACTGAAAATGTCGATTTGAGGTATAGTGCAGACTTTTGGCCACAGAAAGAGTAATTCTCTAGACAGAGAGGTCATCTTGGGCTCAAATTGTAGCTTATGAGTTTGGGCAGTTTTGTAGGTACATTTGAGGCAGTAATATCCACTCTAAAGTAAAAAAGATTTATATTAAATGGTTATTTGTCAAGCGGACAACATTTTTTGGGTGTTTTTTACAGCAAAATAACCAACATATATAGGTTATATGGCCAGGGATACATTTTTATCCAAAACTAATGTTTGGAATGGATTCAGCACCCCTGAAAACCCCTAGTTAGACACCCCACAATTTCATTTTAGACTAATGAAATTAGTATCAGAACACATTGGTGAAGAAAGCTATTGGTAGTAAATTTTTTCACAGATGGTCCAAAAATATTGCTAAATTTCCCTAGCTAAAAGAAGAAAACAACTTCTCATCCACCATGGATCAAATGCATCATATAAATGCTGACTTTTAAAACCATTTTCTACACTCTGTGCCTAAACAACCACTCAGATAAGTATTTTCCCTCTTTTCTCAGTGTGCTATTTAGCTGCAGTATCAGAAATGTCCAGAATGCATACCAATGACTTAAAGGGTGGAGGCAATAATTAATACACACAATAGTTAATAATGTGATATAAATGAATAGCATGAGACAGAAGGAGACGAGGGGTTCCATGTCGCTATCAGCTTCCTGCCCACCTGTGACAACTTCATTTATTTTCCCTTATTTGGCAACTCTCAGAATTCACCACATGTGACTCCGTGACCACATGATTGGTTCATGACTTGTTCTCAGTGTCGACACTTCTTCCATCTCTGTACTCAGTGAGACAGTCAAGTTTCGTTTACAGGCAACTTCCTACTTACACAAACTCAAGGGGTTTCTGACCAAACCAGACGACAGCAGACGACTCTGTGGATTTCCAACAGTATGGTAAGTGCTTGATTTGCGGATCTAAAGCTACGGGTTGGAATGTTGCAGGGGAGTAAGTCAGAGATGAATGATGGGGCGAGAGAGACCTAGTCTGGCTTTTAAAGGTAGGGGAAGTGATTTCACTTTTGTCAGATATCACCCAAAAACATTTCTTTTTTGTTAAAATGCTCTATTATAAGGTGTGCAGACCATATATGGAGTTTCCCCCTCCCCCACGTTAGCAGAGGAGCTAATAAAAGTTCCCCAGGTGGAGGGTGGAATTCTCCTCCAATCAGGATCAAGCAGCAGGTTCACATAGTGTAGCTACTCTTGGGCACCCCTAGTGCACCAGGCTGGTACTACACAATGCATTTCAAATCACTTACCCTACCTTTAAGTAATATTTTAAACTTGATTCTAAATTCAACAGGTAACCAGTGGAGGTTACCTAATACACCTTTTGTGATATGTACAACAGTAGTTGTAAGTCATTTGTTCACCTGTGGAATGTGGAATGTTCCAAAAAGGTGTTAATTGGGCATTCATCAACTATCCCAGTCGTGTTGCCCCATCCCAACTCTTTTGAAACGTGTTGCAGGCATCAAATTCAAAATCAGTAAATATTTGTACAAAAACAATATAGTTTGTCAGTCTCAACATTAAATACCTTGTTGTAATAGTGTATTCAATTTAATATAGGTAGAAAAGGATTTGTAAATCATTGTATTCTGTTTTTATTTACATTTTTCATAATGTCCCAACTTCAATGGAACTGGGGTTGTACAGCAGTGGTTCCCAAAGTTTTTTCATGACAATGACTCCCAAATGTACACTAATTAGACTGTGGACCGGGCCCCCATTTGTGAGGGTGATTTGTATCCCAGTCAGAGAATCTTAAAGATGGAGTGCTCTGATTTTTTGAATTTTTCCAATTTTGTACATGTTTAAAAGGTGACAGTACTTAATTAGACCCATTGGTGTGTTTTTTATGTGCAATGATGTCTTCCCTTTGTATTTAGGGTTTCCTCCTGGGGGCTGAACCTTTCCAGTCAAACATACAATGAAAAAAACTGTAATATATTGACATCACAACAGCAGTCCCTCCCTTAACTCCTCCCCTTGTATCATACAACTACAGCTGTGGGTGTGGCTTCAGTTCAGGTATATCTCCACCCATCACCACCCACCAGGCAAACCAGGCGTACTCAATGAGCTGGTGAGGCTGCCCACATAAAAACGTCATTTTAACATATACTGTACACTTAAAAAAGAAAAGAAAAACTTCTTCCTCATATTACAATAGTATCTGATGATCATGTTTTAGAGTGGATAAAAATCATGGCACTCCATCTTTAGCATGTTAAATCTCAAGACCCACCAAATTGACATGCATTAGTCCACAGTGTGCTTCCCTTGAAAGGCCAGTTTTGGTTAAACATGTATAGTTAAAATGATCTAAAGTTCATTATACCAGTTCTTACTGCTTGTACTGTCATCTAGTGCTGTAGCTAACAGTTTAGAGACATGATAAATGAAAACGAAACCTAACTCAGTATATACAGCTTAGGAAAGGAAAGTGAAAGTTAACTCAGTATAGACAACATTATGAGGAAAGGAAAGTGAAACTTAAGCCAGTAGAGCCAGCATTCTGAACAGTGAGCTGTGGACATGTCTGCTGCTGAGATTTCTTCTTAAACGTTTTTGCCTTGGACATTATTTGTCTGTAAGTACATTTAGGTTGTATTGAAGTGATTGGATGTGAATTTCAGGAAGATTCTGATGTCTGCAATTTGTCTGTGTATGTAAGCTATGGTGAATTATTTATTCTGTGTTAGCATGTGCTCAGCATTGGATGATAGCCTACTACAGCAGTGGCTGTATACTTGTGTTTGGAACATTGTTTGAAGTTCAAATACTTACATGTATACTTTTACTCACACTTCAGTGTGTTTACTTGCATGTTAATAATGTGTATGTTTATTTCTGTACCGTTTCAATTTTACAAAATTCTGCAGAGACTACAGTAAATACTAGCTGTCTGGCTGCACATAGGCATGTGTTGCAAGGGCAGTATACACAGACTGCCATTTAATCCTGTTTCTATCTCTGGGACCCCACATTTATATTGTAATACCATTAGAACTAACCAAATGGTTTGTAACTCTCAGAGTTGCAGGCCGATGAGGGTCCATTTGGTGGTTTGGTTCCAAACTATCATATAGATGTGGACCCCCTGGGACCCCCTCAAGGACCCCTACTTAGAGAACCAGTGGTGTATATGAACCTTAACTCCTCATACAGAGCAGGTGACTGATGTGTGTTTGTGTGTGTGTGTGTGTGTGTGTGTGTGTGTGTGTGTGTGTGTGTGTGTGTGTGTGTGTGTGTGTGTGTGTGTGTGTGCGTGCGTGCGTGCGTGCTTGAAACTGGTTAACAAAGCTCCGCCCCTCTCCTGACTCATCTGACACCATAAGATTGTGCTTCAGATCAAACTCACCTCCAGTGAGGAGACTGTCTTTCCATACACAGATACACTAAGGGAATTCTGAGCCATACAACCTGCTGCAACTCCTTCTGTCAACTGAATGGACTTTAACAGCAGTTAATACTGACCAAGACCACTGGAACAACCTGCTGCTGTCAACACAAAGGACTTTAACAAGAAACAGGAGTCAAAGTGAAAGTAAACTTCAGGGAACATTCTAGAACAGGGAGTGTTAACACGACTGACTGGCTGGATTCCCTGTCTGGAGCAACAGTGTTTGTAGCTTTACTGAGAAGTCAAAATGGCTGCCATGGTGTCTATTTCGGAAGAGGACGTTTCCTGTCCTGTGTGTCACGACATCTTTAAAGATCCTGTTATCCTGTCCTGTAGCCACAGCTTCTGTAAAGACTGTCTGCAGAACTGGTGGAGAGAGAAGGAAATAAAGCTGTGTCCAGTTTGTAAAAAGAGGCATTCAAGGGACACACCCTTAAACCTGGCTCTGAGGAACCTGTGTGAGGCCTTCAAACAACAGGGACTACAGGAGAGACCCAAGAGAATGTCAACAGGGTCTGAGGTTGAGGATCTCTGCAGTCTGCATGCTGAGAAACTCAAACTGTTCTGTCTGGATTGTCAACAGCCAGTGTGTCTTGTGTGTCTTCATTCAAAAGAACATCCCAAACACAGTTTCAGACCCATTGATGAAGCTGCTCTGGAGCACAAGGAGGAAGTCCAGAAATTACTGAAGCCCTTAAAGGACAAACTGGAGGTCTTTAATAAAACTAAAACAAACTACGACCAAACAGCAGAACACATCCAGTTCCAGACCCGACACACAGAGACGCAGATGAAGGAACAGTTTAAGAAGCTTCATCAGTTTCTACATGATGAAGAGGAGACCAGGATCACCAAACTGAGGGAGGAAGAGCAACATAAGAGTCAGATGATGAAGGAGAAGATCAAGGCTCTGAACAGAGACATATCAACCGTTTCAAACGCAATCAGAGCCATAGAGGAGGAGCTGAGAGCTGAACACATCTCATTCCTGCAGAACTACAAGACCACCATGGAAAGAGTCCAGCTCAAACTGCAGGGCCCACAGCCGGTCTCAGGAGCACTGATAGACGTGGCCAAACACCTGGGCAACCTGAGCTTCAGAGTCTGGGACAAGATGAAGGACATTGTCTCCTACACTCCTGTCATTCTGGACCCCAACACTGCCTGGCCAGAATACACCCTGTCTGATGATCTGACCAGCGTGAGATGTGGAGAGAAACAGCAGCTCCCTGACAACACAGAGAGGTTTGACCACTATAACGAAGTCCTTGGTTCTGAGGGCTTTAACTCAGGGACTCACAGCTGGGATGTTGAGGTTGGAGACAATGCAGAGTGGGGTGTAGGTGTGTTAGCAGAGTCCTTTCAGAGGAAGGGAAACACAGGGCGACCAGGACCATACAAGTGTATAGAGTTAAGAGAATGTAAATACAGAGCATTCTCTAGAACACCAGATTCATCTACTGATCTCTCATTGAATCAGAAACCTCAGAGGATCAGAGTCCAGCTGGACTGGAAGGAAGGAAAGCTGTCATTCTGTGATCCTGATACTAACACACACATACACACCTTCACACACAGGTTCACTGAAACACTCTTTCCATGCATTTACACTGGTGTTGATGGTGGTACTCTGAAGATCTTGCCTAAATCAGACTAACTCTGAACAATGTACTATAGACATGATGATGATATGATGATGATGACGACGATGATGATGATGATTATATGGTAGTGATTGGTGGTTTTAAATTTCTAAATGTCAGTAGTGGTAAATGGAAATAATGTTAAAATTAATAATAAGGGTAACAATAATGTTAATGTAAATATTATTGACAGTGTTAATGGCAATGGTTGTTATAATAGGCCTTGAGGTTTAAAGCAGTGGTTTTCAACCAGTGATCCTTAAGAGGGTTTCAGCTGGTCTCCCAGCTAAATGATGGAAAGTTGGTTAACCAGACGTAACTCTTTGAGAGTGTAAAAATGAAACCAAATGGACCCTTGCAGGTCCATTTCATTTTCACACTCTCAAGAGTTAAAATATTCATCATGTGAATTAGCCCAAGTCTACACAACTAAAGAATGTAGGAGATTAATGGTCATTTTTGGGGTCTGTGAGGCTAAAATGTCCTCAAATGGTGGGCCTCTGTGGCTCAAATTCTGAAGTGGGCCCTGGTATCAAAAAGGTTGAAAACAAACACTGTACACTTTTTGGGAAAAAATCTTACTTTTCATCTAACATTAATTCTATCTTTAAAGCTGCAGGACATCTAACACATTCTCTGAGCTGTCAGATACGAGTCACGGCCGGATATAACAATTCCCAATTTGGGGAGGAGGAGAAAATGGTATGGGGGCGGCTAGTTAAGTAAAGCATCAATAATAACATCAGTTGTGTTGAAGTTGCAACAGACACGCAGCATGCATAAAGCTAAAGGTCTGACTCAGAGAGTTTTCTGTTTTCAATGATGAAATGCTGTTGGTTTAGTGGTGACACAGCTGTAGTTAGTTAGTAGCAGTAGTAGTGTTTCACATCATTTTAAGTATGAATATCTTGGGTTGTTTTGCACTCCTGTCATTCTGGACCCCAACACTGCCTGGCCAGAATACACCCTGTCTGACGATCTGACCAGCGTGAGACGTGGAGAAGAACAGAAGCTCCCTGACAACACAGAGAGGTTTGACCACTATAAACTAGTCCTCGGTTCTGAGGGCTTTAACTCAGGGACTCACAGCTGGGATGTTGAGGTTGGAGACAATGCAGAGTGGGGTGTAGGTGTGTTAGCAGAGTCCTTTCAGAGGAAGGGAAACACAGTAAGTCCAGTATGGAAAATAGTGTTATTTCAAAGTAAATACAGAGCATTCTCCAGGCCACCAGGGTCATCCTCAGGGTCATTCACTGATCTCTCAGTGAATCAGAAACCTCAGAGGATCAGAGTCCAGCTGGACTGGAATGAAGGAAAGCTGTCATTCTGTGATCCTGATTCTAACACACACATACACACCTTCACACACAGGTTCACTGAAACACTCTTTCCACGCATTCACACTGGTGTTCATGGTGGTACTCTGAAGATCTTACCTAAATCATAATTCTAATTCATTCTAATTCATTTTCTAAATGTCAGAAGTAGTAAATGGTAATAATTGTATTATTGATAATAATCATAGTAATAATGTTAATAT